>OZ004602.1:7939729-8508583 GCA_963924605.1 Malthinus seriepunctatus
AGACCCCCTGCCCTGGGAGTTCGCCATCTCTGTCACCTTCTCTGCTCCTTCACTCTCTCCTTATCTGTCTCTTTTTCTGTTACCTTATCTGCTCCTTCTATCTCCTTATCTGTCTCTTTTTCTGTCAACTTAACCGCTCTTTCTATCTCGCTTTCTCTGTCTCTCTATCTGCTCTTTCTATCTCGCTTTATCTGGCTCTTTATCTGCTCTTTCTCTGCTCTTTCTATCTATCTTTATGTGTCTCTTAATCTGTTACCTTATCTGCTTCTTATCTTTCTCTTTATCTGTCTCCTTATCTCTCTTCTTATCTGTCTCTTTATCTGTCACCTTATCTCTTTCTATTTACTATGTTTTTAGCTCATTTCATCAGTCTCTTTAACTACCTCCTTATCTCTGTATCTATCTCTAAACTCCCTCTATTTTAATATGTTTTTAGCTCATTTCATCGGTCTCTTTATCTATCTCCTTATCTCTGTATCTACCTATAACTCCCTCTATTTTACTATGTTTTTATCTCATTTCATCAGTCTCTTTATCTATTTCCTTATCTCTGTATCGATCTCTAAGCTCCCTCTATTTTACTATGTTTTTATCTCATTTCATCGGTCTCTTTATATATCTCCTTATCTCTGTATCTACCTATAACTCCCTCTATTTTACTATGTTTTTATCTCATTTTATCGGTCTCTTTATGTATTTCATTATCTCTGTCGCTGTATCTATCTATAGCTCTCTCTATTTTACTATGTTTTTAGCCTATTTCATCAGTCTCTTTATCTATCTCCTTATCTATCTCTAAAATCTCTCTATTTTACTATGTTTATAGCTCATTTCATCAGTCTCTTTATCTACCTCCTTATCTCTGTATCTATCTCTAAACTCCCTCTATTTTACTATGATTTTATCTCATTTCATCAGTCTCTTTATCTATTTCCTTATCTCTGTCTCTGTATCTATCTATAACTCTCTCTATTTTACTATGTTTTTAGCCTATTTCATCAGTCTCTTTATCTAACTCCTTATCTCTGTATCTATCTCTAAACTCCCTCTATTTTACTATGTGTTTATCTTATTTCATCAGTCTCTTTATCTATCTCTTTATCTCTGTATCTATCTATAACTCTCTCTATTTTACTATGTTTTTATCTCATTTCATCAGTCTCTGTATATGTCTGTTTATCTACCTCTAACTCTCTCTATTTTACCTTGTTTTTATCTCATTTTATCCATCTCCTTATCTATCTCTAACTTCCTCTATTTTTCTATCTTTATATCTGTCTCTCCCTCTTTTAATATCAGCTGTCATACTCATCTGTTATTTAATCTCATATAACAATCTCCTCTGCCTCTGTCATCTCATTTCACAAAAGTAAAGAAGAACTCTTTGTATTACAGATTTAGCCAGCTGGAATTTATGTATTAAGACTTCATTTGTCTTCAACAAATTTACTTTTTGCTTTTAAAATCCAAAGTTAATTGAAAATTAAGAAGAGTATGGAGAGAAGAACCTTAAGGACTCCAAGAGTGCTGTTTTCTTGGGAAAAAATGTCAAGATTTACATCAGTTTACTTACTATTTATTAAAATGAAAAATACACAAAAGTATATTATAAAACGTATATTTAATATAATTATGTACACAAGAAAATAATAATAATATACTAGTAATTAATTAATTAATTATACAAATTTAAAACTAATTATTTGTAAACAATTTATTATTGATTGACGGGCCAACGCTTAGTAAATCACCCAAGCGAGATTGAAGAGACATAAAAGTCCCTTTAATGATTCAGTCTGTGTCCTAATCGATGTATGCAGCAGAAATTAAAAATTATAAAAATAGCTATACCATTAGAAAAGAGATTAAAAGTTGCAGCCCATGGCATGGGCTGCAACAAGTCCGCCCCTCGTTAGATTTGGAAAGAAGTAACTGTAACAAATAAAGCTTGAGGAGTCATCGCTTGAGGAGCTCGGCTCATCAAGCGGTGGCCCACAAGACATAATACATAATTAAAACAATAAATAATTACAAAATATCAATTAATATTAAAACTGGTAATGGCTGCTTATCAGGTAGCAGCTAGGTGGGTGGCATCGCTTCAACCCTGCACCTTGTCCGAGAGAGTACGAGGGGTGGCACCCCCCTCCACCACTGGGGGTTGTCCTCGAAATTGTCGGTTGTTGCTCCTCCCCCTTAGTATTTAATGCGCATGCGCGTAGACTCCGTGTAGGAGTGCGCATGTGCGTTGGCGCCGGGCGGGGAGGGGTAGGGGGGAGGGGACCGCCGACCCCCCTCCCACCTACCCCTCCCCGCCCGGCGCCAACGCACACCCACATTGCTACACGGAGCCCACGCCCATCACCACATCAAAGACCACGAAAGAGGAACAACCTCCGACCAATTCGAGGACAACTCGCAGTGGTCTTAGAGGTTGCTTCCCCTCGCGCTCTCTTTAACGTGGAGAAGAGCTGTTGGAAGCAACTTACCTAGCTGCTACGTCATCGCTAGCGATGACCAGTAAATAGGGGTAGCTACCCTTCTAAGCAAGCAATGAACTTAAATTGAAAAAAATTAATTAAAAACTAATAGAGAGGTGTAGCTACCCTTCTATTTGAAATAAAACGTGAAACAAATCAAAAATAAATTAATCCTCCTCCTTGGGGATCGTCCAACCGTCCATCCTGATCCTCATCCTCATGTTGGGGCCAAAACCAAAAGGCACTGTCGGTGTGATGAAGGAAAGCATCTTTCCGCGTCAAAGGTAACCTGAAACTAATTTAGAAATGTCGTAGTTTTATGTACCTAAGGGCACAAACTGAATCGTCAAAAGGACTTTTTGCTTCTTAAATTTTAGTATTAATCGCCCAATGATTATTTACAATTAATTAATTTTTAGTAACCAATAATAAAAAATACGTATTTCGATTCAAAATATCTGGAAAGCCCAGTGAGAAAATAAACTTAGGTAAAATAACTTCAACTTGGTTTCATTCAGTTTTCTTGTAATCCTCTTCATGTGGACCAAAAGGCACTGCAGTTACCGGATCATCTTTCCAAATCAAAAGATCGAACGTCTGCTGAAATAAAATGAGAGATGTTCTAATTACTATGCTTTAGACAACCGATGATTATTTTCAATTAATTAATTTTTAATTTGCAAAATAAATTAGTAATTTAAAATACAGGGTTTCAATTAAAAATTGTATCTAATTTAGAATATATCATTATTTTAAGAAATAAGGTGTTTAAGATTTAAGAAGAAAAAACCGAAGTAAAAATTGTTAAGTAAGTAAATGAAAAATACGTGATTAGCTCAACAAATAATTTTTGAAGAAACTAAATTCATCTAAATTGAGAGCACCCAGTTGCAAGTAATTCTAATCAACAAAATTAAGTTGGAAGAATCTGCAGATTCTATATTATGGTAGTAAAGAAGGTACCGGAACAAAGAAGTTATTAGGAAAAAGGGGATTTACATTTGATTTGAGACAATTTCTAAAGTTAATTGAAATTTTTATAATCAATAAAAATTTGCTTAATTTATACATGGTTTTAAAAAAAAGCATTCACTACTTTAAGAGCGTGTAATATACTAATATACATAAAATTGAGTAACAGAAGTTATATTAAGGGGTTTGCAATACTTCATACTTTTTTGTGACCACAACTCAAAAAGTATGAACTATTTGACACCCCTCTGTACGCATTAAAATGAGTAGAAAAAGTTATATTGAGGGGTGTTGTTCGGTAGTTCATACTTTTTGAGTTGTGGCCGTAACTCAAAAAGTATGAACTATTGGACACCCCTCTGTACGCATTAAAATGAGTAGAAAAAGTTATATTGAGGGGTGTTCAGTAGTTCATACTTTTTGAGTTGTGGCCGTAACTCGAAAAGTATGAACTATTGGACATCCCTCAATTATAACTTTTTACTCATTTGAATGCGTACTACACGGTCTTAAAGTTGTGAATGCTTTTTTTAATTCCCTGTAAGTATGTTTAATAAAATTTGATTTTCTGTAAATCATAGCAATACTAAAGAGTTTAGAAGAGAATTAAATTATACATTTAAATGTGCAATAAAAATTAGGAATTAAAGAAAACAAAAAATACGGGTACCCTAATTTTGGTTATACCCTGTAATTCTTTACAAATATTTCGAAAGCTGTTTGAGAAAATCAAACTTACAATAAATTCATCTTGGTCCATTAAAATTTCTAGTAATCGTCTTGTTGTGGGGTCCAAGGTAAGCGTCAGTTACGGGATCATCGTTCCAAGTGAAACGTTGAATTGAAACTGAAACGAATTGAGAAATGTTTTAGTATTATGTTACGACACAAGGTGAATCGTCAAAAAGCTAGTGCATTATTTTTTTTTTAATTGCAAAATTAATTAATTAATTAAAAATAATTATTTAAAAATATCTAAAAGCACGAATGAAATAAATTATAGGTAGGTACTTACAATAACTTCATCTTGGTCTATTAATATTTCTTGTAATCCTCTTGATTTGGTCTAAAAACTGTTAAGTTAAGACGGGTATTAATGGAACATCTTTGCACGTTGAATGTATACTGAAATCAATTATTAAATATTAGAATTATGTCAGGTCACAAATTTAATCATCAAAAGCATAGTCATTAGTGCCATTTATACTTGTATGAATTGCAGAGCAAAGCCAATGATTGTTTCAAATTAATTAAATTTTATTTGCAAAATTAATTAATTAATCACAAATAATTATTTCAAAATCTTTCTTAAACCCTGCGAGAAAATTTTTTTAGGTAGGTAGTACTTACAATAACTTCATCTTGGTCCATTAAAATTTTTAGTAATCGTCTTGTTGTGGGGCCCAAGGGAAGCGTCAGTTAAGGGAGCATCTTACCAAGTGAAACGTTGAATTAAAACTGAAACAAATTGAGACTTGTTTTAGTATAATGTCACGTCACGTCACAAATTTAATCATCAAAACCATTAATCACTAGTGCCTTTTCTATTTATGCTTGTTTGAATTACAAAGCAATTCCATAATTAACCAATATTTATTTATTTTTACAAACGAAAAAATTAATTAATTAAAAATAATTATTTCAAAATCTTGCTAAAACCCTGCGAGAAAAAAAATTTAGATAGGTAGTACTTACAATAACTTCATCTTGGTCCATTAAAATTTCTAGTAATTGTTTTGTTGTGGTGCCAAAGAGAAGCGTCAGTTAAGGGCGCATCTTTCCAAGTAAATCCAAGTTGAATTGAAACTGAAACGAATTAAGACATGTTTTAGTATTATGTTACGACACAAGGTGAATCGTCAAAAAGCTCTTGCCTTTTATATTCGTGCTTGTTTTAATTATAAAGCAAAGCCATAATCAACCAATGATTATTAATTTTCATTTGCAAAACTTAATTATTAATTAAAAATAATTATTTCAAAATATCTCTTAAACTTACAATAACTTCATCTTGGTCTCTGTTCACTTTCTTGTAATCTTCATGTTCTGGTGTTAAGAGCACCGGCACTTGGAACGATCCTTCTAGCACGAAAGTTGAATTGAAACTGTAAATAAATTACGGAATACTTTACTATAAATGACACAGAGTGAATCATAAAAATTATTGTGCTTTTTGAATTTAAACTTTTTAGATTTACATCACAATGTATGTAACGTTTATTGTTACTAAGAGCTCGGCCGGATAAAAAAAATAATGTTTCAATATAAAATTACTCTTATTTTAATAATCGCTTAAATATTTAATTTTGTTCTTAATCATAAATAACACTTAGAAATTAATTAAATAGTGCAAATGTAATTTAGTGAAATTTAAATTTTCGCCTAACTCATAGGCAACCCTCTGTAACCATATAAGCAAATTTTAGAAAAATAAGGGTTACACTACTCTTGTTGAAAATCAACTTTGAGTTTTTGTTTTTTTTAATCGGAAGTTGTTCCTTATATTAAAATAAGCATTTCTACCAAGTATTAATTAATTTAAGGGTAAAAACTTAAGTATTGTGAACAACAATAATTTTTAATTGATTATTAAAACATTCTCTGGTACCTTATTAATAAATCTCAAACAAAAAATAATTAGATAATGAATGTTTCATATTACGTTTTGAACTTTTTTAATTAATTTATTTTAGAATTAAACAACCCCGAACTAATTATGCGCCCTCTTTAATTTTATATAAAACTCAAAATTTTGGGAAAACGGCCTTAAAATTAGAAATTGTGAGTTAGCAAAGTTATAGATACTATAGCAAGAACAAAAGTTACAATGAGTAATATGAAACAATATTTTTTATGCTGTTTATTATGCACTAAGACTTTTTTCTAAAACTAATGAATCACTACTAGAAATATAATTATGTAACGTACTCCACAACTGGGGTTCAAGAAATGGAAACAATCGTTATAGTACAAATAACACGCAAAAGATTGATTAATTTATACTGTTTTTAATTAATTAAAGGATGTTAATAAATCCAATACACCCTATATAGTAATTACAAATGACTTATAATTAAAATTATAATTACTACTACAAGCATTTACAATTACCTTAAACTATGAAATAATTGTTGATCACAATATTTCAATTTTTACAATAAATTAATTAATATTCGGTGGAAATACTTATAATAATGTTACGAACAACTTCCAATCAAAAAAAATCCGAAAATTGCAAGTTGATTTTCACAAGAGTAACCCTTATTTTTCTAAAATTTGCTGATCTGTGTTAGTGATAAGAAGCTGAACCATCTGAACTTATGGCGAAAATCGGACTTACATTAACTTTCTCCTACTCGTTCCCTACCACTAAAGAAATATCATCCAATGATATGAGAGTAATAAACTAAGGGGTTGCCTATATGATGGGCGCAAATTGCTTTTCACGATAATTTATTTCTTAAAAAATTATTTCGATTCATAATTAATTCTAGCTGCTAATTAGTTACACCAGGACTTTTAAAATTTAATTTTTTTAACTTATTGTAATGTTTATGTTAAATTGTTTTAGGAAACAAAGAAACATAAAATCGGTTTTGAACTTTAGGATGCCCACAATTTATCGTTTAAAATATTAAAATGAAACTGCAAGAGCTATAAATTTATAATTTTACTAAGCATTTGCTGTACCTTATTAATATTTCTGTTCCTTGCTGTGTGTAGGTATCCTTGTTACGAGGAGAAATTACACTTATGTTAACACTCGAACTAACAAATATAGACTGAAGTTCAATCGACAAATAAAATTAATAAATTTGTTATCTGTGGCAAAATAATGACAAATAATCAGGTATGACAATGGATGTTTTTGAATTTTTATATTTATCATTTTAAAAGTGAACATTTATGTAATAGTCAATGACAGACCTTATGCTTTGCGTATTTTTCCACTTGCATTAAAAAGACCTTATTGCATATCGACTGATTCCTCACTGTTGTTAAAACATTAAAAGAAAAGCAAATTAACAAATTACAAACTTTATTTCTTTTAATTTAGTTTCTTTGAACTAATTGTAATGTTTTTATTAATTTCGTTTTGATAGATAACCCACAGCTTTTACATTTCAATTTCAAAATTAAAAATGAAAGTTATAAATAGTATTTAACATTACAAGCCAGGTAAAACTGTTTTAACTGGCGCAAAGAGGATTATGACTGGCGAGCCGCCCCGGCGAGCCTGTCACCTCTTTGAGCCTGTTAAAACAATTACCTGGCGTGTAATGTATAATACTTTACTTGTTACTCATGCTTAATTCACTTACAAAATAATTAAATTATAATTAAACAATTTCTGTTAGCTGTCAGTAGCGTCAAAAATGTCCCTAAATTGTTTTTAGAAAGCTTTGAAAGTCAAACTTGTAAACATTGATTTTCAAAGGTTATAGACAGCTTGGTTAAATGACGTTTTACAATTGAGTAACAAGTAAAAAAATTAACAGAGCGATAAATTATGGAACACACCACTAAATTAATATTAGCAATAGATTTATAATAATTAATGCTACTCGTTATTGTTTAATATCCCACTCCACATCCATGGAAGAATATTTTTTTTCCTTTTAGGAGTGACCCGATCCGACGCTGTTAAGTTAATGGTGTAGTAATAAATAGGCTTCCTCGAACAGTTATTTTTAACTACAAACTTGACAATCAGTCAAAACAGTTTTTGTTTAACTTCTTACTATGGGTCTGTTCGTTTGTCTTGCACTAACTTACTCCAACTCACTACAACTTACTTCTGCTCTTCACGACGAGTAGGAAATGTAGAAACGAACACGGTTCTGAGCAACCAGTGCCAGACAAAAGAACAGACTTTGTATTTCCTACTTCTCATCAAGAGCAGGGGCAAGTGAGTGCAAGACAAGCGAACCGACCTTATAATAACAAATTAGCATTGAATAATAAGTAAATTAGTGCTAGACCAAACCCAACGTAAGTTGAACCCACCACGTGACCAAACCTGCGCGAGGCGTGGCTTCAGGGCCCAGTGGCGTAACTAGTTATTTCTTCTGTCAAAAAAATGATTTTTAAAAGTTGTCAAAATTCAAAATAATTACTTAATTTAAATTTTTATTTGCAGTACTACTAATAATAAATTACTGGTTTTGTACTTTTTGAATGAGATCTTTATATTTTAAAGTTTTATACTTTTTGAATGAGATCTTTATATTATTAAAATGATAGTAATTATTTTGGTTTCGACAAAAGTAATGTAATAATTTCATGACGACACTGTGTACGTTCGTTTCTAAGCAACGACCGCACTAAACTACTGCTCAACTTTAACGGTCATCACGTGGTGGATTCAACTTAAGTTGGGTTTGGTATATGTCACACTGACAAGTAATATATTTATGTTTTTTTCCAAATTAAAGATAAATATAGATAACCACGTATAGTTCAAATGAAGAAGACGAGTTGATTTTTTCCATTCACTTAACCTCCAAGGTAGGTAGTTTTGGACAATGCAACAGAGTCGCTTTATAAATTCTTATTATTAGTTTAGAAGTCGAGTTTTGCATATGTACCTATATAAACGGTTCCAAGCCGTTGTACCCAACGTCTGGAATTTCGTGTAATGGGCTTAAGATTAATGTAATTATATAGTCATCAAAATATTTTGGTGATTCTAAATTTTGTGTCATTGCGACAATACTGCTGACACTAAGGCAAAATCAGGCAAAATTTAATGTATGCCTACCTCGTAAAAGTCCAGAAGAGATATTGTTGCTGGTGCTGATGATTTTTAGTACTTTCTGGGAAAAAGTCTTTCTCTGTTAGTTTCGTAGTTGCCTTCGGTTAGTGGTGTTGAAGGGTGGGTGCTTAAAAATACTGGAAATTTGAAAAATGGTCAATGTGAGAGCTACATTGTATGGTAAAGCTGCTGCATCCGTCAATTATATCACATTTCTCATATTTAACAAAAAAATTATTTTTACTTTCAGGATGGATTGAAACACGACACATATTGGTTTTTATGTTGTTTTTGGGCATGGCAAATGCATACATTATGAGGACCAATATGTCGGTTGCTATAGTGGCTATGGTTGATCATCGCTACTACAATAGTTCAGTTGAAACATTCGGTGCTGAATGTGGTGGAGTAGGATCAAATCAAAAAGTGCGAAATTCTTTATAATGATTTAATGTTTACTTTTTTAACATTTCACGAGCTCTCTCTTGTTTTTTCCTACTTCCAAGTGATAGAGGATTTCCCAAAATGGACGCTTTAATAAAAAACGATGTTAACCTTTTTAGGGAAAAGACGAAAATATAAACAATGGAGAATATGCTTGGGGTACGGATATCCAATCATACATATTAAGTTCCTTCTTTTATGGTTATGTGATAACGCAAATTCCATTTGGAATTTTATCTAAAAAATACGGAGCCATGGGATTTTTGGGTTACGGAATGTTGGTAAACTCACTTTTTGGATTATTGGTACCATTGTCGGCGAAATGGGGTTTAGGATGGTTAATTACAGTTCGTTTCATTCAAGGATTGGGTGAAGTAAGGAGAAATTGCAAGTTATGTACAGGGTGAAAGAGAACGTTTTTGTTTCTTTATTATAGTAAAAGTTTTAAAATTTTAATTAAACGAAACAGAAATGTGCACTTTTCACTGTTGTACATTGTTTTATTATTCAAACATGCGTTTCTGGCCAGGGTCCTATCGTTCCATGCACGCATGCACTGCTGGCTAAGTGGATTCCTCCTAACGAACGAAGCCGCATGGGCGCATTCGTATATTCAGGTATATATTTTTTTATTATATGCCCTTTTGTCACAGTTGTCCAGTATTTATATTTAATTAATAAAATACTAAATAATTTTAATCGTGGACTGTGGACTCTCGATGCCATAATTCATCAAAAGGGGTCAAAAAAACTATCAAACGACACCAAACTCAACTTTTTATCACATCGACGCTAGACGTCGCGACGTTCAACTTTTCATTTTCTTATGGGCGATCTCTCATTTTTTTGCAAAAATTACTCAGTAGGCTAGTCTAAATTCTAATACCAAACGAGAACTTTCTATCTTGTACTTTTCTTGATTTCCACAACTTTATAGGTTATGTTATGTTAATATGTTACTTTATGATATTTTTTACGGTGACAAATAACGACTAAAACTTGGTTTTAGAAAAGTCAGTTAATCACGAAATAAAATTACATTACTACATAATAAATAATAGTTTTGATTTATCTTTATTTCCTGATCAATTACGTTTCTAAAGCTTTATAAAAAAAGTTTTAGCCGTTATTTTTCATCGTCAAAAAGAACATCAAGTATTATGTTAACATAACGTAACATAACATAACCTAAGAAGTTGTGTAAATAAAGAAAAGTATAAAATAGAAAGTTTTCGTTTGGTATACGACTTTAGACAAGCCTACTGACACTGAGTAATCTTTGCTAAAAATGATAAGATTGGAACGTTGAACGTCGCGACGCCTAGGTAGATGTGATAAAAAGTCGAGTTTGGTATTGTTTGATAGCCTTTTTAACCTTCTGAAAGTTTTTCCTGAATTTTTTTTTCTAAAGTAAACCATTTTGAAACAATAGTCGAAAAATGAAATTGCCAATTTTCAGTTTTTCTGAAACCATTTTGAATTTTGAAATTTTCTAAACGGATTCTTAAAGGTCATCAAAATATGCAACTTTTTGCAAATTTAACCAATCTCGTAACTCTTACGGTTTCCGAGATCCCAATGTTAGTACGTACCACTTAAAAAAATCACTCTGTCTCAATGCAAGTCCATTGGGCAGTAAATTAAAACCCAAAATTTCATTTCAGGTGCTCAATTTGGAACTGTTATATCTATGCCCTTAAGTGGGTTATTGTCAGCTTCAGTATGGCGTTGGCCATCTGTATTTTATGTATTTGGCGCTATCGGTACTGTATGGTCAATTTTATTTTTAATTATCGTTCACGAAGATCCATCGGTACATCCAAGAATTAAAGAAGAAGAAAAAGATTATATACAAAATTCATTAGGGAACCCAACACATGTGCTTGTAAGATTTAATTCAAAATGATTTGTTTTGATTTTTTTAAATAATTCAAAACTTGAATTTCAGTCACCTCCTATTCCGTGGAAAGCGATTTTTAAATCGATGCCTTTTTGGGCCATCCTTATAGCTCATATGGGCCAAAATTTTGGCTATGAAACTCTTATGACTGAGTTACCAACTTACCTGCATCAAGTTTTAGGATTTACTATAAGAACTGTAAGTCCTTGAGTTTTTAAGCAAACTTTGTAATTAATTACAATATTTTGTAGAATGGAGTGGTATCGGCGTTACCGTATTTAGCCATGTGGTTTTTCTCGATGACAGTAAGCCACATAGCAGATTGGATGTTAACAAGTCGTAATTTTAGTCCTACATTAGTAAGAAAAATTTTTAATGGAATAGGTAAAATTATTTTCAAAGAATTCTACAAAAAGATCTTTGCTTTTGGTATTTGTAGGTGAATTTGGTCCAGGAGTGGCTTTGATTGGTGTTGCTTTTGCAGGTTGTAATAGATGGTTGACTGTTTGTATTTTAACCATAGGGGTAGGTCTTAATGGTGGTATTTATTCGGGTTTTAAAGTTAATCATTTGGATATATCGCCAAGATTTGCTGGAATCCTCATAGCATTTACAAATTGTTCAGCTAATCTTACTGGTTTGTGGGCACCTATTTTTGCTGGACAAATCGTTAAAAATGATGTAAGTTTTCCAAATTACTTATTCTTATTTAATAAATATACATTTTCTTAGCCAAGACAGGCGAGATGGGCAATAGTATTTTTAACATCAGGAGGCATATATGCAATTTGTTGTACGTTCTACACCATATTTGCGTCTGGTGAAAGACAAGCTTGGGATAATCCCGAAAACGATCCCAAACCTGCTTCCAATGTTAATAGCTAAGATAAACAAAATAATGTGCACATAAATACCCATATTGTGGGCAAAAAGAAAGATGATAGTTTTTAACTTTTAAACATGAAAAAAAATTTCATGATAGAGGTATAAATTATTTATTAGTCACGTTATTAAGTGACAATTTGTAAATATAAAATATTTGTACTTAATAATTATCGGCGAGTAACAAAAATTAGTGATGGTTTTAACATCATAAATGAGCGTAACAATATAAAATAAGCTTCAAAAGAATTACAATGTTTAAAATATTGATTGATAAACACATTTAAAAAAATATTATTAATTAAAAAGTATCAGTAACTTTTGTTAACATATTTTATGTAGAATTGAGAAACTAAAACTTTTTATTAATGCTAATTTTTTTTTCAAAATTTAACATTTAATTCACTAGCATCATAAGTAATTTTGTGTTCTGTCTGTGTCACAAGTAGTTACTTATAGTGCAATCGAATAGGGTATCGATAAATATTTTGATACCAGGAACACATATATAATTAACACGTTAAAGCTTAAACAATTAACATTTAAATCACAACCATTAAATTTGATTAGGATATGGCAAGGGACAGGGCACATCGATTTATGTTTAATGTAACAATCACAACCTTTTTCTTTAAACAATAGGTACTTAATATATATATTATTCGCACAACCAATCACAAGGCAATTTAGGCATTCGACTCGCTGGCCAAGGTAAATATCCGGCAGTTTTAAAAACCCAATAATCGTAAGACACTTTAGCGATTAAAAATACAAGCAATAAAACTTCGGCCGTTATAATATAGTAAATATAATCGGTCCAATCTTGTTGGCTTTGACATAACTTAGAAGGATCAAGATCAATAACACGACTTTTCATATTATCACAATAAATTTCATCATAATCAGGTATATGTTTCTGCTTCGCTAATAACCACTCCTAAAATTGTTAAGTTAGAATCGCACAAAGGTAGTTCCACGTCAGATAGGCCACGTTTGACCCAAGTTTGACCAAAAAGGCTTTAAATCAAAGAAGCGATGCATAAAATAAATAGTACGTTCCTTTAGCTTTAAATAGGCGTATTTTGCAGAAATATATCTCTTTTAGATCGCGAGTTATAAATTATTGAAGTATTCAGGTTTTCAAAATAGTTCAAA
The DNA here is from genome assembly GCA_963924605.1 of Malthinus seriepunctatus. Lineage (NCBI taxonomy): Eukaryota > Metazoa > Arthropoda > Insecta > Coleoptera > Cantharidae > Malthinus > Malthinus seriepunctatus. The sequence goes on from OZ004602.1 coordinate 7,953,318, forward strand.
AATTAATGTGACCGTAGATAGGTCAAAATTAATTTTTTCAGAAAACCGCTTTGTACACTTAATTTTGAGCAAATTTCTGACCGACACACCAAATTTCGTCAAAATCTGAAGGCCGATTTGACGTGGAAAAATAAGATTAAAATTACAAGTTACTTACTTTGATACCTTTGGCTGTAGTACAATCGCATATAAGACGATTATAACCAAGATTTACATGGCGAAAATTGTAATTTCGATCAAAAATGTTCGATAAAATGTAAGTCGGTAACTAAAAATTTACATTACATTTTTATATTAAAGTATAAATTAGAATTACCAATTTTAATTTGTTATTTCTCAAACTTAATGCAACAAAATTAGTAATAAATTTAGTCCCTTCTAAAGGCAAAATCGAATTAATTTCATTATTATCGGCATATAATTCTCTTAAACTTTCATACGACTCATCATTAATCAACTCTAAAGAAGAAATCTAAAACAGTTCGATTACAAAACAATAATAACTCACAAGCGACTTACATTATTATTAGAAATATTCAAAGCGATAGTATTAGGTGGCAAATTCGGTGGTAAAGAAGTCAATTGTAATCCAGAACAATTGACCATAACTGCAAAAGTAGGTGGCTTTCCAGGCACAATATCCAAACGATACGGTTCGCAAGAACAGTTATAACTACACTCTTTTTGTAACTAAAACCAAACTTGTAACAACCAACAAAATCTTTCTCAAATCAACTTACTTCGTGTAAACTTAAAACTTGTTTCAAAGGAACGAGCTCGGTAGAATTAAACCAATGAAAAGTTTTTGATGATAAACAAGAGGTTTCGTCTTCATTTTTAAAATTTAACTCGGTTCGTTTTAAAGCGTCAAATAAATGCGAACAAAGTAGTGGTTTGTTGCCTAAAAGTTGTTACTTTAGATTTATTTTACATTTTAAATTTCACTCACCGGATACGTCTAAAGTAACACGTCCTTCCTTTTTAAAACGAGGTACGTCCGATAAATTATTTTGCGAAAGGTCCAAAATGCTAAGATTATAAAGGTGTTTTAAAGATCTATCTTCAAATTTACTTATAGAATTAGATGATAGGTTTAAGCACGATATTGAAGTTAAACGCGCAAATTCTCCAACTATTTTTTCTATTGAGCCGTCAGTGACTGATAATGAAAGAAGTTGTCTCCAATTTGATTCGCTGACATCGAACACGTCTAATGTTGCATTTCTTATGTGTAATTCTCTTACTTTACCCGTTTGAATATCTTTAAAGAAATTAATTTACAAATAATGTCTAATAATTATAAAGCTTTTCTTACTTGCACAAGCTAAACCTTCGGTTAGTAAAAATTTGGTGACGTGACAACATATTGCTGTTTCGTTATCAGGTAATTTTTTGCATCTACAACCGTTCAGCGATGGACAAGCTTCAGGGGGTTGATGAAAACATTGTGACCTTCGAGGTTCACTTACAGCTGTTAATGTAATTTCTTCGTTTAATCGACAATAACACGAATTGGCAATTAAACTTATGTAAAAAATAATAGAAATAATATTCATTGTAATTGACAACACTAAGTTTTAATCCAAGGAACTGCACCACAAACTGATAAAACTAATACCATCGAAAAGTTTATTTCAGGAAGTTGATTACATTCGTAATAAGCATTATAAATTGCAAACTAACAACTAAAAAAATTATAATCAAGTGAGGTTATGTTGCATCAAAATGTCAGATTTGACACATTGCAAAGTTTATAAATAAAACAGTACAGGGGTGGCTTTAAAATTTGTTTGTTCTTATATGGGACAACTTTTTTTGAATTTTTTCTTTCTGACTTCACCTAGATATTGATCTATTGCTATCTCTTATATACAAGGGCGGTTCTAAACAAAGTGTATGGGGGGGTAATCAACTAAGAAAATATATTTTTTTAAGAATTTTTAAAATTTTATAGTGGTTTTAACACCTATTCATTTAAAAATGTTACATTTTTTAAGATAATTTAGAAAATAAATTTAGACTTCTGGGAGGAGTAATTACCCCCATTACCCCCCCTCGTTTTTGACACTTACCGGAACAAACCTAAAGTTAGTTAGAAATGTGAAGACACAATGCAGTTAGGGACTATTTTAATTTGGCATCCCTGTACAGAGTTGTCACATTACAATTTAATTTGTTTGAAATTCAATGTTTTATAACTTGATTTGTTTGTATGTGGCAACCCTGCGCTGTCATTATGAAACTTCAAAAACGCGATTTTAAAAAAAATAATCCTATATACAAAACAAAATTAGGTCCGTATTGAGACCTTTCTTAATATGTTAATTTGTACCTATACTTTAAGAATCCTATGAGTCCCGAGCTGGGTGACAGGCGCGCGCCTGAATAAATGGACTTGAAGAGGAAAAAAATGTTTGTGCGTAAATTTCTCGGAAAGGGTGCAACCCAGCGAAAAATGAGTACAATTTTATACTAGATGAAGCATTTTTACAAAACAAACGTTTTATAAAAAGTTTTCGTTAGAGCAATGGTGTAACCACAAAATTCCTTATACGGAGTCAAAGTAGTTTTGTGTGACTCGCCTGTATTGCCTGACTCGCTCGCTAACTGTGCCTGGAAAGCCACCTACTTTTGCTGTTATGTTCAATTGTTCTGGATTACAATTGACTTCTTAACCACCAAATTTGCCGCCTAATACTCGAGGTCCATAAAACATTATCCATATATAAAACGATTTTGATACATTTTTTTTAAATTGAAGCTGTAGACCCACAGATATGTCAGCATTAATTTTTTTCTTCAAATTACCAATTTCATACATTTTTTAAAAATAATAAATTGTTACGCGTATTAATCTTATCTCCCCACTTTAACAAAGTTGATCACGTTAAATGACGGACACTTCTATTTCATATATTTAACAACAAACAATCATCGGTGTAGGTAGTAAGTGCATTATAATAATTTTTAAAAATTTCATTTTTCTAACGCTTATCTTCAAATATTTCGTCGAATCTCGACGGAGGTTACCTCGGCGGATAAAAATGGGAGGAGTTACAAAGACGTCAAATGACGCGGTATTAGGTCACAATACGGCTATTTTTTAAATTTTATTTAATTACAACTGCCTTTACAATTCAATTTTAAAAAAATAAAGGAAACAAAGTTTGTTCTAAATTATTACAGGGGCATATTATACCGAAGAAATAAAAATATTTTAATGCGCGGTTTTCGAGAAATATCGTAAACTTGGATTTTCTTTAAAATATAATTAAGAAGGCAACCAAAATATGATTTTAGCATCTAAACTTTCAAATTCTTTTTTGTTAATTATATATTACAACAGCAACAGGTCTACATAAATTTCATTTATTGTAATTTACTACAGTGCATTTAGCATTAGCCGTGGGACAAATTAGTATAAAGCTGAAACCTTTGATATTGTATTGTACTTATAGCCCTTATTATAGTACTAAAAGTCCCCACCCTTGTGAGGGCTGGAACACCCCCAAAATTGCGTTTGAATCTCAAAAATTACACTTTTTATCATATTTTTGCAATTATCTCGAAGACAAGGTAGTAAGCGAAAAATTATAAAGAGTCCAAAATTGAAGAAGATAAAATCATACGACAAAAATCTCATTTGAAATTTTTCAAAATATTTAATAGTTTTTGAGAAAAATGTTATTGAAAGTTAACCTATTTTGCGCGTATTACAGTACTCATGGGTTGCGCGATCAAAGTGTTGCTGAACGCCCTATTTTACATTATTGAAAATTTCTCATTATCTATCAGATTTAGAAAAAAACAAAAAATATGTAGTTGAAGAGGACATCTTCAGCTTTAAATTACATGCAAAATATTTTGATTTTACGTAATTTATCATGTAGAAAAAAAATAATGAATGTAAAATAACCTAATTTTTCTTAAAATTTAAAAATCTCCTAAAGTAATTGAGGAAATATAAAATCTACGTAGGATTACTATCTTCATGATGTATACTTTACTGTCCTAAGAGCAAAATTTTTTTCGAGTTCTATTTTGACAAAAAATTGGACTTTGAAATTCATAATTTTAAAAAAAAAATTTTCTTAGATATTTTTCTAACTTTAAAGAACTCTCAAATAATAAAGAAGAGATCTAAGGCCATAAATTTTAGTTTGTAGAAAGCCTATAGTATACGTTTTAAGAAGCCATCTTAAAAATTTACATTATTTAACGTTTTCATCAAAAAATTTTCAACAATATGAAGAAAGATCGAAATACGTAGTTTTTTTCCGAAATTGGTCATTACTCGCTTAATTTTTGAGAATTCAAACTTTTTCTTAAACAAAAATAAAGGTAATACTCTAAAGGTTTTATATCTGCTAATCGCATCTTGATAGGAATTCTACTTTAGAAACGACAGCAGTTTGTACGATGAAGAAAATGAGCAAAAAAATTGTAGTTCACTGCAGTTATGAAATTTTACATAAATGGTGAACCTGGAACAAAATGATCTAACTCTAAAACTTTTGCTATTGTTTAGTACTTATAGTCCTTATTATCATACTAAAATTCCCCACCCTTCCGATGGGGGAAACCCCCCAAAATTGCACTTTTACGCATATTTATGAAATTATCGGGAAAACTAGGAAAATAATAAAGAGATAAAAATTTAAGCCTATAAAAAATTCACCATTTTTATTTGAACTCAAAAATCGTAACTAATGCAGCCCTCCAATCTTAGAGGAAAATTATAAATTCTTTTACATACGCAGATAAAACGTATAGGTACTTGACACAAATTAATATTGTAATAATTTATAATTTAAATAGCGGATGAGTCTGAGGGATGGGCCTATTAAGTCTAAATCGAGCTGTGTTAATTTTAGAAGAAAACTATCAAGACTTTAGTTACTATTGACGAAATGCTCTGTAATCCAAAATATTTTGGAATATACAGGGTGTTTCCTGATGTACTTAACTCTGTACACTCCAAAATATTTTTAAATTGTAGAGCATGTCGTCATAACTAATGTTTTGATAGTTTTCTTCTAAAATTAACACAGCTCGATTTGAACTTAATAGACCCATCGCTCAGACTCACCCTGTATTAACACAAACGAAATAAAATAAAAACTAATCTTCTAATAATTCGACGCTCTCTTCCAGTTCTTGAAATATATTGCTGCAGGAATTGCCTAAACATTTTCCACACAAATTTGAACAATTAAGGTTTCCCCCCCCCCCCATCGGAAGGGTGGGGAATTTTAGTATGATAATAAGGACTATAAGTACTAAACAATAGCAAAAGTTTTAGAGTTAGATAATTTTGTTCCAGGTTCACCATATGTAAAATTTCATAACTGCAGTGAACTACAATTTTTTTGCTCATTTTCTTCATCGTACAAACTGCTGTCGTTTCTAAAGTAGAATTCCTATCAAGATGCGATTAGCAGATATAAAATCTTTAGAGTATTACCTTTATTTTTGTTTAAGAAAAAGTTTGAATTCTCAAAAATTAAGCAAGTAATGACCAATTTCGGAAAAAAACTACGTATTTCGATCTTTCTTCACATTGTTGAAAATTTTTTGATGAAAACGTTAAATAATGTAAATTTTTAAGATGGCTTCTTAAAACGTATACTATGGGCTTTCTACAAACTATAATTTTTGGCCTTAGATCTCTTCTTTATTTTTTGAGAGTCCTTTAAAGTTAGAAAAATATCTAAGAAAATTTTTTTTTAAAAATTATGAATTTCAAAGTCCAATTTTTTGTCAAAATAGAACTCGAAAAAAATTTTGCTCTTAGGACATTAAAGTATACATCATGAAGATAGTAATCCTACATAGATTTTATATTTCCTCAATTACTTTAGGAGATTTTTAAATTTTAAGAAAAATTAGGTTATTTTACATTCATTATTTTTTTTCTCCATGATAAATTACTTAAAATCAAAATATTTTACATGTAATTTAAAGCTGAAGATGTCCTCTTCAACTACATATTTTTTGTTTTTTTCTAAATCTGATAGATAATGAGAAATTTTCAATAATGTAAAATAGGGCGTTCAGCAACACTTTGATCGCGCAACCCATGAGTACTGTAATACGCGCAAAATAGGTTAACTTTCAATAACATTTTTCTCAAAAACTATTAAATATTTTGAAAAATTGCAAATGAGATTTTTGCCGTATAATTTTATCCTCTTCAATTTTTGACTCTTTATAATTTTTCGCTTACTACCTTGTTTTCGAGATAATTGCTAAAATATGATAAAAAGTGTAATTTTTGAGATTCAAACGCAATTTTGGGGGTGTTCCAGCCCTCAGAAGGGTGGGGACTTTTAGTACTATAATAAGGGCTATAAGTACAATACAATATCAAAGGTTTCAGCTTTATACTAATTTGTCCCACGAGCACTATGTAAAATTTCAGTAGTGCACCGGACTAATTTGAATACATCATACATCAAAGGTTCCTAAACTTAAATTTCATTAAATAAAATCGAAGTTTACGATATTTCTCGAAAACCGCCCAATAAAATATTTTTATTTCTTTACTATAATATGCCCCTGTAATTTAGAACAAATTTTTGCTCTTAAAGTTTTTTGAAAATCCTACCGTATTTTAAATTAATTTATAATAATAGCCGAAATGTGACGTCACATTTTGGCACATGATTAACCGACTGCCATGGCAACTGCCGCGCTTTTGTTCACCGACTTCACCGAGAATATAATTAATTTCAAGCCGCTTGTCAATCCACCGCCAAAATAGTTATTTGTTTTATAAGGAGACAAAGTGACGTTTTGTGTGACAAGACTGTGTTTGCCTGAAGAGCGAGCGTAGCGAGCGAGTCAGGCAATACAGGCGAGTCACACAAAACTACTTTAACTCCGTATAAAACATTAAATTTTTTCTGCAAACGTAAGCGTAAAACTGAAAATTTTGATTTTTGAAAGAGCACCATCTCTTGTCAATTACTTGTAGTTCAATTGTCAAATATTTTTTAAAATTAACTTAAATTTGTAAAAAAAGCTAATTATTAAAAGCAACGAACTAATTATAAAGGAAAATTTAAAAAACATTAAATTGTTTACATTACAAATGCTTAAAAAACATTTTTTACGTTAAAAATAAAAATAATGTGCGGTTAAGATTTTACTTTTCCCTCCTAGACAGACAAAAATTACTTTTCTGACAATTTTTCCTGCCTCGGCGGGAAAGTTAAACTTCACCGTTACCTATTGAGTGACACAAAGGCGACTTTTTCTGACGTTTGAAGAAAAATTAAATTACCTGCCCAATAAATTGCGAGATTTGTCCAGCGGTGAATGCGCATGCGGTTGGAAGTGTGAGACTTTCTGCGGTGAGACAAAAATCTCATATTGAAACTTCGAAAATGCATTTTAAAATAAATACTACTATACTCATTACACTGGTGTATGATTGGTTGCATATTCTTTAGCTAATTTGAATATTATTTCCAAGAAAAAGTTATTATAATTGAGAAAAAAATCAAAAATTGTATTAATTTTAACTAATTATTATCTTAATTAAATCTAAAAGTTTTTTTAATATATTTTATTTATAAGATATTCAATTAAATTTTAATGGAAAAAAGATTTGATATAAAATTTGAAGTAATTTGCTTTCTATTAAATATAATGTATAATACGTTGTATTTTTGGCTTAAATAAATCACTGATATAAAATTCAAATTGCGTTATATTTCAAATTTTAGTTTAAATTATCGCGCTAATCAAGATCCAATCAGAGCGGTAGATAGAGAGATGATGCCAGCGCCATCAAGTATTGTAGTGACCTCGAGCACCATTTGACAGCTGTACTGTAGCAAAGTTGTGGTTGTGAAAACTACAGCAAAGCATTCAATCTTGCTAAAGACGTAAATAAAAATAACAGTGGTTAAAATTGCCTAAATTATTAATAACATCATGGAAGTTGCTAGTAATAGTTATTTACCCGGCGATCCAAGATTAATAGACCACATAGTTTACGAATTAAAATCGCAAGGTATATTCGACAATTTTAGAAAAGAGTGTATAGCTGATGTCGATACAAAGCCAGCTTACCTAAATTTACGACAAAGAGTAGAAGGTAGTGTTACTACATTTTTAAGAACTCAAAGATGGAGACCAGACATGAACAAAAATCATGTTCGAGAAATGTTACGTAGAAACATATCCGAGTAAGTAAATTTTTCTTCGTATGAATATCGTTTACGATCTACCTACATTTTAGGTCAGGCTTTTTAGAAATAGGAGTTGAACGAATAGTTGATCAAGTTGTAAATCCAAAAATTAACTCTGTATTTTTGCCTCAAGTTGAAAATGTTGTTTATAAATACTTGGGAATCAAAAAATCAGGACAAGATGATAAGAAAGTTGAAACTGTATCAAAAAATGCAGATGGATCTACAGCAAATGATTTGTTACCTAATGATTTAGAAGCTATATCTCCCGAGCCGGAAAATATTTCTGATAGTAAGCTCGATCTTAGTGATGAAGTTAAAAAGTGTGATGATAAAATTGACGAAGACGAGTCGCCACCTTTTGAGCCAATAGATCCTACCTCATTTTCAGTTTTAGAAGAAAATTCAGTCGATTCACATCTTTCTGGATTTTCAGGCAAGTCAATAATATTTAGAACATTAGAACTAATAATTAATCTAACCTGTCATTTGTCAATTGCAATTAAGATACTGAATAATCTGTTTCTTTTAAAGGTTTAGCAAGCCACGATTCAAATCATAGTATAGAGACAGCCAAGTTGTCAACAGCGGATGTTATAAATCAAGATTCACAACTTTCTAAACAAAGTTCAGATGATAATTTAACTATTGCGCTAGAATACTCAAATTTTAAAACTAATCTCACTCAAAATTCAGATCTATCATCTAACAACTCTACAGAATTAACGCAAACTGCTAAAGATTTGTCTTCAAGCGATAAAGACTTATTAGGCCAAAATACAAATGAGTCTTCCAATCAGAATACTAAAGATTTGTTAGATCAAAAAGATTTGTCGAGTCATAATAGTAAAGATTTGTTAAGCCAAAATACTAAAGATTTAGTCACTCATAATAATAAAGACTCATCAGGTCATCATAAAGATTCATCGAGTCAAAATACTAGAGATTCGTCTTCTCAAAGGAAAAAATCCGAGTCAAAAGATGATAAAAAGTCAAGCGACAGGCATCGCAGTTCAGATAAACATCGATCAAGAAACGATTCAAAAGAAAAAGATAGGAAATCTTCTCGTGACAAAAGTAAAGATAAGAGCCGGCATCACTCTACGAGAGACGACGATAAAAAATATAAAAAAGACGACAAGGAACGTAGTAAAAGTAGCACTTCATCGAGTAGTCGTCATAGTGCTAAAAAATCGTGCGATGTTAAGTCTGATAAAAAAGATGAGTCCAAAGTTAAGAGTGACTCAAAATCGAGACATAGTGATCGATCGAAAAGTAAGTCGTACAAAAAAGATGACAAACATCAGAAGTCATCTTCTAGTAAAAAAGATAATAAGTCAAAGAAGGATGATCATTACTCTCTAAAAGAAAAGAAGTCAAATCGTCGATCGACAGATCGTGATTCTAGTGACGGTTATTCTGGTAATCATAGCTCTTCGAGTCCGTTTACAGAATCTTCGAATTCTCAGAAGTCAAATTCAAATCAAAATACATTTAATTCTGGTGATTCTGGTAGTTCTGAACAAGTCGATCAGGAAAAAGTTTCAGAAAGTGAAGAAAAGAAAAAAATACTACCTGCTAATCGTTTATCAGAAATATTGCTTAAATATAAAGAGAAACCAAAATTTGCTTCGAATTTTGAAGAAGCTAAAAAGCTTATGAAGATTCGTAAAATGTGGAAAAAAATTGAAAAAGAAAGAGAAGCTTTGACGAAATTGGAAGAGGAGAAAAAAGTGTCCGAAAAAAGTACAAATATTTATCAAGAGTCTATCGATGCTGAAGATACCTATATAACAAGTGCTGTAATTAGTAAAGAGAGTTGGGATGCGGTGGAAGCGAAAGTTAATTCTGAAAACATATTAAACATCGATTATAATTCTTATTCAGATTCGACTGATCTTGAAGAGAGAGTCGATAAAATAGCTAAGCTTATTACATCTGTACCTAGTGACGATTGTTTGTATTTAGAAACACATCCTCAAAGTCAAAAATATTTAGCCTTAATTAATTTATTAACTGATCATATAGAAAATTTCGTTTCTGAAAAAACTAAATTATTGCAAAATTTAGTTCACGAAGGTGACGAAGACTTAGATGACCTTTTGGAACAACACGTAATAAAGAAGAATTTACCTAAAGTTTCTATAATTGATATTTCGGGTGATAAAGAAATTCTCATTTCACCTAGAAAACGATTGCATCCAGACGTTGATAACAACAACAAAACGAAAACACAGTTAGATGATGGTGAGTTATAAACGTTTTAGTGCGCCAATAATATTATTTTTCTTCAAACGTCCGAAAAAGTCGACTTTGTGTCACTCAATATGTAAGGCAAAGTTCAACTTTCCCGCCTAGACAGGAAAGTTAATTGACAAGAGATAGCGCTCTTTCAAAAAATCAAAATGTTCAGTTTTACGCTTTACGTTTGAAGAAAAAATAAAATTTTATACGGAATGAAAGTAGATTTATGTAACTCGCCTGTATTGCGGGACTCGCTCGCTACGCTCGCTCATCAGCCAAACACAGTCTTGTCACACAAAACCCAACTTTCCCTCCTTATAAAACAATAACTATTTTTACAGATGATAAAATTCAGGAAAGTGAAACAAAGTTGAGTTCTTCTCCTAAACCTAAAAGATTCAAAAGTTCCGAAATGGCTGGTAATTTTTTTAAATTTTAATACGTTTAATTGGGTAATTAAATTGTTGCTTTTGTAGCTGTTCATGCTAACAACTTTAGTCTACCTCTTAGTCCTGCTGAAAGTGATAAGTCCTTACCAAGTGATAAGTCCTTACTAAGTGATAAAAACAGCGATCAAAAACCAAAACGAAATAGTATCACTAATAAAGGTATCAATTTAAACCATTTTAATAATTTTAAGACATGTTTTCAGTTTTTTAAGAATAAAAAATTTAGGAAAAAATTTTGACCAGTCCAATTATTGGTCGATAAAACAAATTGAGCTGAAATAATTTTCTTAGATCTGTGGGGTTCATTTGTTTAATTCACTTAATTAATTACATTTTTTTTCTTTTTTCTTAGTAAAGAAGAAATAAGAAATAATCCGCCTGTAGTGTTTTAGTTCTATAATAATAAGTGAATGTTTAAATAGTACAAAACACTTATTTTTGTTTAGCTTCCAATTTACGTAATCAACAAAGATATTCCAGCGACGATTTGTACAAACCACGAATGCAATTTACTTCAAGACGAAGAGCAGCCAAAAATTTAGATCCAGATTGTTGATCGTTAATTTCGGTTTTTGTTTAGGTGAGAATTTTACTCACGATTTTTTTTTTAAGTATGTATATTACAATTTTATTGTAAATTATAATATTATGTAAATTAAATATTTTTATACTTCTTACGTAATTGCCATAGTTTATATCTTTAAAAATAAAAACTTATATGAAACCGGTAGTTTGTTCATTTAAGAAGAAAATTGTGATATTTTACTAAGTTATTTTGATTCTTTTTAAAGCATTTTTGTTTAAAGAGTAAGTCTTTTTCATTATGACTAAATATCACCAGTGGTGTGGAGTCAATCAATTTGAAACCAATGCCAAGACAAACGTTATTTTAAAGCTTTACAAGCGTGTGAGCAGTTAACTGACTTATGTTCGTTTGCACCGCTTACAGATAAACTGACAGATAGTTTATCTGGCGGATAAGTAACTGTAACTAATAACTGTCGGATAAATCAAATAACCGACAGATAAATTTTCTGCAAAGCTACCTGCTACTTACGGCCTGGCCTTTTGCACTGATTTTAGTTTATGTGGCAAATACACTATATTTTTACAACTTATCCGCCAGATAAACTATCTGCCAGTTAATCTGTAAGCAGTGCAAACGGCCGTTAATCTACCTAAATGAAATCTACGAAAAAGTAAAAAGATTAACTCTTCATAAAAAATTTCCTAAATCGCTGTACTGCGTTATATTTATTGTAGAGAGACGGTAAAAAAACAACTAACATCATTAATATTTGGAGCAGAGGCACCAGAAATCAATTGAATCGAAGAAAATTTTATAAGCTACAAGAAATATTTGAATGAATTTTTAAGAATTACAAGAAATATTTGAATGAATTTTTTGTTAAAATAAATACTTTTTGAATTATTTTCAAAAACTAGTTGTGAATTGAGAACTATTTTAATCCAGTCAAATTAGATGAAATAACGGGCTAACCTCAGAATGAAAGTCGAAAAGCTAAATATTTGCATAAACTAATATTTTTCGTTCTAAAGCCTTGCTCAAAAGTCTCTAGTCTCCGCACGTCAAGATATTCAAGGTCAAAGGTCACAAAAATCGTTTTTTTACAAATATCTCGTTTCCTATGCATAAAACGTCATTAGAGGTTATTATAAAACTTGTAGATCATAAAATTCTCTTCAAATTTGATTTTATTAATTTATTTGTGAAATCAACTGTTCTCGAAATATGGGAGGCAAGCTTATAATATAGGATTATATGTAGAACAATGTAAAAAGCATCAACGATGGGTATAGGGAATGGTAATGCAAAACGATAGTCAATTTATTTCTGCATCCAAAACTGTCAAAAAATACAGTGTGTTCCATTTAAAATTAAAAAGTTTTTTAGGTTTGAAATTTCATCTAAAAGTCAGCACTTTTGAACACCCTGTAAATAAATAAAGAAAAATTGTAACACCAGGAGCTTAGTCTAAGGTTATTTGAAAAATATCTGAAAATTACGTAGCTCATGTTATCATCATATAACGTCAGTATGCAATTTTCAAGAAAGACGCTCAAAATTTATATCTATATGTAGTTTACGCTATATTTCAGAACGGTTGATCGTACAAAAAAATGAATTAGATCAAATTTGTATAGAATTTTATGATGTACAAGTTTTATAATAACCTCTAATGGCATATGGTGCATAGTAATCGAGATATTTGCAAAAGAACGATTTTTGTGCCCTTTGACCTTGTATATATTAACATGCGGACCCGAGATTGTACGAGTTTTTTGAGCAAGTCAGACTAGCTTTCTGACTTTCATTCCGAGGTTAAACCCTTATTTGACGGGATTATTTTTCTTGTACTGAGGTTGTAGTTTTAAACAAATACAGTAGCGTAAATAACGGGCCCGCATGGCCCGCGATGAGGGAGGGTCCCCAAAACATCGTGGGACCAAATGGAAAAATCAAATTGAAGAAAAAATTTCATAATAAACATACAGTGTGTTTCACTTTATATGAGGACACATACATAACTTTTTGTTTTGCTTAATTTTAATGGCTATGGTAGGAACCCTACTCTGGATATTGCAGAAGGGCCCCTAACAGGCGCGAACTAGCAAGGGGCGCTGAGCTAATTCAAAATTTTACATTGCGGGTCTCTAGAAAAATATCTGCGGCCCTGAAAAAGTATAGTCGTCCGCGCCTGGCCCCTAAATTCTTAGTTACGCCACTGAACAGGTATAAAGTATAAAATGAGCTGAAAATTCTCAACTCAAATTCTTTACAATGTACAAAGTTAAAATTTTTAAAGCGCTCACAGCAATTGTTAGCTCAATACTCACAATACTATGTGCCTCCATGGCAACACATGAAAGTTTGTACACCTTTCATTTCATGACTTAAACATTGAAGAGCTTGACAATCGAGAAATCTTTTTTTAATTTCTCATTACTAATTGGTAAAAAATGGACGAAGACGAGTTCGAAGATCTAGAAGAAGAGGAGCAGGAGGAGGAGGAAGACTTGGATCCGACTAATCCTGACCACGCTTTCATACTTCTAGAACGCGATTTTAACAGGGTAAATCTTCACATTTTACAACTCCAGATTAAAAAAATTAAATTATAGGTAGTTACTGAACTTGAACAAAATCCAACTATTGCTCCATATGCGGAAGACTTTTCAAAAATATTTGAAGCGTTATACAATACGAACGAAAAAAGAAAAGAGCTAATAGAAAATGTTCAAGAGTTAGATGATCAAATAGTTGAAACTAATGAAAAGCTAGATAATTGTATGAAATCGTCGGAAGCTGATGCTGTAACGATGGGACAATTAAAAGAAAAAATTGATTACGCGTGTAGATTGGCGGATGCGGCGCACGAACGTGAACAACAAGCGCAAGAAATTATTGAAAACTTAAGACGCGAAATCGCGGCTTTAACGATGGAAATTGAATTTAAAAATAAACTTGCCGGTGATCAAGATCCAGAGTGAGTCAGGTTTCCTTGTGTACAGTCAAAATCGGTTATAGCGACACCGCTTTGTACGACATATCGGAACGACCGAATCTTTCGGTTCCTTCAAAGTCGTTATAACCAGTTCTGACTATTTAAAAAAATTAAATTATGTTTTTCAAGAGCTGCTCAAGAGATGAGTAAAAATCAAGAGGGTTTAGAAAGGGAAAGAGATAAATTGGCCGGCGAAGTTAATCAATTGCAACTAAAATTAACAAATGCTATGGGTTATCAGGAAGAACTCGAGAGGAAAAATTCACAAGCAGACGTTAAAATAAATGAAATGCAGGGACAACTTGATGTAAAGAACTAAATTATTCCCGCTTACACAGTTTTCTTTTTATAAGTAACATTTTTAGGATAAATCGGGAGAACTAGATAAAAGTAAAAAATACGTTGACGAATTAGAGGGCGATATTAAAGATTTAAATTCTGAAATGATAAGACTGAATCGCAATATTATTGAATTACAAAATCAAGTTCAAAAGGATGAAAAATTAAATTCGCGTTTAGAAAGACACTTGCAAGATATGAAAAATCAAAAAGAAAAAATGCTGAAAGATATGGAGATTTTAACTCAAAAGTTTGGAAAACTTCAAGATGATCATACGGCATTAATTTCAAACAATGATCAAACAAGGAAGGAATTGCACAAAATAAATAACGAGCTTAAGGTGAGTTTTGTTCTCATCCACTCATTGGCAGAGCGCAACCTAAGGACAGAATGAAGGACCAAAAAAGGTTAAGAATAAACTAATTGAATTGTAGCTTAAAGAAGGGGAAGGTTTACGGATGACAAATGAGATCAACAAATTCCAAAAAATACGAGAAAATTATGATAAAAAGTTGGGCGTAATGGATGCTGAAAAACTGAATATTGCAAATGAGCGCGATAAAATTAGAGGGTTGTATACTGCTATGGAAAAAGAAGTTACCTTTTTTAGAAAACAGGCTGATTTAGATAAAAGAACAATGGATGGAATGAATAGAGAGAAAGATGTCCTGAACAAAAACATCATACGGCAACAAGGTGAGAGAGTTAAAGTAAAAGCCTCTGTACTCTTTTTCGAGGATTTAGTTAGTTATGTACAGAACTGCAACAAGTCATTTAAAAAAAAAGACTTAAGTCATAAGTCATTCCCAAAATAAAAAAAAACTTAAGTCTTAAGTCCTTCCCAATATAAAAAGACTTAAGTCATAAGTCATTCTCAAAATAATTGAGTTATTCTAAATGACGAGTCTATTCTAAATGACTTAAATCTTTTCGAAACCACCTAAGTCTTATCTAAATGACTTGAGTCTTATCTAAATGACTCTAGTCTTATCTAAATGACTTGAATCTTTTTTAAATGACTTGAGTCTAACTCTTGTAGCTCTGGTTAGGTATTTGAACGGTGGTTTGTCTTGTGGCAAGTCGGTTTGGCCTCAATGACCAACATTTGCTGGGGTACCTCGGGTTTGCAAAGCCCGTACCAATTCACCAGAATTGGCCCCTGAGGGTCATTTAATGTAGACTCAGTCTAATTCTTATTTTTTTCATTACCATATTAGCCGTTGTAAGAGACTATCTTCGATTAATACAAATTCAAGAACAAACCAAAAAGAAATTAGAAGTTGAACTTGAAGAATATGCTTTTGAAGGTGACAAACAAAAGAAACAAATCGGTTACTTAGAAAAAGAACGTGATAGAATGGTCGATGAGCAATTGGATCTTACTAAAAAAATTGAAGACATGCTGGATGATATGAAAATAAAAAAGGTATAGTATGCAACCTATGAAAAGAATAGGGCGGAGCCAATATCTTGCGTAGTACAGATGGAGGGAGGAGTGCGCTCTCTCTCTCTTTCTCTCTAATCTCTAAAATTGATGCGACCAGATGTTACCAGACACATTTTCGTTCTAACGCATTGGCTCTCGCCTTATTCTTCTCATAATTTACGGACTTTACATCAACTGTTATGTTTTTACAGCTCATTTCTTTTAAATTATTTTTTAGGCAGAACTCTATGATATGAAAAAGAGTTTAGCCGAAAACGAAACCAAACTCAAAATGCAACAAAGTCTCTTCGAAAGCGTCCGTGCTGAAAGGAACGGTCTTCAGAAATTACTACAAGAGTCAAATTCTGAATGTGGAGAACTTAAAAATAAACTTAAAATCAGCAGCCATCAGTCAGAACAACTCAAAGAAGATATTGCAATGAAGGAACAGCAGCTTATTAGAGAAGAAAACATTTTACGAAAAATGACCAAAGAAAAGGACAATTTGAGGGTGGAACTCGACAACGCGTTTGAAAACATTAAACACTTGAAAGAAACAATTAATGAGATGAGCGAAGAAGAGAAGAGACTTCATAAAGTTATTTCTGTAAGTATGACAAGGCTGCAGTTAGAATTACCTTAATTTAATTTAAACTAATTTTTAGAATAACGACAGAAAGATCAAACAATTAACTAAAGATTTGGAACAATTGATGAATGAAAGGGACATTTTAGGCTCTCAACTTGTGCGTAGAAATGACGAACTTGGTCTTTTGTACCAAAAAATTAAAATATTACAAACAACAATGCAAAGAGGCACGTTACAAATTAAAAGGTTTTATTTTTTAATTAATTACTTTTAGGAGAAGCCTATTATGAACGAAGACTCGAAGATATACGTTTATTAAAAATAGAAGTTAAGCGATTGAGACAAGAAAAAATTTTGTTAACTAAATCCATTCATAACATGACCGATTTGCGCCAAGAAGTATTTCACTTGCAAAGAGACTTAACGAGAGAGAGATTAAAGGCACGGGCTTTGGAAGAAGAAGTACAAAATCCTTTAAATATTCATAGATGGAGAAAATTAGAAGGATCCGATCCCACCGTTATAGAACTATTAAAAAAATTACAACTGTTACAAAAGTACCTATTAATAATCTAATCAAATTAAAATTTGATCTCGGAAAAATTCCCAGAAAGCTGGATTTTTGTATGAACCTTGATATTGCTGTAATAAACAATGTCTCAAAAGTCCCCATCGATCCGACCACAGCTAAAAATTTTATAGGCGGAGGAAGGTCAGAAAATGCAGTTTTTCCGAAATATCTTATAAACTATCGATTTTTCGATAAGAATAGCTATTACCAAATTTGTATATCGTAAAATTTCCTACAACAAAGGTTATATAGGGTCACGCAGGGTCTTAAGTCTGATGCTAAAATAACACTTAGAAAGAAGAAAACCGAAATCCAGCTTTCTGGGAATTTTTCCGAGGTGGGCCCCTTAATTGTGTTTAATTTGACTGGATTATAATTAAAATTAGTCGGATGGCTCTTTATAATTAAATTTTAGGCGTCTTATTCAACAAGCGACAGAAGCAATTGAAAGAGAACGCCAACTGAAAGAAGCTGAAAGATTGTACATGAATTTACGACAAGTTTTAGTACGCCAACCAGGTCCTGACATCAAAAACGATTTGATTAAAACTCAACGAGCTCTTACACTCCGAGGAA
Organism: Malthinus seriepunctatus; assembly: GCA_963924605.1. Lineage (NCBI taxonomy): Eukaryota > Metazoa > Arthropoda > Insecta > Coleoptera > Cantharidae > Malthinus > Malthinus seriepunctatus. Next base: position 7,971,238 of record OZ004602.1, read on the forward strand.
ACAAAATGAAGGTATTTTGCAACTTTTTAAATTTCGCAACCATAAAATTTATTTTATTTTAGTGTTTGGTATCTGAATTAAACATGTCCGAACAACAAGCAGTAGAATATAAGCTAAGTTTGGATAAAGTACGTTCAGAATTAAAAAGTTTAAAAAATAAATATTTAATCGAAAAAAAAGCTCAACAGCGCCGTCTAGAGGCAATGAAGTTAAACGACAGCCAAGCTACAAACCGAACTGTAAAATCTGATTCGCAAATTAAATTTAGTGGAGGCGGCTTTAAAATGTCGATACACGATTAGTAATTTGTAACTCAAAATAAATACTAATTAAATCTTTTTATCTCAAAAAGAAGTTTAATTTAAAAACATTCAAACCTCAGTGCATCAAGAAAGTTGTTTGCTTACCTTCATATTTAATAATTTTGAGGTTAAGATGCCGAAATTATTAGAAGTTTGTGTTGATAGTTTTGAGTCGGCTATTGCTGCTATAACAGGTGGTGCAAGTAGAATTGAATTATGTAGTGCGTTGTCAGAGGGAGGCCTAACACCTACACCAGGCCTTTTAATTCAAATTCAAAACGCTAATAGCGCAAAAATTCCAATTTATTGCATGTTGCGTTGTCGTGCAGGAAACTTTGTTTACACTCACGAAGAGGTCGATATAATGATCGAAGATGCTAAAATTTTAAAGCAAAACGGAGCAGATGGTTTTGTATTTGGAGCATTACAAAAAAATGGCGATGTCGATATGAAGAAGTGTAGGGAAATTATAAAACATTGTTTTCCTTTGCCAGTTACGTTTCACAGAGCTTTCGATTTTTGTAGGCGTCCAACGATTGAAGTAGAAGTTGTAATTGATCTCGGTTTTACTCGAGTGCTTACAAGTGGTCAACAAAAAACAGCCCAACTTGGAGTCAAATTAATTAATCAACTCATCGATCAAGTTGGAAACCGTATTATAATTGTTCCAGGAGGTGGATTGACTAAAGAAAATCTTAAGTATATTTTAGAGCATACTGAAGCAAACGAATTTCATGGCTCGTTCAAAAAGATAAAAGAGAGCGAGGATGAAGAAAAAGAAATTCCTTTAGGTGAGAAAGATGGTCCTTTATATGTAACTGACTTACAGTTGGTAACTGAAGTTGTTCAAATTTTACGAAATGACTGAAATTTATTAATTTAAGTTCACTGATGATTGTTAAAATGTAAAATCAATGTATTTTGTTTATAAAATAAGAAACGCACTTGCTAAAATGTTTTCTCAAATTGTCAATTTTATTATTTTTAATCTCGTTGTTTAAGGATGTTAAAGAGCATGGTAAAAAATTTTTATTATCACAATTATTTAATTTAAGTGCATTGAAGATAGGACAAAATTCAAGTTATTGATTGATAATCTATAAGACCTATAAAACGCACTTATAATTATGTGCTTTGTTTTTAATTACTTAAGTTTTAATTTATTCTTTAACACCCATATCTTTATTGACGACATGGTGAACAATTGAACAAACTTTTAATATTTTTTCATTGACTTTTGAATTTAATTTTTAAGTGGAACAGTTATTTTAATGTAAGCATTATGTTAATTACTGTAAATTAAGTACGAAAGGCATTAAAACCAAGTGTTCGTTAATTTGTTGTTGAATTATTTAGCGACTATTTAAGTTGAAGTACTCAATAAAGAAATCCGCAAAGCAAAGTAACAATAAAAGACGAAATTATCAATTCCAATGGAATTTGTGGTCTGAAAAAATTTCAGGTTTTTTCGTCAGTTCAAAATTAAAGCTTTAAACTATTAATGGAGTGAACTAGCGTTTTACTGCAAAGAATCCACGCCTTGAACGAATTTTGATGAAATTTTTTTCATTTAGTTTTCTATATACCCTAAAGATCAAAGTTTATATTGTTAAAAAGTGTGCATTTGCCTCATCATCTTTTTAAACCACTTCTTGTAAATTTAATTTTCAAAATCATTAAAATTAGCTGAAAAAGAATTTTTATTTCATAATTTTGGGTGCAAATGCTTACTACACCTTTCATAATTAGTAACTAAGCAATAAATTTTAAAAATGTATGATGAAATTCTTATTAACATTTACTTAACAGTAACTAATGAAGCACTTCTAGGCATCTCAAAAACTTCAAATCAAAGTAACAAAATCACAAGAATTGGTTAAAAAGATGATGAGGCAAATGCACACTTTTTTACAGTATAAACTTTGATCTTTGGGGTATTTAGTACTCAATAAAAAATATTTCATATTTTTCAATCAAGGTGTTGTGTTTCTTCTCAGTAATATTATTTTTCAGCTAATTCCTAAGATGATGTTACTTTGAGTCACAAGCACCTTTAAGCATCCTTGGAACTTGAAATTTGGTGTCGTTGTAGAACACACTCTAAAGATCTCTAGATAGGTCCGATTTCTTCTAATAAAAAATGGGGGTGTTGTCCCCCCCGGTGGGTTTTCAGTACTTGAAGACTTTTTTTTTAGATCTTGAGGACATGATATACATTGATACATAATTTGAAGTTTTTGAGATGCCTAGAAGGGAACTACCTAATTTGCAGACTGACCACAGCGGTTGCTGACCAAGGCCAGACGAAGGCGTTCCTGGTTAGCCGAGGGGTTATCCACTCTCTGCAGTCAATGTACAAAAATTGAGCTGTCAACGGTACTTATCTGCAGTCAATGGCAACCATAGCATATGCAGTCATAGGCAGTGGACAAATTCAGAACAGTGGTTGACCCCTCGTGGTTAGCAATTATTTCGAAAGTTGGCATGTGGGTGGGGCTCAAGTCGCTGGACTGTTTGACGCTAAAATCAACCCTCTACCACCACCCCTTCGAGTACTTCCCTCTTGAGGTTTTTTTATAAAAGGCTGCAAGCCAAGGCCTTCCAGTATGGCAATGACCTTGAAAATTCAAATTTAAGTACTCCAAAATAGAAGTTTTTTCTGTAAAAATCAACCCTCTACCATCACCCCTTCGGGTACTTCCTTCTTGTGATTTTTTAAAAAAGTCTACTTACAAGCCAAGGCCTCCCAGTATCACAATGACCTTTAAAATTTCAATTTAAGTAGTGCAAAATGGCAGAAGGTTTTTCTGTAAAAATCAACCCTCTACCAGAACTCCTTCAAATAGTACCCTCTTGTTAATTGTTAAAAAAGTCTGCAGGCCAAGGCCTTTTCCAGTGTGGCAATTAAAAATTCATATATAGGTGGGGCCAAAGTTTCTCCACCGTTTGGTGTAAAGAAAACCCTTAAGCACCACTCAGTGGAGCTCTTCCCTCTTGTGTATGTTTTTGTCTAGGGGTGCTGCTAGAGGGTTTTCTTTACACCAAACGATGGGGAAACTTTGGCTGCACCTATATATGAATTTTCAAAAACGATTGCCACATTGGAAAGCCGTTACCTGCAGACTTTTTAAAAAAATCACAAGAGGGACGTACCCGAAGGAGTGGTCGTAGAGGGCTGATTTTTACAGAAAAATCTTTTACCATTTTGCACTACTTAAATTGAAATTTTAAAGGTCATTGCCATACTGGAAGGTCTTGGCTTGCAGTCTTTTATAAAAAAAACCTCAAGAGGGAAGTACTCGAAGGGGTGGTGGTAGAGGGTTGATTTTAGCGTCAAACGGTCCAGCCATTTTAGCCGCACCCACATGCCAACTTTCGAAATAATTGCTAGCCAGGAAGGCCTTCGTTTGGCCTTGGTCAGCAGCTGCCAGTCAGTCAGCAAATTAGATTTATCCGCCTATTAATAAGAATTTCATCATGCCTTTTTAAAAATTTTTTCCTGTAAACTTGTTGCTTAGTTACTAATTATGAAAGGTGTAAGCATTTGCACCCAAAATTATGAAATTAGAAATTCCATTTCAGCTAATTTTTATGATTTTGAAAACTGAATTCACAAGAAGTGGTTTAGAAAGATGATGAGGCAAATTCACACTTTTTAACAATATAAACTTTGATCTTTAGGGTATTTACAACTAAATATAAAAAATTTCATCAAACTTCGTTCAAGGCGTGGGTACTTCGCAGTTTATGCTCTTTTCAGTTTAATATGATTCCATTTATTGACAACTGCTCTTTAAAAATGAACTTTAGATTAACACTATGATTGATACTCTTGAATATAAGATAAAAGTTACAATGTGCTTAAGAACAATTTATTTTATAATGCATATTTCCCAAACCCTCAATTAGGTATAGAATTATTTAATTTATCACAACATTTTTCAGTACATCATAAAAATAAAATATTTTTCAAAGTAGAAGTGACTAAAGAATATCTATTTTGTGTGCCAATTTTTCTAGTAAGAGTAACACTTTATAACTGACATCTTATAACAAGTACTAACACGATGGAAGTCAAAAGCATTAAAAAAGATGTGCCTACTTTCAATAATGTTAGCACCTTACTAGAAAAATTTCAACACCGTTTGTACTCGTTGATTATTACAACCATTAAAAAGAAGAGACAGTACTAAAAACAGGTGTTGGTAAAATAATGTGGCTTCAATTTATTAGAGAAGTATTGAAACTTTGCATTAAGTTTGATAGGTATTTAATTAATAGTTAAACATTATTTTTAAAGCGTAATTTTAAGGACAGCTTTTAATCTGTACAATTTCAAAACATTACCAAATTATTTTCCCAACTTTTATCGCTGGAGTAATATTTAAAATTTCGTCACAACATTTGATCGTTTTTAACAATTAAAAGAGCTCAAAAAGAAGAAAATAGATTAGAAAAGAATAAAATTTGTAATATGCGTTAATATTTGTAAAATACTATTAGCGTTAAGTACAAAACTCACAATAACTCTTAAGTAATAATAGTCTCACATAGTAAAAGGCATTAGTTGATACATGAAGCATTTGTTGCAAACACGAACTGGCTTAATGTGACCAAATTTAGGCAAAGGAACGCTATTTGATGAACACCTAGCACAAAATATTTTTCCACAATTTCTGCAATGGTGTCTTCGTTTAACAACAGTAAAAGTTGCTCCACAACTCATACACTTTGGTGCTTCAATATCCGGAATCCAAATAGGAGGCCTTTCAATATTCACCTCTTCAACTTCCCCAATAACCGACTCACTAGGAACAACATCATTCTCATCATTTCTCATATTGTACGATTCCAAATTTTCAGTTATTTCACTAACTTCTTCATCTTCATTTGATCTCGGCCTATTCGAATATTCCGAAACGTTATCTTCATTTTCATTTTCGTTAATGTGGAAGTAAACGTTGTTATCAAAAAGCGCTTCTTGTGCCAAAATGTTTGGATCTACAGCAAACTCGTCGTTTTCAATTACTTCAGCTAATGTTGGACGGTATTCGATCGACGAATCCAGGCTCGGTTCAGAAGCTGGAGGAACTTCGTTAGAATCCGAGGCATTCATAAGAAACACCGCTTTTAAAATATTTCGTAAATCGCTAGCAAAATTTGTTTGCAGTTGATCTGCCACACCGGCGATGCATACAAAAAGGCGATGAAGTAAGTCTTCGCACGATCTAAAAATAATATTTAATACGTACAAAAAATGATACGCTTAAAATTAAAAATTAAAACAAGGGATGTGGCTATACGAGGAACTTTTTCCGTCCGTCAAAATCTTGGAATGTGTTATTTTTTTTTTAAATTAAAATTTCATTTAATATTTTATGAATAAAATATAAAAAAAACTATAAAAAAGTGCACTAAAGAAACGTTTGGGTATTGAAGTTAAGCATGAAAACAATTCCTCGTATGGCCACATCCATTGTTTTTATTATTAAATTTATTTTTATGTTAATAAGGTACCTGTACCAAATAAGGCCATGTACTTAATAAGGCCAGTACGCTATTACAGCCAAGTTTAAATTCATATGTTGAATTTGTGAGTGTTAGATCGAAGGACATCTGTCGTACAATGTTTAAGAATATTTTCAAGTTTGTACGATAATGGCTAGATGGCAAGGCATCTAAACGCATTATCGGTACTTTCCCCTTATAACATTGCAAGTTCTAATTGGTGGTGTTGTACGTTGTTATAAAAAAATTTTAAATTTCGTTTTATTGCCAAAAGGTGTACTAAATATCTATTAATTCATGACGTAAGTAAACAATAATTTAACACGTAAAAATTTTTATAAGAAATTTTTTTTGTCAAAATCGCATTGTTCGTAATAAAGCCACAAAACCAAACCTGGTAGTGGCCTATGTTGGGATTGTTCATCATAAATCATAAGTGTCTCGGTATTGTTATGACATACATTTAATGGTGGAATTTATATTTTTATGTTTAAAGAAGTTTATATTTCATTTTTTTCTATTAAATTTCAAGTTTACTATGCATTTTGGTACTTATTTCACTGTTGGCCTTATTATGGACACACTGTTCCCAATAAGGCCAGTACCTGTGACCTCACTGTTTTTTTTATAACTTCTATATGAGTAACATTAAAAAAAATACAATTGTAAATATACGTACTCAAAGCCCTAGTAACAAATTACGCTAACTTCTGAATCACTTGGTTATCAAATCTTAGAGTAAATAATAATTAAACCCTTAACGTGGCCTTATTTGGTGCAGGTACCTTATAAATTACATATTAAAAAAATTTTTTTTTTAAATTAAAAAAAATATATTTTTTTTAAATTGCTTCCGTTAGGCATCGAACCTGGGACTCCTGCGTGTAAGCAGAATTTTTAGGTATAAACTGTCTAAAATACTAATTTCATTTTTTTTTAATGTGGCATAAATTGAACTTCAAAATATACATTATTTTATATCTTCAGAAAGCTAATTTTCCGAGCTTTCAAAATATTGAAAAATATACAGGGTGTTCCATTTAAATTAGGAAGTTTTATCCCATTTCCGGTTAAACCGGAAGTCAAAATATAAAGTGTTTGATATCGTGTAATAGCTAATTTTACAAACTTTCAAAATATTTAAAAGTGTACAGGGTGTACACTAAAAATTTTGATATTTTTGTAATTTCCGGTTTAATCGGAAGCGTTTTGTTAACCGAAAATAGTGCCAAATAATAGATATTCATGGGATTGATACATATATCCATTTTAAAGTTTTCATTTTTATACAAAAGAAATTAGAGATTTTTGAAGTTTTGACATTCAAAAAATTATTACTCCAAAACGGCTCGAGCCATTTTGATAAAAATTTATATTTCGATAGAGAATTGCGTTGTCTGTAACACATCCAAAAAAGAAAAAATATGGTAAAGGAAATTTTGAGAAAATCCATTTTTAAATTTTGGCCTACTTTGAACCTTATAATAGTAGGCAATTTTGAAAATCGACTTAGTTAAGACGAAAGTCCTATATTTTGGCTGTACAATGCCGTTTTGAAATTTTTATAATAATAATTACCGGCAAAGTTATAAGGGAAAAATTACAAAATGGGGCAATCGTTCTATTGGGCGCCATTTTGAATAAAAAAATTTGAATTTTTTGTTTCAATTAAGGCTACGTGTACTATCCTATAGCCAAGTAAAAATTAATTTGGCCCACATTTGCAAATGAGCGCCCAAAATAACCACCTTATTTTTGGACACCCTGTATAGATTTCTTATTAAAGCTATTTTTATTTATTTATTTATAGATAAATTTATAGATTTATTTATGTATAGATTTCTTATAAAAGCTTAGTTTGTCGATGAAATATTGTGGCTAAAATCAAATTTCTTTAAAATCGGTTTAGTAGTATTTGCTCTGGGGGGGCGGGGGGTAATCCATACAGACATTTTAGTTCAAAAAATCGAAATATTTTTTTTCCATTTTTGGAATCACAACGTCGAGAAATGGAATAAAAAAAATTATTATTATTATTTTTTCTCGATTATAACAACTTTTTCTTGGATTGGTTGAAACTTATGTGGTTATAAAATGAGTTATTTTAAAACTAATTTTACAAAACTCACCTAAACTTAGAGCGAACTTCATTTCTACTAGCAATCTCAGCAGCTTGTAGAGCTAATGCAATCTCTTCGTCATCTGCACAATTACTATTAAAAGAAGAAGTATCGGAACTAGCTACGCTGTTTTCGTCGGCCTCACTAGTTGGACCTTGAAATGATTTGCTTATTTTACTTTTTGTCCTTACAGGATTAGATGTATTTTTACTAGTACCAGGAGAGAATTGTTGACTTTCATAAACCACTTTTTTCTTCTGCAAACCATCTTGATTTTGAGTAGTTTTACAACCGCACGCTTTACCATCGCATAAATCCAAACTGGGAGACCTATCTAAACTCGTTGTTTCTGTACATATACCAGAATCGCTAGGTGATTCTATTCCCTTTTTATCGTCGTTGCTCGAACTTTCTTGATGCTCTACATTATCACTTTTGTTGTCTGTAGATATAATAGTCGAAAGGGTGGCGGCGGCTTCTGAAATAACTTCTAGAGAATCTCTATCGGGTAAAGATTCCATGCTTGGAGAAATTTCTTGTGGTACATCTAACATGGAAGCTACAATAGCGTCGTGTTCGACTGTATTTGAAATTAAATATCCGGAAGTTGAAGGAGTTTCTCCGTTTGTTTCCAAATTAGGTAAAAACGTGTTTGTTGTAATTTGAGTAGTTTCTTCCATATTGTAATTTTCGCTAGGACTATAAAAATTAGAAACATAATCTTTACAACAAGGATAATCGTTGTAAAAATGATTAATAAAGTCATCCAAATCACTGTACACGTCAAGATCACTAACCGATTTAACATCTCCAATTTGTTCGTTATCACATAATAATTTTTCTAGCATATAAAGTTCTTTTTTATTTAAAGTCCACAACAGTTCCCTAATTTTATGCAACAGTGTTCTAAAAGGTCTAAACATTTCACTCATAACTTCTACAGGTTTATCGATACATAAAGGACCGTTTGGAAAAATAAGTAGTCCACTAACAATCGCTAAACGAGGAATTGTAAACATAAGAGCTGGATCACAGTCGTCTACCATTTCTTGACTCAACAATTTCATTTTTAATGCCCTTTGTAGTGTTTCCGAAAAAAGAACACCAATTAGCTGTTGAAGTTCATACTCTTGAGTAGTTTTCACAGGTACCATCGCACTAACATAACATAATTCAAAATCAGAAAAAAGTTTGTCGAAAATTTTTAAACTTTCGATCAAAACTTCATTTATAATTTCGTTACTATTTAATTTTAAGGGAGCATTTGGTGTGTTACTTCGAAGACAAGTATCTCTCAACAAGTTCCTAACGTTGTCTAAACTTTTAGTCAAAGCTCTTGCCAACGGGCGCATAGCCGTACTTTCAATTTCACGATTTAATATGCAAGATCCGGCAGCCAAACACTGTAAGTTTCAAACAAAATTATTTTGTGCAAATAAAACATTTTAAATTTACCTCAGCTCCAAACCAAAGTTGTCCAGCCAAATTATCTTGTAAGACGTCTTCTGGAAATTTAACTCTAAAATCACGATTAGCGCGTTGATCGCCTATTAATATGTCCATAATGTTATTGGTAATTGTTAAAACTTTATCTTGAGATTGTCGTAATTGATTCACAAGTGAAGTACATCGTTCTGGATCTTTACGACCATCGAAGCTATCCAATTCGCTCGCGACCAAATTTAAAGCTTCATCAGCAAAAAAGAATTGGGCCAAAAGTGACGTATCGTCTTTCTATAAAAAAAAATCAATTTTTTAAAGCGCGAACGCTCCGAATGCATTTCTTAATTAAAAATTTGAATTAAAGTCCAATACTTGGAAATAATTTAAGTGGAAAGTTAGTTTCGTGATAACGTGCGAATTAATTAACACTCTCTGCGATGTGCTTTTCAAACTTTATTATTATTACTTTTGGGTTTTAACACGCAAAAAATACGTTTTGCGACAATGCTGGACTCGATAGAAAATATAATATATATATGCAATTATCAAAAAATCTTAACAAGTGTTCTCTCCACTCCTAGGTGATGTGAACTTGTCCTAGCAAGGCAAGGAGAAATCAACTGTCGTATAGTCTGCAAATACATATAAAAACCTGACTTCTGTAAGTCAACACTTGCTCATCAGCGTATGCCAATACACAATAACCAACCCTATCGTAAATCATACACCCATTGTACTGTAACGATTGTTAAATTAGGTACAGTCAGCCTCACATTTAATGGCCACCCTGGCTATACGTCTAGCACTAATTGTGGATGGAACCAACATAACACCTACTTAAATTGAGGGGTAACTTTATTTTGCCAACAAGTAGTAAACAACAACCTCCACTTCTGTCCTTTTGTCGTTGTTGGCTAATAACCAATAATTGTGAGGCTGACTGTACCCTTTTAGATATTTACCGAAGCAGACAAGTAGACGAAAATCCCCATTATTCTTTATTTTTATGGAATTATTTGAAATGAAAATACACTATTACTGCAATAATTTTTTAAGCTGGCGAGCGGAGAGAATGCGTAAATACCTAAATTGGTATTTATCCCCACCAACGCAGTAGTCCAAGTATTTAAATTATTAAAGGGGCGTGGCCAAACCTGCGCGAAATTACTGCTATTGCTAAAATTAAACGATTTTAAATGTTTTACAATAGTATAGGGTTGGTTATTGTGTATTGATTAAACTGATGAGCAACTGTTGACTTATATAAGTCGGGTTCTTATATGTATTTTCAGACTATAGTAAAAGAACACTTTTGCCTTTCACACAAATGGCGGTTTTATACAGAGAGGTCTAAAAGTGTGGAACGGCCTCAATAACTTTAGACTTGACCAATTTTGAATAAAATTGGGAGGGGGTAAATAACGTAATTTTTCCTACTTTTTGAAGAAGTTTAAAATTTTTTATCATTTAGATCTTCAGAGTAATGCCCCCTAAAACCACCCGTGGGGGTCAACTTTTTTAAATGGCAAGAGGGATATTTTTTGGTATTTTCTAAAAGAGTCTTTTTTTCTGATTTCAAAAATGTGCTACATGTCTCTATTAAAAAAAAAATGAAAATTTTATTTATTACTTCCAGGGGTGGTTTGTTATGGTTCATTGGTGATGAAAATTAAAAAGGGAATTTTTACATACGGTTTTTAAAATGCTGCCCGTTTACAGCAAGACAATGACCTAATCTATCGATAACACCTCTCAAACAATAATTGCAAGAAATTCTGGATGCCTCTTAAGAATATCAAATTTTTTTTATTGGAACCTCAACTTGTAGCACATGTTTGAAATCAGAAAAAAAATGCTCTTTTAGAAAACACCAAAAAATACCCTCCTTGCCATTTAAAAAAGTTGACTACCACGGCATTACTCTGAAAATCCAAATGATACAAATTTTTAAACTTTGCCAAAAAATAGGAAAAATTACAATATTTACCCCCTCCAAATTTCATTTAATTTGGTCAAGTCCTTTAGAAGTTATTAAGGCCGTCCTACACTTTTAGACCTCTCTGTATGTATCTGTAGTTCGTATTTCTTTCTTGTTCAATTTTGATTTTTAAGGGTCGTGGCGTGGCAGTCTCTGAAAAGGGGGCCCTAAAAACGTTTTTTGTGAATATTTTAGAAATCCCCTGACCGAAATAAATAAGATTGGGTATATAACCAAGTGAATTAACATAAGTATCAAATCCTAATTTTGTAAGGTATATTTCAACCCCTGTGAGGCACAGTTTCCCATTATTTTATTTGTCTAATGACGGTATCCGACTATCAATATTTCCATAAAGCTGGTTTTGGTTTTGACAGTGTGCTCGGCCATATTTACAAAGTTTTTATAAAATCGTATTTATGCTGTCACGTAAATATGTATTTTGATGTGACGTCACATAAATACAACCGTTTGTTTTTTTATGAAAGGAGGAGTTCTATTGGAGTTTGATGCGAGAGTGCACCTTGCTTTGTTTTGTGGTGACACATGTTTTGTATTTACCGAAGTATTTATGTGCATTTTCTTGAACCTTGGAGGTTTTGCAGTTTATGCAACACATTCTACTATCCGTAAAAATAGTGATAGCAAATTATGACAGGTAGTATACCTAAATGACATATTTTTATGAAAATTGATTTTAATAATTTTTCATCAGATTAAAACGGATTATAATAAGCACGTTTTATACTTTGGAGGTTCTTCACAAGACAAAAGGTTAAAAGTTGGCACGTGTTCGCCCGTGACCGATTTAAATTAGATTCTAATACAAGATCCAAAGACTAATATTAATTAATTAGTCAATTTAAGAAGTACAAAATTGTGGGTTGACAACATATAACAGGTTCTTCATAATTTAAAATAACCAGTATGTGAATTTGAGACAGAACAGATCGACGAAATCCTTACGTTACTATAATATGAGTAACGAGGTTAAATTTGGTTAACAAACCAATGAACCAGAATTCTTCAACGTCTACTTTTACATTAACCAAAATGAAGACATTTCAGAATTTTTAAAATCGAATGAAAAGGAAGAAGTTACTGAAACAAGATTTAGAAAAATGTTTGCTCACGTGAGAATTGTTACAAGTCCAAATTTAAGTTATGGACTTTCCAACAAGCTTAATTATTTTAATGAATTTTAAATACTTGCAAAAAGTTTAATTTGCGACTCGTAATAGTATAATAATAAGTAGGTAAGTACAAAAAATTAAATTAAGGTTAAAGGAAATGAGGTTGGATATTCCTATAATTTAAACAAATGAAAATTTTAGCAAAAAAGCTATCCTCGGGGTACTTTACGCTTCTATATTTGCTTTTTCTTCCACTATTATTTAGTATGAACGTCACTAAAGGATGTTGGAAAAACAAAATAAACAATAAAACATGTAAAAGCTATTAAAAACTAGAACTTTCGTAATAAGAAAAAATTGATGCTGCCTTGGACATAAAAAGTTATGTTGGGTTTATTCCGAGGTTTATTCTAAATTAAAATGATCTCAAAGAGCAGCCTCATTAAATCAAAGTACCACGTTCCTTTTAACACTAGCTAAAATTTAAAATAAGCTCACGAATCAAAAGAATCCAAATCATGAAGCTCACGAATCCTAAAAAGTTAAAATTTCATTCTTCTAACTCGACTCCTAGTATAACTCAGGGCCGGTACTTTGCGTCTCGGTTAAGCAAACTTGATACTTGGTTAAAGTTAAACGCGGTTACAAGTAAGGTTTGTTAATTTGATAACCTATTTTGTTTTTAATCGAGACTCAAAGTACTAACTTTCAGAGTATTTCCTTTTGGATTAAAAAATAATCTGATCGAATACGACTGGAAGTTCAAATTTTTTGGGTTGCATTATCACTGAAGCTCCCTAGTAGATTATTTAAAATATATCCGTGAAACACTTATAGTATTATTCCCGGTAAGTATAGCAATTCATTTCGTTATCCTTAAAAAAGTGGAAGCTAACACTTAACCTTGATCAATAATTACTAATCGATCGGAAAATTTGCCCCGATTACAATAATTTTACTAGTAAAAAATGTTATTTGTATTAAACGAAAAACAAAATTTGCCTTGTGGTAGGTAATTGGTCAAGTGTACAAAAATTCAATAGCACGTGATGATTGATGACAAGGTATGGTGAGAGGGTCACTCGCGGTCAAATTTGGAACGAATAATACTGTACTGTGCCAGAATTTTTTTTATTGTAAATACAATGCGTTTTTAAAAAAATATATTTTTATTTTTTTTCTATTATTATAATACAGTGCCCTTGGGGGCACTGCACGAGATAATTATTACTTCGAAGACTTGAATTTCCTTCTAATGGGTAGTTGAACATGATCAAGGTTTGCGTCAATTCATCGATTTGCATGTAAATAATAATTAAATCTTATAAGGGGTTACTAGTTGTGTCAAGAACCTCAAAATTAAAAATTAAAGGGGTTTGAACTTATAGCTTACAATTAACTTTCCGGGTGCTGAACTGTATTTTATGGATTACTTTCATTTTCACTGATTTTTGTCCTTTTTCTGATATTCATTTATAGGCCAACATTAGATGGCCTTTGGTGGTGTCTACTTAGTGAAGTGCACTACCCTTTTAGAAGCAGTAAATCTATTAAAGAGCGGTAGTGGTGGTCCAGGACTCGCCATATCAAGTTGGCGTTTTTTCTGCTCACGTTCTGTACAACTGCTATAAAAAGGAGATAATTATTAAATCTGTTAAAGCATCCCTAGTTTTCAACTACTCGTTTTGGATTATTAGACCACCACTGCTTCGTGTTTAATTTGTCCTAAAATTTTCGTTGTGGTTTGGGTACGACTTATTTGGAAATCCACAAATGCAAATAAAATCAATTCACACGTTCTGTTATTTTTTGTACATAAAGATACAGTCCCACCAACTTTATTAGCGAGCTGAGGGGGCGTGGTCAGCGCTGTCATAGATTTTGAAGTACACTAGGAGTTAAAAGTATTTCAGTGGCTAAATTTAACAAGTAACTGTCATTAAAAATGAATATAGGTTAATATTAAGACAGTGAATTTTAAAAGAACACCTTACTATATTATTATAATATTATATAATATTATTGAAAGATTATTGAAAGGTTTTATCCATTGAATAAATAGCCGCTACTCTAACAGGAAAGAGACGTTTAGCTAATAATATGGATCGCTTACGTTAATATGGTTGCTTATAGTCCCACTCATAAGGGCAGATCATGCACACAGCCAATGATAATGTATTTTCTCTTATAGGTAACGGTTGCTAACCCTCCTTCCGGATCTATTTATTCAATGGTTATCATAACCTAAAATAGTTGTAGATACAAGCGACTTTGAACTATGCCTGTACCTAACCTGAATTCTTGATTATGATTGGGCGAATCTTTTCCCGCAAAAAATATTTTAAATACAATTATTTTAGTGGACATATTTTCCGTAACGCAAAATGGGTTGGTGGAGCTGTACTTCAATTGTCTCATCTCTTACGTGATTATGGATAAAAATACATCAATTTATGCAGCTGTAACTAAGTAAATTCATAATTCACTTACACTTATGGATTCCCCTATACGTCAGCAGATGTTTGTTTCCAGTTTATGAGTTTTCTTTTGAATAACTTACAAGAAAATTAATAATTCAGAGAATGTGAAACATCTTGATCATTTTCAACCGTCACGTCATAAGCAAAATAAGTAAAGTTCTAGTTTGAGATTGTTGAGGATGATCCGTTTAAAAAATTGAAAGGAATATTCCGAGAATATTCCAAAGGCCTTGAATTGGCACAAAAACCTTTACATGTTCAAAAAGGTGTCCAAAATGGGTTGCTGTAAGACGGAAGTCGTTTCAGTATTTTAATTTCGATTTTAAATGGAGAGAAATTCTGATTTCGACATTACGAATAAAGACCTAGGTCGTAAAAGTGAAATACTTAGTAACTTTTTTATCGATTCTCATTAAATTGATTGCTTTTACATTGGGCCAAAAGGTAAAACTCCTGTGAAATGTCTTTGACAGCTACTCTATTGATTCAAAACTTATTTTGGCAAAAATTGGAGATAATTTATGTATTCTTTAATTAACAACATACATAATATCTTGTTTATTTAACTAATTATCTATTTATGTGTCGCAAAATAAACATAATTACACAAAAGTCATGAAACTAAATAAACGATAAAATTTACAATTTTCCAGTAAAAATTATAAGTATTGTCAACAACTTGGATTTATTTTTAAGAACTGAATTTGACTAAAGGTTCTGAAAGAACCGGAAAAAAGTCATACTAGTGTCACACAACAATTCTGACTAACGCCTAATTATACCATTTTTGGAATTACAGCTTCAATTAGATCACTCACGTGGGGGTGGAAAAACACAAATTATAATAATTTAAACAATTTGTGTGGTGTTGTGGTTAGCAACAAACTAAATATTTCCGGTGAATTATAATTGTGATATAAACACTGACTCTTGAAAAAACAACTTTTCTGACTTTTCAGATTAAATTTGAACTTCGAAAATTCCTTATATGACTATCAAATTGTATTGTTATTTTTCAAGTATGCTTTTAAAACGAGATAATTGATTCAAGGTTAATTAATTCAGATTGCTTAGCAAGGTATTTTTGGGATTTCAAAAAATGCATTTCACTTTTGTTTTTACAAAAACTACCACAACAAAACTTTGAAATTCTTTCAAAGCGGTTTGTTGGGATTTAATTAAATATTTATATTGGTATATTGATTGCTAACAATCAAAATAACATTAGCTACCACAACTGTTTTTTTCAATTTTCTACTGAAAAACACAATTTTCAAACTGAGGTTAAACCAGCACTGTCTCTTTGAACTCGATCTTTACAATTTGTAATTAGAAAATTCAACCCCTAAACTTTTGCGCTTTCAACTAACATCAAACTGTATCTAAATTGGCTATTTCTGGAGTGAATTTCTAACAATTTAGGTAATTATCAAGCAGTTCTGACGTCATCAAAGTAGAAAGCGAGACAATAAAATGATAACTACTGTGCGTGTTGTAATTAAATTATTTATATTCAAGGCAATAAATTAATTATAACCCTCTCCCTTTGTACAAATGACAAATCTTTTGTATATTTTTTAAGCAACAAGTATAAACAATTGAAATTAAAAGTTTATGGTTACAATCAGAATAATTATTGTCTTGACAATATGAATTTATTTATTAATACTTAATTGTTTTAAACTTTTAAAACCAATAATAGTTTCGATACGAACTTTATTATAAATAATGTGAGTAACTAAGTCAATAATGATTTCTTAAATCAATAAAGGTTTAATAACATTTTGAATAAATAAACAAAAATAATATTTTTAAACAAATAACTGTAAGTATACAAAATCAGTTAGTTTAGCAAGAACAAGAAATTTATATCCCCCTATACGTACTTACTTTAGGTCTATAAAACCACTTTCTCAAAGACTCCATGTTGTGCAAATTTATACAATTAAATAACAATTTTCATTTTAAAACAAAATTTCACATAATCTTCAAAGTACACTTTCAACTAAACCAACAAATAGAACAAATTTCACATCGGGTACAACATTGGATTTTTACTTATATGGATAAAATTTATCAACCTCACTTTACACGCACTTTAACATTATTTTTAAATAAACAACCATCAACATTTTACGTTAAAATATCAAACATTTTAACCAAGTTAAAATGAAATTGTCGCGAGAGTACAACACCTGCGAACAAATGATTCAGAATATTTTGACACATGACATTTGCTCATGCACTCGTAAGCAACCGCTGCGCCATCTAGCGTAGAATTGACGTACACACAAGTGACTTTCTTTATTACCGGCCAACTCGATTTAAGGGTAGTTTTTAACTTTTTCCAATCCAAGAAAAAGTTGTTATAATCGAGATTACTTTTAACTTTTTCTAACAAAGAAAAAGTTGTTATAATCGAGAAAAAAAAATAATATTAAAAAGTTTCTTTTGCATTTCTCGACGTTTTGAGTCCTGATTCCAAAAATGCAAAAAATTTATTTTCGATTTTTTGAACTGAAATGTCTGTATGCTTTATGTATGTATGGATGTCCCCCCCCAGAGCAAAAGCTACTGAAGCGATGTTGATGAGTGATGACATTTGGTTTCAGCCACTTTAAAATTATTTCATCGGCAAAAATAGCTTTAATAAGAAATTTATACAGGGTGTCCAAAAATAAGGTGGTTATTTTGGGAGCATATTTGCAAATTTAGGCCAAATTCATTTTTACTTAGCTATAAGATAATACACGTGAGCTTCAATGGAAAAAAGAAATTCGAACTTTTTTATTTAAAATGGCGGCCAATAGAACAATTGTCCCATTTTGTGGTTTTTCCCTTATAACTTGACCGGTACCTAATTATTATTATAGAAATTTCAAAACGGCATTGTACAGCCAAAATATAGGACTTTCGTCTTAAGAAAGTCGATTTTCAAAATTGTTTTAAAATTGCCTATCTTTAAGGGGCCAAAGTAGGTCAAAATTTTGAAATGAATTTTCTCAAAATTTCTTCTGCCATATTTTTTCCTTTTGGGATATGTTACAGACAACGTAATTCTCTATCGAAATATAAATTTTTATTAAAATCGCTCTAGCCGTTTTGGAGTAATGATTTTTAGAACGTCAAAATTTCTAAAATCTCTAATTTCTTTTGTAATAAAAATGAAAACTTAAAAATGGATATATTTATCAATCTCACGAATACCTATTATTTGACACTATTTTCGGTTAACAAAACGCTTCCGGTTCAACCGGAAATTAAAAAAATATCAAAATTTTTAGGAACACCCTGTATATTTTTAGAGAATCGTATTCTAAATCAATTTCTCTTTACAACGATGTATCACAAGTACCATTTTGCTTTTGCGGTTTTTTTTTTAATTTTTTTAAATACACACTTAAAAAAATTATGTGTATTATACAATAAATACTAACGCCCGTTTTAGAATTACTGAATAACTGAATCGATTTTGATAAAAAATTTTTTGAGCAATAAATTCCCATTAATTTATGAAGAGATAAAAAGTTAGGAAAATTAAGTGGCGCCATCCAGTACCAGCCCATCTTAGCATTTAAATTTTTTTCGCATTTTCTACCAAAGGCAGTACAGAAAATTTTAATCCCTCT
Organism: Malthinus seriepunctatus; assembly: GCA_963924605.1. NCBI lineage: Eukaryota > Metazoa > Arthropoda > Insecta > Coleoptera > Cantharidae > Malthinus > Malthinus seriepunctatus. Next base: position 7,989,831 of record OZ004602.1, read on the forward strand.
ACCATGGTGTAAGAATATTACAGTTTGTTCCACTGTACCATCGTCAGAAAGAAATACTTTTAGTTTGGTTCGACTTTATACTAACAACTTTTGAAATTCCTTAATAGATGTCGCTACATTATTAATACGATATTTTTTTTATTATTTCAAATAATTTTATTGTGGTGCTAAAATAAGATTTTAAAAATAAATTAACGAAATAAAAAAAGTTTGATTTAGTGACGTGACACCCATTATATTCGACTTGAAACAAAAATGCGAATTTTTGAGCTATCATGAAATCCATTCGCATTTAACATTTTTTGTTAGGAATAAATTAAATGACGCATTTAAAATTTCTTTCTAATGACTGTTAGATATTTAAATGTACTCGGAACAAATGGCTACACATTAACTATTAACTTTAATCGATGTACGTAATCAATTGTTTTAATTGAAAGCATAACTTTAATTGTCAAATACGATAGACGTTTAAGATAGTATTAAAACCTTTTCGATGTCTCCAAAATGAATTTAATATTATTACAATTAGTTTTAATAAAAATTACCCAATGGAAATTTTCTATTTCTTTCTTAGCTCCCAAAAATTAAGGTCAACAGTACCCGCACGACCCAGTACGATGTCATTGATTCTATTTGTCTGATTGTGCCTCGTCAGGTACGTATAATGAGCCCCCTCAAAGCAAAAGATAATATTAAATTTAATGCCGACATTCATCAATCGAGAGCTTTATAGTACCTACTATAATAAACGTGTCTTACGGTTTTTTAAAAAAGTAACTGTTATTTTCCTTCCTGCCGATCCTTGTTAATTGTTACAACAAAAATTGAAACAGTTTGACCTGATGGTCGACTAATGGTGTTCATCATGTATTTAATAAGAACTAATGAATAATTTTCAAGAACACAAACAACCATTTAGAGATCCCTAAAGATATTTATTTTTACTTTCGCACCGATATTTATCTGAAGTCTTAAGAGAAGTGGATGAGCGTCTAAAAAATAAATAAAATATAGGTAGGTACGTATTATATTGTTTATCATAATAAAATGCATATAATAATGTATTAAAGACGTTTGGCACGATGTTTAGCATTAAATACGTTAAAATCGCTTAATAAAAACAGCTAAGTATAATAACTACGGTGTAACAAGGATGTAGAGATGTTGTTAACGTTAAACACCTTCGTGATTATGAATCGCTAACATGTAAAACGCATTAGACTTGACAACCTCATTTCTCAACTATAAAAAGGTATCAATAAAAGACAAGATCAAATCGTGAACTTCTTAAATAAATAAGCAAGTAAAACCTAACTCAACTTACATACGAATCTATACGATGTGCTTTACAATTGTTTATTGTTTAAATTAATGTTTGTACAACAATTTAAATAGTATTAATAGACAATTGCTTTTAGTATAATCAACTAAACTTTTAATAGTTAATTTTAAAACATTTCAACTTTAATCTTTAACATTAAACGTGTTTTCGACTAAAATATTCGTTTAACTGTGTATAAGAAATAATTTGGTCAACTATAACTTTATCAAAATTCTTTAAATTTGTATTTTTAATGCTTATTTTAATGGCTTTTGAATTTAATTAGATGTTATAGCTCGATAAAATAATTTATTAAAGAACTTAATTAAAATATTTTTAATTTAATATTATAATAGGATAATAACTGAAGGTGGTAGTGGGTCAAAATTGGAGTTTTTTGCTTAATAAAATGACCATTTGAGCGTCAGTGCTCTCAAGATTACAGTCCTTCATGAAAATCAAAATTGTGTTATTGTGTACTGATAATTATTATTAATTATTGGTAACTATCAGTAATCGATATATCAATATTTAAATGAATAGTAGGTATATTAACATACGACATAGAAAAGACAAGTAGAAAATTTCAAAAGAGTTGTGTACAATATTTTTCCTACAATACTTATTAGCAATTACTTATTGTATATTTACAAAGCTACTTTGGGGTGAAGGAATTTTAAATATATTTTGGATAAACCCAAATCACAAAGCATGTCGTTAAACAGTAGATACTCGAAACACAATCTGGATCATTCATCGAAACTTCCAATAAAAGAACGTGACACAATTTAACCACAAAATAGCCTTATAAAACCTTTCTATATTTCACTATAATAACATTAAAGTTTAATTTCTCATAAATATTATAAAATAAACTGCTCGTAACTTTATATTATAAAAAGCGATTAATAATTGAACTGGTATAAAATTAAAGTTTATTAAAAGTTAAAAGTGAGCAAAAGTTATGATTGGATGGAAATTCAATATTATTATAAAAGAAAGAATATTTAATGACCATCTATTGGAGAATTTAAATTTACAAAAGATATATAAACGATCACGTAGACTATTACGAGAAACAATTGGAAATTCGCTTAAATATCATATTCACTGATTATACGTTATATACAAAATTGACTAAAGGATAGTTGGTCATGGAATTATCGTCGACATAAAGACTCTGTTTGAAATCTTTAATAATTTATAAAAGAGAATTTTCTATAAATTAAATATTAATCAAATATCAAAATCGATATATTTAATTTATTAATAATAGTCGACTTTTCAATCTATTATAAATTATTCAAATTTCAACCCATGCAATAATCATTAATAAGGGATGTACGTATGGTATTATACGCTTTTATACAGCTTTATTGTTTGGTCTACATTTGCTTTTATTTATAAATTAAGTTTATAAAAGTAGGCTTTAATAGATTTGACTAAACAAGAAAAGTAAAACTAAAGTGTAAAAAAGAAAATATAGCTATAAGGTATTATTGCTATGAGTGCTTCCATGACTACACCGCTAATTACTATCGACCTCTCAAGTAAGTAGAGGCATACCTTCTCATTACTTGTTTTCATCCCCTAAGCCTAAAGAATATTATCATTCAATAAAGAAGTAATAGGTATAAGAAAATAAATCAACCAAATAGCTACATGTTCCTTTCGTAACTCCATAGATGAGATGTTTATTTGGGATAAAATTCTTTCCATTCATATGTTTCCCTCTTAAAAGCCAACAAGTGTCAAATGCTTTACAAATTAATCTAAATTTTAGAAACTGAAAAAATTTTCAGACGACATTTCTTTATTGAAAGTGTTCCGAGAAGAAAAAAATTCAAACGTTCAAAATTTATGAGGACAATTTTCCGAATTTTCACATTTTATCAATCTATCAAATGGCTTTCAAAAAGGGGATTTTTAGTATTTTTTCTAGTTGATTGTGAATTTATTGATAACAATAAATTACCGTGTTTAATAAAAAATACCATTTATGCATAGAGATCAAATAAAAGCTTACAAGGAGGCAGACGCGGACTGGCAAGTGGCCACAAGTGGCGCTGAGCGCTTAGAATAGTCACAACGAAAGAAAAGTCCACCGCACGTGATTACCGTTGAAGTTGCGCAGTAGTTTTGTACTATCGTTGCTTAGAACCACGGTAATAAATATCACAGTTATGCCAACGGGCTATCTTACCACTCGTAGCAAACTGAAGCCACTCGTGAGCTACTTTGTAAGACAGTGAAAGTACATTAAGGGTAATTGTCGCGCCAGTATAACAGAGAGAAAGAGATATTATTTGCACCAATCAAATGCGTAATATTGGCGCATATTTGGTCACGTGATGGGCTTTTCTTTCGTTGGGACTACTCTAACAGCGCCCCTGAAGTTAAGTAATTCAAGCTTTTTCTCCTCGATATTAATTAATAATTAAAAAATTTCAAGATTTCCAGATTTAAATTTAATAACTTAAAAAAAATAAGAACTACATAATACAGTGTCCTCAAGAAAGTCTGTAACATATGGGATTTTTTTTTATTACATGTGTTCTTAAAAAATAGTTTTTGGCATCAATCTCTGCATGACATAGAATCAAAAAGGCGCCAGAAATATTAGTGATGTCAGTTACGCAACACCGCCAATACGTCTTTTGAAAGTTCCGATTGCCCAAATATGTCGTTATTTTTCAAAACAGAAATAAACATCATAAGGAAAAATTGTTTCTATTCACCTCAAGATACTATTTACGAAGTTTAAGAAAAAAATATTAACATTTTCATTTTTTTGTTTTTTTGACAATTCTCACTAATGACACTAATTTATAGTTCTTCAAAATTTTTTTTCTTATTTTTAAATTCTAGAGGTCCACTTTGATCTAACGAGATCAAAATACTACGTTTTGTTATTAATTTAGTCGAATTTTGGAACTTAAAATTATTTTCATTGATAATTGTAGGTCAATATTGGACTATTTTCCCATCTCTGAATTGTTTTTGGGGCATATTTTAACAGTATTGGTCACATATTTTAGAAAAATGTCCGCAAATTTTAATTAAAATGAGAACTGACGCATAAGAGTTCTAAATGATGTCTAAATTTACGCTAAATATCCAGACAATTACCAAAAAAAACAAAAAAAATGAAAATGTTGATATTTTTTTTCTAAACTTCGTACTTAGTATCTTGAGGCGAATAGAACTAATTTTCTGTTATGATATTTTTCTCTGTTTTTAAAAATAATGACATTTTTGGGCAATTGTAACTTTCGAAAGACGTTTTGGCGGTGTTGAGTAAATGACATCACTAATATTTTTAGCGCCTTTTTGATTTTATGTCATGCAGAAATCGATGCCGAAAACTATTTTTGAAAAATACGTATAATAAAAAAAATCCCATAAGGTGCAGGTGCAGACTATTTTGCGGACTTATCTAAGTTTTTAAAATGAAATTGTTTTTGGCCGAAGCGACATCATTTAGGTATAGTCGCATTTTTAAAAGACTACCGACACGTGACTTAAAATATTCAATAAGATTCATTGATTTATCTCCTTACAGTGTAAAGATAAGTCTGATGTATATTTCTAATCTTAATGCAGGACTAGTTCAATATTTCTCCGTGTGGTGCCCCTGCGGAGCTTCAGCGCAAATGTTTACTGACCAGTTTTCCCAAAATGCGCTAATAATCACGTTTTGCTAGCTTACGTAGCGATGAATCAAGCGCCACTTTATTTGAACTCAACTATTATTAGCCCGGTCGAGATACCAAAGCTCGTGCGTTTTTTGGGAGGGGGCCTATTTTATGATTGATATTCATTTTTGACATGGTAAACATGCAATTTAGCGTGGGTGCCACTTTAAAATTTTTGGCGTTTGGGCGGCTATTAAGAAAAATGGCTGCAGGTCAAAGAGAATGAGTGTGTAGAAGCCGTAGATTATGTATATTCTCGCCCTCTGTCAAGTTGGATATTCGCAAGTAGTAAAGGGAGAGGTAGCTCAGATAATTTATGTTTCCGTATGCTGCTAACAGAAGAAGCCCTCTGCGACAACTTTCTAAGTTCTAAGTTAACGTTCTAATGCTACTGTATTCAAAATTTAATGTAGATTTTAAAAAAGTAAAAATATATACGGTGTTCCATTTAAAAATCAAAACTTTACTTCATTTCCGGCGTAATCGGAAGTGACAGAATTTTCACAAGTAGTTAAAACAATTCCAATTTATGTGAATATAATCCACACCAAATTTCATTTTGATATGTTAATAAATAACGGAGTTATATGAGTGTTCCAAACCCCTGTGTCACCCGGTATACGAAATACCAAGGTATTAACTACCCTTAAACTAATTTATATTATTTTAGTCTAGTTCAAAGTGCCATAGTGAGCAGTTATGAGGTTAGTTTTGAAAATTACGTTTTCAAGATAAGTTTTGCATTCCCAAAATAGGCTATATACTACAGTGCATTTAGCATTAGCCGTGGGACAAATTAGTATAAAGCTGAAACCTTTGATATTGTATTGTACTTATAGCCCTTATTATAGTACTAAAAGTCCCCACCCTTCCGAGGGCTGGAACACCCCCAAAATTGCGTTTGAATCTCAAAAATTACACTTTTTATCATATTTTTGCAATTATCTCGAAAACAAGGTAGTAAGCGAAAAATTATAAAGAGTCAAAAATTGAAGAGAATAAAATTATACGGCAAAAATCTCATTTGCAATTTTTCAAAATATTTAATAGTTTTTGAGAAAAATGTTATTGAAAGTTAACCTATTTTGCGCGTACTTAAAGTTACAGTACTCATGGGTTGCGCGATCAAAGTGTTGCTGAACGCCCTATTTTACATTATTGAAAATTTCTCATTATCTATCAGATTTAGAAAAAAACAAAAAATATGTAGTTGAAGAAGACATCTTCAGCTTTAAATTACATGCAAAATATTTTGATTTTAAGTAATTTATCACGGAGAAAAAAAATAATGAATGGAAAATAACCTAATTTTTCTTAAAATTTAAAAATCTCCTCAAGTAATTGAGGAAATATAAAATCTATGTAGGATTACTATCTTCATGATGTATACTTTAATGTCCTAAGAGCAAAATTTTTTTCGAGTTCTATTTTGACAAAAAATTGGACTTTGAAATTCATAATTTAAAAAAAAAAATTTTCTTAGATATTTTTCTATCTTTAAAGGACTGTCTAATAATAAAGAAGAGATCTAAGGCCATAAATTTTAGTTTGTAGAAAGCCTATAGTATACGTTTTAAGAAGCCATCTTAAAAATTTACATTATTTAACGTTTTCATCAAAAAATTTTCAACAATATGAAGAAAGATCGAAATACGTAGTTTTTTTCCGAAATTGGTCATTACTCGCTTAATTTTTGAGAATTCAAACTTTTTCTTGAACGAAAATAAAGGTACTACTCTAAAGGTTTTATATCTGCTAATCGCATCTTGATAGGAATTCTACTTTAGAAACGACAGCAGTTTGTACGATGAAGAAAATGAGCAAAAAAATTGTAGTTCACTGCAGTTATGAAATTTTACATATGGTGAACCTGGAACAAAATTATCTAACTCTAAAATTTTTGCTGTTGATTAGTACTTATAGCCCTTATTATCATACTAAAATTCCCCACCCTTCCGATGGGGGAAACCCCCCAAAATTGCACTTTTACGCATATTTATGAAATTATCGGGAAAACTAGGAAAATAATAAAGAGATAAAAATTTAAGCCTATAAAAAATTCACCATTATTATTTGAACTCAAAAATCGTAACTAATGCAGCCCTCCAATCTTAGAGGAAAATTATAAATTCTTTTACATACGCAGATAAAACGTATAGGTACTTGACACAAATTAATATTGTAATAATTTATAATTTAAATAGCGGATGAGTCTGAGGGATGGGCCTATTAAGTCTAAATCGAGCTGTGTTAATTTTAGAAGAAAACTATCAAGACATTAGTTACTATTGACGAAATGCTCTGTAATCCAAAATATTTTGGAATATACAGGGTGTTTCCTAATGTACTTAACTCTGTACACTCCAAAATATTTTTAAATTGTAGAGCATGTCGTCAATAGTAACTAATGTTTTGATAGTTTTCTTCTAAAATTAACACAGCTCGCTCACCCTGTATTAACACAAACGAAATAAAATAAAAACTAATCTTCTAATAATTCGACGCTCTCTTCCAGTTCTTGAAATATATTGCTGCAGGAATTGCCTAAACATTTTCCACACAAATTTGAACAATTAAGGTTTCCCCCATCGGAAGGGTGGGGAATTTTAGTATGATAATAAGGACTATAAGTACTAATCAACAGCAAAAATTTTAGAGTTAGATAATTTTGTTCCAGGTTCACCATATTATGTAAAATTTCATAACTGCAGTGAACTACAATTTTTTTGCTCATTTTCTTCATCGTACAAACTGCTGTCGTTTCTAAAGTAGAATTCCTATCAAGATGCGATTAGCAGATATAAAACCTTTAGAGTATTACCTTTATTTTCGTTCAAGAAAAAGTTTAAATTCTCAAAAATTAAGCGAGTAATGACCAATTTCGGAAAAAAACTACGTATTTCGATCTTTCTTCATATTGTTGAAAATTTTTTGATGAAAACGTTAAATAATGTAAATTTTTAAGATGGCTTCTTAAAACGTATACTATAGGCTTTCTACAAACTAAAATTTATGGCCTTAGATCTCTTCTTTATTATTAGACAGTCCTTTAAAGATAGAAAAATATCTAAGAAAATTTTTTTTTTAAAATTATGAATTTCAAAGTCCAATTTTTTGTCAAAATAGAACTCGAAAAAAATTTTGCTCTTAGGACATTAAAGTATACATCATGAAGATAGTAATCCTACATAGATTTTATATTTCCTCAATTACTTTAGGAGATTTTTAAATTTTAAGAAAAATTAGGTTATTTTCCATTCATTATTTTTTTTCTCCGTGATAAATTACTTAAAATCAAAATATTTTGCATGTAATTTAAAGCTGAAGATGTCTTCTTCAACTACATATTTTTTGTTTTTTTCTAAATCTGATAGATAATGAGAAATTTTCAATAATGTAAAATAGGGCGTTCAGCAACACTTTGATCGCGCAACCCATGAGTACTGTAACTTTAAGTACGCGCAAAATAGGTTAACTTTCAATAACATTTTTCTCAAAAACTATTAAATATTTTGAAAAATTGCAAATGAGATTTTTGCCGTATAATTTTATTCTCTTCAATTTTTGACTCTTTATAATTTTTCGCTTACTACCTTCTTTTCGAGATAATTGCAAAAATATGATAAAAAGTGTAATTTTTGAGATTCAAACGCAATTTTGGGGGTGTTCCAGCCCTCGGAAGGGTGGGGACTTTTAGTACTATAATAAGGGCTATAAGTACAATACAATATCAAAGGTTTCAGCTTTATACTAATTTGTCCCACGAGCACTATGTAAAATTTCAGTAGTGCACCGGACTAATAAAGACGTACAAAAATTCTATATGCCAAATATTCCTGGTTATGTTCAAAGAGGTTTCTTGTGTAAGTAAACTAAGAACAAGTGCATAACAAAATAAGAAGTTGTTTTTCTTGTGATTTCAAATTATGGACTTGTTGTGGGGGGCCCACAATAAGTGGGGTAAAAGTACGAATTTTTATGGGGCAAAAGTACTATGGAGAATTCCATATACATTTTCCATTTGTTTATTTAATCTTAAAAATGTCTAAATTTCGTGGTCAAATGTTATTAATTTTCGTTTAGATTTCTTGTTTTAATGTTTAACCAAACAAAATTCAGTGTGTTATGCCGTTTCTGATACCTACTCGTAAGTTAAAATTTAAGAATTTCATTTTCACAGTTTTTGAAAACTCGTTTAAATAAATTTATTTCGATTTAATTTTTGTTGTACATGAACACTTTTTAAATGAAATAAACTATGAAAACCTTACATACGGCCATGATTATAAAGGACAAATAACGTTTATCTCCATAGTAAAATTTATATTTTGTAAACTTGACAACATAGCAACATTATTAAAGTCAAAGTTTGAAGTTTTAATATAAAAACACCAATTTTTGCTTATGCTATGTTGTCATGTTAACAAAGTATAAATTTTACTATGGAGATAAAAGTTATTTGTCCTTTATAATCATGAGCATTAGTGTTTTATTTAGAAATGAAAATGGAAAATGCACAAGCGCACTTTTATCCGCCCTGATGCGCATATTCTTGCCCCATATAGAGGGGCAAAAGTCTGAATTGACAATCAAGTGAATTTTGTTTTTTAAACTTTATAGTTTTCAATAATTTAAATTTTCAATTATGCTGTTTTTTAGACAAATGATGGTAGTATGTACAAAAATTTTTTTTTAACTTTTTGTCGTAAACTGCCTTTTCTGCAGCTTCTAATAAAGTAGGTGCGCACTTTTGTCCGGACTTACTCTATAGTTTAATTATACGTTGTACATATTTACAAAAAGTGTCCTATTATTTAAATGGGTCAATATGATGGTTCAGTTTCTGATTTAAGGAGATACAGCTAAGATTAAATTAGATGAAATTTTGGTAGTAGAGGAGACCGGGTATGACTGTCACACTTTTTCAAGTTTTATACTTGTTTCGAATTTATTTTACAAGCAGTATAAAATAATTGCATGTCCATATGTACTGACATCAACCTCCTTTTTAAAAATTTTAGCTTGACGGCGTAAATTTACTATATCTAAGCAAGCACTATACAGTTAGAGAGATAATAAGTTTCATAATTAATTTCTTCGGAGTATGTAAAGCCATCAGTTGAGTAAACAACTCTTTACGTACCTAATCATAGAATATATTTTTTGATGTTGGGTTTAGACTAGTGCCCTACCGAACTCATATAATAATGATGCTATGGTCATCATGCGATCATTGTTCAGATTAGGTACATTAAATTAAGTGAATATTAAAAATGGTTAATAAATCCAAAAAGATGTATTTTGAATGTAGAAAAATGTTGTTAGAAACTAACCTTTATGTCGTGGCTTCAAATTACATAACACAATTTTAAAAGGCACGCACATACCGATACTACAAAATAAGATGACTACCTGACACTAAGTTTTGCAATATACTGAAAAATTAATTTATTTCAATATCATGTTGACTTATCGTATTTTTTGAAATGCGCAAAAGCAATTTTATAAAAGTGCAATTATATGCGTCACCTAAAATTTAATTTGACCTAATATTATCTTCTAAAATTATTTTATTTTTTAAGACGTTTTTGATTCTTCCAGAACCAATTACAAATGTCTGTGCCACCTAGCACATTTTAGAAAATGGAAGGAGATAGATCTTTCAGAAGAAGTCAAAATCCAATATGACAACCATACGATTTAAGCAAATAGATTATTCGAGTACGTAGGAAATGATGGTTGGTGGTGGTGATTACTGGACCCTGTTTACTCCTCATCGTCCAGCAATTACCACCATAGTTCGGGAATTTATACAAGGACACTACGAAAAATGCGGCAGATGGAAACCGGACTCTTTTAGATCAAATATAAAAAATCTTAAAGGAAAGATTTGACTTGCAACTTTTGCAATAAAAACTATACTTTAACGAGAAATAAATACTTTAAAAAGTTATAAAATAATAATGTAGAAGTAATAAAAAGGCAATATAATTTAAAAAGCGATAAATTAATGAATTACATTATTTTTAAAACTTAATTCGAAGTAAAATAATTAAAATTTTATATTCGAATCGTCGGCGGCGGTTGGTTTTGATTTGATTTTGGTCTTATCACATTTAATTTGTAATCTTACAGAAGCTTTATCATTATAAAAGTAGTTAAAATACCTAAATTACCTAAGAGCATAATAACAATTAATGATTAACTACTAAAATGTAGTCTTTTTAACGATCTTATAATAAACTTACTCTCTAAAGTTATTCGTTCATCCGATGATATTTTTAAAACTGGATTAAACTATACCTATTCATTCTTTGGCAAAACGAGGGCCAGTAAAAACACAATTATATACGCTTGGTCCTATGACTTGAGACATTTTCTAACCTTTCCATAAGGTAATACGATTTTTCCAACTCTGCAAAATAGCTACCGACAAGAATAAGTCGCTAAGGACTAAATCTAAGGAGTATATTTTGCGCATTTCTCATGACTTCTCTGTAACGATGTGTTTTAAAATAGAGCTTTAGGGTCGGTACTTTGAGTCTCGGTTAAAAACTTGTTCAACTAGTTGTAACCGCTTAACCAAGATTCAAAGTATCGGCCCTTAGATATAAATTTGGAAATATTTCTACAATGAGTTGTTCCGTCTGTTTCCAAGTAGGTATCAATTGATCATTTAATTTCTTCATTCATTCTTTTTTTTTCATGATTATCTAACTGTTCTTGGATATTCCATTCTTGACGTAGTCTCCTCCGTTTACTTCTACCCATATATGAGGCATGCCTTATTGCTTCTAGATATTACATTATCTATTTAAGAGGGGGGTTTCAACGAATAAGCGGGAAAGTTGATATTTAGACATTTCGTTCGTAACTGTTAGACGCTTTAATATCTGGTTGATATCACTAATAGTCATAATTCCTGATAGGGTAAGGTTCAAAAAAGGCAATGACATATTTGTATACAGAAAATAAGAGCCTAATTAGTGAGAAAAGTTTTATTGAACAAAGCATATTGGGTATTGGGTAAAAACAACATCCTCTTTAGCAACCACTCTCTTAATTTCATCACGTATTGAACTAATAGCTGACTGAAGTATATTTTTGAAAGCAAACGATCTAATTAAGGTTTAGAGTGAATTCAGTAGGATTTGTTTAATAATAGAAATAAATGTCATGTTGGTTATGAAATGGAAACAATAATAGCACCGATCAAAGTGAAAATGTAAGAATATAATATAATGCATTATATAAGTACAAAAACATCAATACGTCTAACCATTTCAAGAGTTAATTGAAGTTAAAAAGGGTTGCTTAAATATTTAATTAGGTTTTAAACACCAGCTCAATCCGTAATATACCGAAAGCTTAAAGTCTCTAAACATGAAGAGCGACTATTTTGGCGGGCAATGTCGACTAATTATTAAAACGGTACGACAATGAACCCAAAAAAGGGTTATTAAATATTTTAATATCTTGGGGTAAGTCAAGAATGATTAGGATTTAGACGGGTTTTAAAATTTATGAAACTCTGATTGCTACCTAGTTACAGTCTACTTTAATTTTTAACTTTTATTTATTTTTTCTCCGATTGCATTTAAATTAAAAATAATTAAATTTCCAATTTTTTTAAAATTTAATTTAGAACAAATAAATTGCGGGATGCTTTTAAAAAACTGCCCATCATCGTGTGGAACAAAATTTAATTTTATAGGCAAATAATTAAATTACAACTAAATTGACTTTACACAAATTAACTGAACGTATCAAAGTAAGAAAACTTTACTTTAACTTAATTATGTCAAATGGTTCTAAAGATGATTAAGATGAACTTTAATTAAGTTTTGATTAAATTAACTTAAAGACGACCACAACTTGGAAATTTCTTAAGTAATCAAATTATCGATTAATTTAAATTTTTATTTTTTTTCGTTTGTCATTTAAAACAAAGAAGGTCACGAACTAAACAACGATCGCCCAAAGGGAGTTTATTATTATTGTAGAAAAAAAGGGGGAGACTAAAATTACGTTTGTTATAAAAAAATGTCTCTCTACCTATATAATAATCCTTAAACGGTGGTCGAATAAAATTTCAAGAACGTTTTATTGCCCGACAGACGTTAAAAATCCAAATCGTTCTTCGGCTCAATTTTCAAAAGTATACAATAATTGCCCGCAATCGTCGAAATGTAATCGACCATTATATCATTTATAAAACTCTTTTGTACTATAATCAACTTTAATATCGACTGCAGCGTTCATCGAATGTAAAAAACTCAAAACATTTACAAAAAGTCAACCTGTCGTTTTCTTCGCCTTTAAAATGTCATTAGAAACGTTTAACTGACCATACTTGGTTTCCTGTCTATAATTTTGTAAAATTTTGTATTTTATACACGTAATTGCTTTAATATTAATGTAGCTAACATATTGTTTTAGATTTCTAAAACGATAAATGGTTAAAGATTATAAAAATTACATTTATTATATTTTTTTTTATCAAATTTGATTTTACATTTTAGAAACGACAATATTTCATTACTAGTTGCGCAATTAATTTAATGGGAAAATTTTTGCGAGAAATTGAGGTTTCTCTTACAGAATTATGGTCTATAAATAGTTTGAAAATCTTTTTAAAATACTAAACGATACTTTGCCAAGACTACAAATGTTCTATAAATAATAATACGTTTTAGACGAAACCAATGAGTGATTAGATTAGATGAACGAAACACAAATAAAATGTATAAAAAAAGTATAAACAGAGAAGGGAATCCCTATTCGGAATTAATTCGGGTTCGGTTTAATTTAAGAGCGTCGACGCACGGCACCTCGAACTGCCCCTAGCACCGCACTTAGCACTGCGCCGAAAAAATAAATAAAGCATTGTTTTATATCAAACTGATCACAACACTCGCCTAGCATATTCGCATATAAAACAAAGCTTTATTTACATTTTCGGTGAGGTGCTAGGGACAGTACGAGGTGCGGTGCGTCGACGTGACCGAAATTGAGCACATGAGAGAACATAAAACATAACTTGCGGTTATGAAAAAGTAAAGCTGGCCAAACTACCTTCGTTATAACACCTGACTTATAAATAGGCAATTACTGATAGGATTGGGTAATCCATAAAGTATGCCAAACGATAGAAATGACTATTAAGATTAGGTATTGTAAAATATTTAACATTAAGTAACATTATGTGAAATTTGCCGTAAACGGAAAAGTCAAATAGTATTTCGATATCATTAAGATGAATTATTAGAAGTTTTCACATTAGCAGTCTAAGTTGAAAATCTTTTCTTGATTATGTTTCTATTATCAAAATCCGGAATACAATCTTGTTTGCGCATAATGAACTCGAGTTTTATGTCAAATGGTATAATCTTGTTTCTAAGCAGGGTCGGACTGGAACATCCGAATATCGGACAACTCAACAATACCTAATAATGTAATAATTAATACAACACCAAGTTAATGGACTATTTCGGAGAATTAAAAAAATAGTTAGTAGCTTTTCATAAATAAATAAAAAGGTTTTAAAGTTCTTGCCATATCTAATGGCGTATTCGATTGGTTGCACCAGCGCGGTGCCAGTGCAGTTTTATTTGCACTACCCCAGTTTTACGTGTTTTATTGGTGTTGCCCCGCAACAGTGCACCCACCTATACCAGTGTAAATCAATCACGTGATTGCACTCCATCGGTGCAGAACACCACTGGCTCCGTGTTGGTGCGGTCTCAATAGAATACGCTATAAGCATAAGCGAAAAGCGATCTTACATGCGCTGAAGAATAAGTGAGAAAGCTGTAGAAAAAAACAACCAAACATTGTTTTCACAATGGTTTTCATGTATAATATGTAACTTTGGTTATGAGATACACATTTTTGCTTTCTGCGCAGGCCGCTTTCATATGGCAAGCACTCTACCAAAATTCACAGTTTCAGTTTGGGTAGGATTTTAAAAACTTGGACAGATCTCAAAATTCATGTTTTTCAAAATTTCAATTTCTTTTCTAAAATTTTAAAATAAACCCTTTCATTAGTCACGGATTCTTGAGATCAAAATAAGACAAAATTACTTGAACTTACACATACCTATTCTCCAAACCCAAAATTGTAGAATAGTGACTAATTCCTAATATGGGTTAACAAGCTTTAGCTAACTATAGAGATGCTTCTAATGAGATAGATGCAGAAAACACATGCCACTTTAATAGCATAAAAATCTCGATGTAATCTTCTCTTCATTTGATCACTGACGTCAACTTTCTAGATTTATGGTATTTTGGTATATGTGCCCCTCTCCTGCCCTACCCCTACTAAGATCCAATTCTTTGATGATGCTGTGGGCGCTCCTCACCGCTTCTTTAAGCTAATTAGAGCTAATCCAGAATAAAATTTGTGGCAGAGCTCTCTACTCATGGGCATTTTTAAATGAATAATCGTTAATACCACTTCGAAATTTAAAAAAACCATAAAAAAATATTTGTTTACCCTATTTATTTCTGAAAGGCAAATAAAGCCATAAAAGCTAGTAAAAGCTGACCGAAATATGTATCTACTTTTGTAATTGACAAAACCGTTCGTTTATGACCTATTGTATCTTCTCCTTTCTTTGTTAGGTGGGTGTATTTATTTTTTATTTGTAAAAGAGTCATTGACGTATGAACAGAAAAGTTTTAATCAAAAATTGAAGGATAAGGTTCCTCAGTCTCTAAATCCCCGAACATGATTTATTTAAATTTATGGAAAATTTTAACCTTTAATTGAAAAACAGTCATGCTAAATTGGAAGTCAAATGGTTTTGAAGATATATTTGGAACTTGTGTGGGATGCCATTTTCTTCAGAGGGACGTATCTCAAGAGAGATGCATATTTGTATACATACGAGCAAAACTTTGATCTGGAAAATTGAATGGTCAAACGTGATCTGTATATTTCAGGGATATCCTGTATAATTTAGGTGAAATTTCCAAAATTTTAGTCTATAAGGCTACATACAGCGATATAGAAAAATGCTATATAATTGAAGTTTTTATGTTTTATCATGAAAAGCTCTAAAATGAAAATTTCGCCACATAAATAATTAAATTCTTTTATTATCGTTTCCCCCTATTTTAAAAGAAAAATTAAGCAGACGAGAGATAATTATTTCGGAGGGTGAAATACGTTCAATTTTAGTCGATTTCTACAATCGAACTTTCCGGCAATTCTTCTTTTTAAAAATCCATTTCTGTCATTTGTTTCATAATTTCTATAATTATATTATGATATTTCAACAAACAATTTCTAAAAGTGAAATTATAAAATTTTCAAAAGCTTGTTAATTGTAGGTACGTACAATCACAATAGTAGTTGTTGATGTTTTTAATAAAATACCTGTAATTTCAAATCTGTTAAAAGAGTCTAACGTATAACAAGAGCACTAATTATTGAAATTATTTACGAGTGTCTGTACAATTGAAACATTGTTTGTTACTTTACATTGACATTTTGTAATTAGCAACAAATTATACTATAGAAAATGCATTCCGATGATAAAATTATTAATTTTAAAAATCAATTCTTTTCATAAAACACTCATGTAGCCATAACAACACACAAAATTAGAAAATATACAAGGTGTCCGGAAAAATATTTAAAATTTCTGTTTTAACTGGAAGCGATTCTAATTAAAACTACATACATACTAATAAAAGATATTATGTTCAGAATTTTATGCAGCAATAGTTTTAGTGACGCCTGGGCATACTCAGCGGTTATAATTGTCGGACTCGCTTACGCTCGTTCGTCAAACTCTGGACTTGCCAAAAAGTACCACTTTTACTCATTTTAAAACAACAATATTTCTACAATCGTAAGTACTACTTTTTCAAAGTAAATATACGAGTAGGTACATACGAAAAAGTAGGTAGATAAAATTAAAAAGTTGAAAATGTAGGTAACGGAATTTTTGATCAATTTTAGAATGGTAAAATATGTATTTCATTAAGTCACGAACATTGTTTAGGAATTTCGGTAGTAATTGTTACTTTAATATGCTTTTAGGTGTGGTTTAACTTGTGGTTATTCTGAATGAATACTTTGTAATCTCAAAGTAAATTATTTGATACCCAAAATTAATTTCAAATTCTTATTTTTTTCCATTATTTAACCACACGAATTAAATTAAACTTAAATGAAAAAGACTAGAGGCACGATAAAGGTTCTCACGAAAAGAAATTGTAGAAACATGAGCGATCACTTGTTCACTTAAATGGAAGTTAGTAACGAAGTAACATCTTTTTCATCTAATAGCGATTTTTTTATCGTCCGTTTAAAACGGTACCGTCAAAATATCGGACAACGGACAAATCTCAATTACGGAGCTTTAATTATGGGGAATTTACAGTCTAGCTCAACTTCAATTTCTAGTGTAAGGTCACAGAAATCTTCATACAGGTTCGGATATTACATCTCGGAGCAGATTAGGATTTGTATCACGTGACTTCGGAGGAAATCGAGCTACTTCGAACGAATCTTATAATAATACTCGAACGATTCAAATATTATCTGGATGTGTCCGATCCAATGTAAGTATCCGAACGCAGCAAGGGTTTCAATATTTTTCTAAGTGATAGAACAGTTGGGCCAAATTTTATCTGAGGTTCACGGAAACGCTTAGGGTTTATTTAATCCTATCGAACAGTTGAGCCAAAGAATTGCTATGAAAAATCAGCATTGATTTCTCTATTGATATGCCTATCTTCTACACTCTATACTTCTATCTTTTTAAATTTAGCTCCTTGTTAAATTAATGTATAGGTAAGCTTAATTAAACTAAAAGTGATGTTATATTTATATTATTTATGACTCATATCTGTATGTCTCTGTGCAAGAGAAATTTTTAATGTTGTCATAAAACCGAAATATTAATAAAAGTCACAGGTAGTTAGTTCTTAATCCTCTCCAGTTTCAAATCTGGCCCAACTGTACGGTCGGATTATAATGTTATGAAGAATGTGGCCAAACTAGAAGATCCGGTTTTTGTAATATCCCTTCTAAACCTTTTCCCAATTTAAAAAAATTAAAATATTTAAGTAGGGGAAAGTGGGTGAATATCGACCTTTCTCCAATATCGACCAGTATAACAACGTAAGCATAAAAAAAGAAAATAAAGCATCATTTATCGACCCATATTTCAAACATTGGCTACTCATTACAGATGTTTATGTAGTACATGGGCTTTATAGTTCACAAATTTAGATTTATTGAATCTAATTTAGAGATTCTATATAAAAAATGTCTTAGGTGATTGATATTCACCCACTTTACCCTATACGAGGTATTTAGTCCCATGTCATATGCCTATAACTATTTAATCGCAGACCCTATAGTTTTTGAAAAAGAAAACTTTCAACTAGTAACGTAGAGAGGTCCCGAGTGCAAATACTTTTTAAGCCCCCTCCATGAATAAGCAGTAAATTCACCTCCTTTCGAGGACGCCCAATAATTACAACGCGTTATGCCAAAACTATTCAGATAGACGACCATATTTTTGAACCTCTTTTAGAATATAGAGGCCCTAGTTCTTTGATTATTATCGTGTGTCAATTGCTACGCCACTGCTTTGCTTTGGACAAAAGAGAAATAATCCAATTTAAAAAGGCTTAATTTACCACATTACATTTTGAACAGTTTCAAATAACCCTCATTAAATAAAAAATTTATGGTGTATTTGGTTTTTTTAACAATCGATGTTATAAGCAGATAATAATATAAACTATTATCCAATAGAAGAAAAAAAGTAACTGTAATAATAAATAAAAAAATCTGTACCGTACGACTATTACCAAAGTCGCTTTATAAAAATTTAAGGAGTTCGGTCCTAGGTCTCTGGAGGCTTGTACTAAAGTTTGATATTGTTTTATTTGCTGCCCTCTCGCGGGGTCAAGCGCTAACAAAATTAGTTTCTAGGTCCGATTTGTATTCTGCTATTGCTCGCATTTTGTTATTTCCAAGTACAAAATTAGTTTGCACTCTTGCAAGATTTATTTTTTCGCCAAAGTTAAATTCGTATTGTTCTTATTTTAAAATAGCGTTTCTCGAGATATAAATTTAAGAGTCAATTTAATTTATGGTCATTTTAAAATGAGAGTATTATGGAGGGTAAAACGTAAAGCTCGATTGATAATAAAATATTTTATTCGAAATAAGAAATTTAGTTGGTTCTGCAGATTTTTTGTGGTCGTTACTTGGCCGATTGTGTATTCTACGAGCGTATTGTTGCAGTAGTTTTCTTGTTTTATCCTCTTCGCCGATCTTACATGTGGTTGGTCGACAAGACATAGCTCACTTGTAACTGCCATCATCCGTCTTCCTCTCTCTTGTAGAAATCCCATAACGGCAGCGTGCTTTGATTGTTACTCTTTTATCTTTGTCGGCGTCACATCAATTTTTCAAACATGGCGCGGAAACAAATGAGCAACCCGGCAAATTGAAGTAAGAAATAGCGGTTAGCTTTTGTTTTATGCCATGCCAACTGCCGCGCTATTGTTATGTTTAAGGGTTTTTTATAAATCTTTTACGCCCTCTGAATTGTTTGAGAGGGTTTCATAATGCTAGCTTTTTATTGCCCACGAGAATTGTTCTCTTCCTCTCAAATAAACTTCAGTTGTATAATTTTCATTTTATTGTTCGGTTGTTGATTCCATACCATATGCCACTATTTATTATACCTACTTACGTCGTAATTACAACTTACTAATTATACAATCAACTTTTAATAATTCCCCCAAAAAGTAAACGTCCTGATCCGGATTCGATTGTTCAAAAACATATGTCAATTACGCAAGACTTATTAAAACGTCTTTATTGCGTAACGCCGAATAATTAGAGTGCGCAACTTTTTTGAACATTTTTTAAAGCGATATAGATACGAAAGAAACTTTTAAAAATGATACGTACAATTTAATTCTGTACAATAAAAACAGTTCATACAATGTTTTAGAATAGAAACGCAGGTTGATTCTCGAGGGAGACATCCAGATATCGCACTCACTCAAATTTAACTATGTTAAACTTCATTCCGCCATTTGTATAAAACCCAGGCTATCAATTATTAAGAGTTGGTACGCATTTGTAGTTAGCCAAATGTATTAACTTAAAAGAACGCGATACATCCACTTTCATAACGTTATTGAACAACTCCAAAAAACAATAACTAATTTTCGCCCTCTATTTAGACGTATGAAAAGAAGATTTTCGTAGTTAATATACATTTACTTTATACCTATCTAGAAGACAATTTAAATTTTAACGAATTTAATTTTTAATTTAATTTTCAAAATTTTAATTACACATACCAGCTGGAAATATTATTTTTACAGTTTTTCAGTATAAAGATTAGAAAAGCGTATGTATACATTTGTATAGGTACTATAGAAAATTGAAGCAGACACGTGACATAAAATGATTTTATTTGCACCTAAACAACCTGTATGAAATTTAAGAGAATGTAGCAGTTTATGTTAAAAATTGAGTTTAACAAAAAATATTTTTTATCATTTTTAAACTGTTTAAATCAGCCTGTGCGTATGAAAATAATTGTAAATCCGTAATTTTATTATCAGAGGTAAAATACCGGAGCGCAGCGACCGTAGCAAGCGAAGCTTCCCTTTGAGGAGAAAAAAGATTTTCGTTTGTAATAGCATCACGCGAAAACAAACACAAAGTTAAACTATTTGTGCACATTTTTTTAAATTTTCTTTAGTCACTCACCAGGAGACGGAACAAAAATGTCTGAGAAGAGGGGTATTATAGATACGATTCATTCCCAAATCTACCTAAATGAAGCCACCAAAGGAAATATCCAATTGAAAGATTCCAGGGACTAAAATGAAAACGGTAGGACGCTTAACTGAACGTCTCCATGTCCGGGTCCGGGTGTAAAAAACTTTTTTTTTATACTACTAGCCTAAAATGCTATTATTATTGACTCATTTTTAAACAGCGAAATTAAATTTCTCAACCTAGGTAAATAATAAAATATTGTAATAATCAAAACTGTTTTTGAGGTAAATAATAATAAATAATAAAATATTATTTACCTAGGTAAAAAATCAAAACTGTTTTTATGATTTTATTAACGATACTTTTAAGAAAATTGATATTACTAGTAGTAAAAATACTAGTGTATATCGTTCGGCGCTTTATTGTGCCTCAGGATATAATACTTGCGCTAGGGCTATAATAGTATACTTCTCAACCTAAGTATATAATCTACTATTGGGGCCCTATTATATTTTTCACAGGTAAATAAATAAAAAGGGATTCGAAATAAACGTATATTGCGTAATTGGTGTAGGGGGGGGGGGGGCATACACTAATTAGAAATACAAAAACTGATGACAATTTTTTTTCAATTTGCAAGAAGTATCAATTCCAACGATGCAGGGACATGAGCTGTGACGTATACGCATGCTTTATAGACTATCGAAAGGCGTTCGACCAACTAAAACACGAAAGAATGATAGAAATACTGGTAAACACAGGAATAAACGGCAAGAACATACGCATAATCAAAAACCTCTACTGGAACCAGACTGCAACTTTCAAAATCAATGAAGAAGAACGCACAGAAGAAGTTAATATCCTCTGAGGAGTGAGGCAAGGGTGTGCAATATGTCCCCTCCTTTTCAACCTCTACTCAGAGGAAATATTCAAAGAGACCGTAGAACAAAGCGACCAAGGAATACTTTTAAACGGAGAACGCATCAACAACATCCGATACGCGGACGACACGGTTATTTTCGCCGACAGTCTGGAAGGACTACAAGAACTAGTCAACAAAGTAAATGTAGAAAGCCAAAAATATGCATTGCATACCAAGTAGAAAATTGCCAACTATATTTACAAAACAGCCCAATAGAACGAGTATCTCAATTTACTTATCTTGGCACGATTGTCAACGACCAATGGGAGCACTCTCAAAAGATCAAATGTAGGATGGAAAAAGCGAGAGACGCCTTTATAAAAATATCCAAACTCTTCAAAAGTCACAGCTTAAATCTCAACATCAAGATACGACTCCTGCGATGCTACATCTTCTCCATCCTTTACTACGGGGTCGAATGTTGGACGCTAACAGAGGCGACACAAAAGCGTTTAGAAGCTTTTGAAATGTGGCTCTACAAGAGGATACTCAGAATATGCTGGGTGGACAACGTGACAAACAAGGCCGTGCTGGAGAGGATGAAGAAGGAAAGAGAAGTAATGAACACCGTTAAAAGAAGAAAGTTAGAATACCTTGGGCATATAATGAGAACTGAAGCAAAATACCAGCTTCTAATACACATTATCCAAGGCAAAGTATATGGCAAGCGAGAACCAGGAAGGAGAATAACCTCTTGGTTAAAGAACCTGAGGACATGGTTCGGGAAGACCACCACCGAGCTGTTCGGAGCTGCAGTCAACAAGGTGGTCATAGCCAGGACGATATCCAATATTCGGAACGAATAGGCACCACAAGAAGACGTATCAATTAAATTGCTATATTTGAACTCGTAGATAATACCGTTTTTATTTGAAAAATAATAAATAAAGTTGTAACATTAAAATAATCATAAACATATAGTAATTATAAAACAAAGAGTCAAAAATTATTTTGAGTCAACCTTCAAATCTTATTTCTAATTATTATTGTAAACATATGATCTACCGATGCCTGCCGCTCTATAAAGAAAGTAGGTAGGTATTAAAAAATACTCTATTTCATGATCGTTCTGTAGTAAATTGTATTGTAATATGGAATTTTTTGAGAAAACTTAAATTTATTTTCAGACAAAATATGATAAAAATTTTGTCAGGTCAGGTTAAGATCTTCTTTCTAATTGAATGGTGTTACGGAACAAGGAACCAACCCTCATATTTGCCAAACCGAGATTTTTCCATTTTTCTCGTATTTTCTCGACTGGACGTGTTTCATACCGTACGGTTTGTGACATTTATTAGATAAAATATCTTAATTAATGGGTACCACAATACACAAACGTTAAAAGAATAAATTTATCTATAATATTAATTTTAGATAAAATTTCGCAACCTATCATTACTGGGGCTGGTATAACTAACTTATAAATAACCAAAATTATTGAACTTTTTTTAATATTCATTAACCCTATAAACTATGCCCTTTAATATGAATACAAACAACCCATACATATCTTATATACAGGGTGAGTAAAAGGCAATTTAAAATACTAGTCCTTTTTAAGGATAATTTTGAATTTTGGGGAAAAAATGTTATTTTTGATTTTAAACTCTTTCTAGAAGGTACTACTGTCAGATATTTAGAATTTAGAATAGGAAGTTTCAATAGTTTTTATAATTTTTTTTCAAAATTGCTTACCTCGAAAGTGTCAAAATTGGTTAAAACTAAAAAAAAGATTTTTTCAAAATCGGCTTGATTCATTTCTTAAACTGTTTCAACCGAAGTTGTAATTTTTTGAAGATCAAAAAGTGATAATATCTTTTGTAATTTAGAATAAAAGATTTAAAGTTGGCAATTCTATTAATACTATCAACATCTTTTATTTAATGGTATTCTGGGTTAACAAAACGCTTCCGGTTAAACCGGAAATTGAAGAAATAAGAAAAAGTGTTTTTCACCCTAATGGTTGTATATTTTTAAATAACTTGTGGATATACTTAGGCGTAATCCCACCAACTCTGATTTAATTGTCGGTTAGCTGATCATGATAAAAGATTTTTGACCGGCATGAACGCTCTAACGTCTCACCAACAATTTCGTATCTGATGTGATTAGTTTAGCTTACAGAGGTTCTCAAACTGTGGTACGCGTACCACTGGTGGTACGCAGAGCTTCTCAAGGTGGTACGCAAGCCCCAAGCAAGGATACGCGATAAGATAAGTAACCAACATGATACTTTTGGCGCGGAATTTTTGGATTTTGAATTTTCTGCCATGCTGACGGTAAAAAATAAATTTCGAAGTAAACTTAACATCGACCCTTTAAGATTAAAACTCCCTACAACTGATCCTTTCAAAGATACAGCATCATCCTGCTCATTAACTTTTTTAAAATATATTTTTTTATTTGTAAGATAGTTTGTATAAATATTTTATAAATTCACAGAGTGTATTCGAAATAGATGGACAAACGTCGAGAGTACGTTCCTAACCTAAAATTCGGGCACCCGTATTTTTTTGTTTTGGTCAATTCCAATTTCTGAGCGGTGTGGGAACCCCTAACTAGTGTCCAGTAGCGACTTTTACAAAAGTAGGGTATGGTGCTTATTTCAATTCACTTGGTTAGTTCCCATACCAAATTTTATTACAATTGGTTAAGGGGGTAAGCTCCGATAGTAATTTTAATGGGTTCGGCCAACTTAAATTCCGCCGTAATTGGTCACTGTTTTCAAAAAAAAAATTTTACAAACTAAAGTGCAAGGTGTATTGTAGTGCGGTACAAGGCATTTTTTTTTAAATTATTAATACTTGGCTTTTCAAATATGAAATGAAAATTGATTAATTTTGCTTACAAGTGTCATGCTTGTGAAGCGCATCATCAAGTAAAACAATGAAAATACCTCTGTACCGCATTAGATCCATCTTTATATTTTATATTTTTCTATAAAAATCGTCAATAAGTGTTCATGCTCTCTTAGAATTTCAGTTTAGCTAGCCCGTATTTAGGCATTTTTCGGTAAACAATTACCTACTATTCAAAGGCAGCTTATCTTTTAGCGAGAAAACCAGTCACAGGGACATCTACACTGTAAAGACGTTTCAAATTTTTTATTTTCGTACGCTTCGTTCGTCATTGAAGAATTTTCTACTAAAGCGGGACTTTCCACCTTAAGGGGATTCTAAAATATTAACAAAATGGGGTTTCAGGGGACCCGCTGTTGGGGGCTCCCACACCTCTCAAAAATTGGAATTTACCAAAAAATGTACGGGTAGGTACTTTAATTTTAGTTAAGGAACGTACCCTCAACCTTTGTCCATCTATTTCGGATAGTTTTCAAAAACAAATGTATTTTTTTACTGCTTTATCATTCTGAAACGTAGCTATATATCGTAACAAAATTTTTAATAATTTGGTGGTACGCGACTAATCCGTGGTACACATGAGTGGTACGCGAAAAAAAAAGTTTGAGAACCTCTGGAGCAGATACCGATTCTCGCAAACTTGACGTCCGTTTGTAACAATTACGCTAATTGGTTCGTAGATAGCCACGAGAAGCATTTCATAGGTCGACAACGGGCATTGCCGAAAGCTGAATAGCGGGATATTTGTATAGTGTACTTCAACTAAATTCAACTTGTGAAAAGTTGAAAATTATTCTTAAAACCTTTTTTTATTGAAAAATGTGTAATAAAAATTTTATTAAAAAAACAAGTAAAGTTACTTCAAAAAAATATAATGTTACATCGAGTATCAATAAAATCATTTTTTACAAAATACAAAAAATGCACGTAGTCTGTGTTCAAAAAATATCCTTCAATTAAATAAGCATGTAATAGTTTAATATTAGAAAATGCAAAATTTTCTCTTTATAGTCTGAAAAAAAACAAAAAGGTCTTACTTTTCTCCGAGAAATAGAATTATTGTAAAATAAAAAAATCGATCTGCTGACAGCAAAATATTCAAGTGAGAGTGAGATCGAAACCAGTTTTATTCTACTAAAACGCATGCGCATCTTTTTAAACATGATTATTTTCTTAAATCCCCAAAAGCTGGCCGGTTAGTTTTACGGGCGTTTAGAGTAGTTTAATCATGATTAAAAAAATGGTGGGACGCTTTTCTCTGATTAAATATTACTAACCATGATTAACTAGTTAATCAGAGTTCGTGGGAACCGCCCTTAATCTTAATAATAATAATCTTGTGGACACATCGAGTTTTATAAATTGATTTTTTAATTGTATCCTCTTCGCTCTCTGATATAGTTATACTATTTCTACAATCACGGTTTATAAATCGATATAAAAATAATGTTTTATATTCACATTACTAACAAAACTAAACGTTTTACCCTTAATCGTTTTATTAGAATAAGATATACCTATAACATCCCCTAAAACATAAAAGCTATAACGCTTAACAACCCTTTTAGCTTATGTTCTCTCCCGGTCTTTCAACTTTTAAGTGTGTTGTAAATTATATCGATGATTATAATTTGTTTTACAATTTTATTACGTATCATAAATATTTTTATTAAACATACCTCCGTCCTATGTTATCTTAAACAATTTATAATTATTATGGTTTCAATTAATTTTCTCCTAATATAAATTCAATTTGGAAGAGAATTGAATTCGAGTTTTTTAAATAATTAATTAAGAGCCTCACAACTTTATAAATTCAAGCCCCTTTGTAACGGTTTTTAAACCACATAGGTAGTCCAAAAAGCTATACCTAACCTATATTATACCAATAATCGATATTCTTTTCCTATATCTAAAGAGTGAACATAAATTACTTTATTTTTTTTGCTTCAGAGATTATTAAATAATTTCCTGTTACGTTGTATCTATAAATTAAATATTTTATAATAAAATACCTAAATAATAATTGTTGGTTTATTTGAGTGCTATTGTGGGCAATAAAATTCAAAAGGAAATAACCTACGCAATTTACGATGATGTTCATCGCATCAGGCCACGTTAAGCCGTTGGTTTAGGACTCTTAGGGCCGACTTTACAACCGAGGCTCTACAGCGGTTTAACTTAAACTCCGGTTGAACCTAAGTTCAGGGCAAATTCGTATTGTAAAATCAGGATCAATCGTAGTTTACCGTAATAAAAACTCAAGTTTTGTTAAACTCTAACTGAAGTTGTGTTTGTAAAATCGGGCCTTAATTTATCTGTAAATGGGACTCGAAGGCCAAAATAAAAAATATTTCCAAAATTTTTACTAATTTTGTTAAATCTGGTTACATAAAAAGAGGTTTAACAATAAATTGGATTGGATTCATGGTCTACTACATTATTAACGGTGTCAGTATTTTAAATTATTCAGAAGCAAATTAATAGGCTATGTATGTTCAACTAGAAAGCAATATTATGTAAATACATTATTATTAATAATAAATGAATGCAAAATTAATAAATATACAAAATTAGGCAGACATACCTAATTTGGAATTATACAAAAACAAATTTGGGACTTTTTAAATGAGACCTCACTAAACGATTGTAACAGGGAAAGAAGCTATTTATAAAAATTCCTACTAATTTATAAATCCAACGAGTAGCAAATGAAATTCTCTTAAAAAGTAGCATCATTAAAACAAAACTCTTCAATTATTCAAAAGAGTAAATTTAAAGAAAATTACATTATAAAAGAGTAATTCATTTATTAGGCAGTTGAGTGAACATAATTAGACAGCGATTCTAGGAAAATCAAAATGGCTACGACGAGAAACAAAAGCAAAGCGGCCAGAATAAAAAACGACAATTAATTCTTGAAACAAAACACTTCTGTGGCTCTCAAACTATAATAAGTTCACATGTACTTTCTCTATAATTTTTTTTTAATTTTCGACTAATTTCCCACAAAATTAATATAATTACCTAATTAAATTTATGATTAAAAATTTAAGATTGCAGTGACGTACGAAAGGGGTCTTAAATTAAATTGACACTATAAACCTATTTTTTTTCATTTTGTTTATTTTTAAGGCATTAAATTGACCCTTGCACTAACACATTAACCTTTGATTTTGCGTCATATAAAATTTAAAAAACCACCCTTAAATCTTCTCTAATTACAAGAAAAGTCTAAATTAATAACATTTTACGAGTTTTAATAACGTATTAAACAAGCGAGTATCAAAAGAAGAAATGAAACAAAGGGAAAATAATTATGAACGAAAAGCAAACCACTTGCCTGATCTCCAAAAAAAACTTAACAGAAAGATATTCAATTTGGATTCAATCTGTTTAATCCAATGGGAAATGAAATAGGTGTGGCTTATAAAACCGAACTAACCAATGATTGGTGAATGTTTACGTGTGTTTTTGATGCTATGGCAACCAAGAGTTGGGAGCTAGTGTTACGGTGACATTCGTTCCGGTTACATCAACCACTACATATACAGTGGATTAAGTATTTGATGTAATATACGTAGGTGATATACTTAATTAAATGCTAGTTAAAGTAAATTTAATTTAAATAAAATAGTGCCATATACGGATATGAGTGTTTGAACAATTCTTAAAAAAAAATTTTAAAATGTCAGACCACGAATTAACCGAAGATGATCACGAAATTAACGTTATGGATACGGACAGTCGTTTATCAAATAGTGATAGTGAACCGCGTAGTACAAGGAGTCACTGTTCAAGTCCCGAAACTGCTCCAAACTCCCATTCATCGACAAGTACAACATTACCATTCAGTATATCAAATTTGTTAGGAAAACATTTTGATGATAAATCCGAACCCGAAAGTCCAGAAATACCAAATCATTTAATTTATCCTCACGGTTTACATCATCAAAGAAACGGAGTTGGGGCGTTTATACCATCTGGTTATTATGGACAAGGTGTACTGAGAGTGCCTGCACACCGACCCATAGGTGGTCCTGGAAGTCCCGGTGCAGTTTTTAATCCTTGGACACTTGGTTTGGATCCAGTCTTACAAAGATCAGCTGCTGCAGCAGCTTTTGCATCGCAAGTTGTTAAAGATAGGTTAGCTGGTAAGTGTCTAATTTATAAGAAACATGAGAATTTTTTTTCGGAATGGAAAACTTTTTTATGTAAAAAAAGTTTGAGAGAAGTAACTGTTTCTTCGCCTAAATGAAGATCGATTTGAAAACAATCTTTAATTATTCATAAAATCAATGAATTTTTGAGTAGAAACCACAAATGTTTCTAATTTTGGAACTGGGCTAGGTTTGACGTGCATTTACATGAATCATTGAAGCTCAACCCACAAACAAAAACACTTATTGATCACTCTGTATCCTATATTTAAGTAAATTGTTTTGTTTGTAAAATATAATTTCGGGAGGTAGGTTTGAAGATGTTTAGAAAAAAGCTGAAAAATTGAATGGGTGAGGAAATTTAATTTGATGTAGTGAATCGGAGCGACGCATTTCTTCTTTGTTCAATCACCCACAGTAATTACTTGTAGAGACACGTTGAAGTTAAATCCGACGGAAAACATGTATGGTTAAATGTTGGTGTTGGTGGGGTTTAAGAAAGCAGATTTTGACCCATGCAAATCAATTGACTCTATATTAATTTGGTATACCTATACATTATCATTCAATTAAAATTTGACAAAAATCGTTTTACGCCTATAGGAACGCAAATCGTTTAAATTTTCGAAAAACATCTTCTCTCTGAAGACCCAATTTAATGAAACACCTTTGGACAAACTTGGCAAGTTTGAAAATATTTAAAATATCCTTAAATAGAAAAGAAAAAACTCGATACCACTGTAATTCTTCCACGTCCCTATGTAATTATAAATGCAAATTTCTAATTACTTCTAAGTAAACCGATATAATTGACTGTTAAGTAATTGTAATTTATTGTAACGCGCGAGTGTTGAATTTCCAAACAAGTTGCTGAAAGATACTATAAAAGGGAGTTATAAAAGTTGGAAAGAGATCGGTTAGGAAACGTCTTGATTGCTTTCAACACGTTGTCAAATCGCCTTTAGCTTCAGTATTAACTTAACTTAGCGGTAACAAGAGTAAAACACGCAAAGCGATTCTTGGTAGTTTAACCAAACCAATAATTGTAATTATACTTTATAAGTTTGTTGAAAGGTGTAGGATCATTTGGAAATACATTAAAACTTTATTATTTTAATAAAAAAATTACTGAAAAAGGTAACAACTTCTCCAAACCAATTTAACAAATTCCACTTCGTTTTTATCGATTTACATCAAAGTGTTAAATAGGTGCCTATACGTATACAAAAACCGTTTTTATTATAAAATGTGTTGCCATTCTCTATTAATTTTGATATACCTACTATGGGTCAGCTTTTGCTTTAGAGATTAAGGTTTTTCTAAAACTTTTAATAAATTTAATCGACGGGATCTTTAATAGTTGTGCACCTGTGTACCTATCTATAGGGCCGAATATTTGCATAAAGGAAATGAATTTGAATATCATCAATCCATATTTATATTTAGAACAGTTTCCCAATTTTGGTAAAGCTTTCTTGCTTTATGAAATCAAAAACCTTAAACCGTTTTTGAGATATTTAGACCATTGAAGAAAATACCATTTTCAGAAACCATAAAAAACAAAATTTTGTCACAAGTTTTTTGAAAACTAAGCCCATTCAACTACCATTAGAAGCGGTTCTAAGGGACGGTACTTTGGGTTTTGGATAAAAATTAAACATAGGTTGCAAATTAACCAACCCTAGTTATAACGTTTACTGGGTACTTAACCGGTAACCGCGTTTAATTTTAACAAAGTATCAAATTGGCTTAACCAAGAATCAATGTAACGGCTCTAAGAATCATAGGTATATACAAAGTTCCGTTAGCATGTCCTGGTATTTTATAAAATTCAAACTACGAACTTATATGTTAGAAAAACGAAAATGCCAGATTTTCTGAAAGGTTTGAGATAACATTTTTGACTCCCCATATTGCCGCTTGGGAAGAATAAACAACCTGATACATTACAAGATGTCAATTTAAAAAGTTGCATTAGCTACTTATATCTCTGAAACTGTGAAGTGAATATGTTATGAAGAAACGTTTTTGAGCGCTGATGTGATAATACAGATGGAAACCAAAAAGGCGCTATAACCATCACACACCCACCGACCCCTGCGCCCTTGTTTCACCAATTAATAACAATAATACTAAATCTGAGATTAATTCATCGAATGTAACTTTATTTGGTACCATCTGAAAGCATTTTTTATTCGCTCGTGTTAAAATAAGTGACATTTTATGGTTAAGTTATTTGGACGAGAAGTTAACCTTTTCATTGAAGTATCATCTTTTGCTGTGTTGCTAGGTACACTTTCTGTTTCCTTTAATATTTTTGAGAATATCTTACAATCGAATAAAATTGTATTATTGTATGACACACGGACGAAAATGTTTTTCGGACTCATATGTTTGCTGGACTCGGCTTCGCCTCTTCCAGTGACTTCATACGTATTCGTCCGAAAAATTCAGCTTTTTGTCTTTGTATCATAAATAACTATTTGAGAGATTTTTAATGAAGTATCACAAGTGACGGGAGATAATAATAAAGAAATTGCACCCTCAAGAGAATGATAGAAGAAATGAAGTTTAATAAACTTGGACCCAAAACTCAATAGTTCTGGAGGTATGCAATTTTGAAATTCAAAAAATGATTTGACTATGAATTGATGTGATGAATTACAGACTTGAAATTTTGCATGAACGAGGTTTGTACTCAACCAAAAGCGAAATTCGTTTTCTTCCTCTTTTCAAAATAAGAGTTACAAGACTCAACGATTTTGACTTCTTAAAGGGGCATATCTTTCGATCTTAATAGGCTAAACACTCGAAATTTTAAGATATTTGATTTTTAACGTGTACCTAACGGTGAGGTACTTCGCTACAAGCATGTGGATTTTTAAAAGCCGCATCAGTGAGTTGATATAAGGTTATCATCGGTGCGGATGTCCAAGTGGAAGAATTTTGTATGTTAAATTAATGTACGAGATGTTTCAAGATCAGGTAGTGATCGGTAGTAGCTAGTTCTGGATTAGATAAAAAAATAAATTGTTTGATGTTAACTAAAAGCAGATGAGCGTCCTCTCGTATCTCCTAAGACAGTGATTCTCAACTATCCCTAAAGGGGCTTGGAAGGGGGGGGGGTTAAAAACAGGGAAAATAAAAGAAAAACGATTTATTGGAGAAGAAGAAGAAGAAATAACCCGAGTTCATATAGAAAATATGTTTGAAATGGCAAAAGTGCACGAAAAACTGCGCTGGCTTCAGTGCAGAAAATTTCATTCTTTGATTTAAGCTTGTGCTCTAGTTCTATAACTACCGCTTTGTTTACAAAAAGCAGCAACTTTATCACTCATCTCTAAGATACGTGTATTAGGTATAAGTATTACTGTAAAAATGTCCAGAACGTTCCAGGCTTCCCTTGATAAAATCGTAAAAGATCCCAAAAGGTCGATACAATTCAATGGTCTGGTCTAGACGATTTTTAAAAGATTCGTCAAGGGGCCCCACAAAATTTAGTATTTAAAAAAAAGCACATCGGGAAATAAGGTTGAGCAACAGATAAAGTGCGAAACTTATGAGAAGAATAGGACGGAGCCAATGCCCTATAACGAAAATGTGTCTGGAAACATCTGTTCGCATCAATTTTAGAGATATATAGAAAGAGAGCACTCGCTTCCTCCGTCTGCACTACGCAAGATATTGGCTCCATCCTATTCTTCTCGTAAGTTGCGGACTATACTTCCCTAAGACAAAATTAAGAATATTTTCTTCTTTTTTATTACTATACATTTTGTCATTTCTAAAAACCTTGTGTAATAGCTAAAATTAAATATCTTAATGAGATCAAAAGGTATTATGTCACTTTTAAACTTGGAGTTTGACTCCTATCAACGCGTTTCTTAAAATCTCGCCCCTACTTAAGAAAGATCCTTTTTTGCTGTTTTCATTCACTTTCTTTTCATCAACCTCATTTTATTTTTGTACCGTTATCACTTTACATTCAACTTTTATTTTCATACATTTTGTATAATACAATACCTATTGGTTATTTAACTCAATACACTTATACATTTTTTCATTATTACCTAATTGTATTTTTTTCTTTTTTTTAATTTATTCCCATTAATAGGTATTGTTTTTTTGTGGTATTAATCTACAAAAGCATATTGAACCTAGTAATAATCTAATAACTACAACTAATAACAGTAAACTAAGTAATTTTTTATACAACTTATCCCGTAAGATAGATATGGTGTCTTATTAAGACCGGCTTAATTTCGGCCCTTCGAATAATATTTCTTAATGTTTTACATACTAGACCAGAAACTACCTGTTTCTAAATATCAAAAACTTCAAAAAAACATTATAATATTATCTATTTCACGTTACATAAAATAAATCGTTTGGACTTATTTTATAGCTACCTATACTTTACTTGATCTAAAGAGTTATCCCAGAGAGGTTGAAATAACTGTTAGTATAACTGAAACTGATGCAGAACTGGTATTATAAATCTTTTGAATAATTCCTATGTAGGTAATCGAATTTGTTCATAATATTAAAGTTTTTAAATTTCCACAAAAAAATCACATTTAGTTATAAGGTGATAATGAGGGCCAAAAATTTCTAGATATCGAAAAAAACTTAATAGTCCGGAAGGTGGCCGTATAGACCTTAATATATCAAAGAACTACCAGTTAATTTTTGTGACATTCTCCACATTTCTTTGTTACAAAAACTAATTACGCTTTCAATATGTACTCACAAATTAGAAAAGCTTTATCCATTTAACCAACTTCGTATCTCTTATAGTTTCTGATATTTCATTGCTGCGTCTATTTTGTGAGACACTCTGTATAAACATTGTTTAGTAAATTTTGGAACATTGTGTAGTAAACAATTTGTTTTATCAATTATGATTATGAAAAAAAAATTTAATTAACAATTTTTAAAGAGGTCTGCCGCCACTGCTGCCATATGCTTAGGCAGACCAGCGGTTCATTGATGTCGCTCACTATTGTTTCTTTCTAATGTCACAAAACTTAATCAGTAATCCTATGGGGTAGGGTTAATTACAGCCGCCTCCCATACAAAATAATAAAATTTAACGAGCCTTGCATCAGTTGTACTTCTTACAGCTTAGGAAAAATATTTATCTTTTTCATCTAATTGATAAAATTAATATCAGGACTGTAAAATATTTGAAATAAAAAGGTTTTTAATATTTTGGCCGCAAAAAAAATTAAAAAAAAAAGTTTTTTATTTTTTAGGCCCCACCCTAGGGTGGGGCCTACCCGCAAAATCGATGTCTGAGCCGCTTCTGGATAACCACAAAATGATATTAGAATCATAAATTACAAGAGCAATGCTAAATTACAATTAAAAAAATAGTCTGCATTGATTTACATGACGAAAAAAGCATTTGGGGTCTAAAACACCCCACCGGGAGTAACGCAAAAGCATCGTTTTTCTACTAATTCGAAACTTAACTAAAAAATATTTTTACATTTTCAAAATCTATATTAAAAGTTAGGAAAAGTCACCGAACAGCACGACTGAAATTCGAAAACTACTTAAGTATGAAAATCTAAGTCTAAAAATGAAATGGGGTCCTAAAGATCCCACTGGCCTTTCAAGGGGTAAACTTGCATGAATCAATTCAAAAGAAAAATGTTGAGGGCCAAAGGCAATTTATTTTGCTACGTAATTTTTTTGCATAATTGTGTAACATTTTTGGTAAAAGTATGGTATCTACAATAGACATGTTAGAAAGACCCTGTAAAAAATAGCCAGGAAAGTTCTGCCGCGGGCAAAATACGTCTATCTATTCCCAACTTTATTGATTTACTCGACGTCCAATTGTCAGCCTGTATAAACAATTTAAAACGACTTGTTTCACTCTATGGCAATTAGTCTATTGCTGATGGTCTAACTATATGCGCTCATCAGCAGCCCTTGTAAATCCGACCTAATACCGTTTTATCTATCAGTCATTTGAAATATTTGAATTTTATTTTAGTCATATACCAATAATAAATTAAAAATTTTCCATTGATTAAATTTGAAAATATGACGTGTATTACCTATACATAAAACTACATAATTGAATCATAGATTAGCGAGTGTCAATTTTATAGACCTATCAATTTTGTCATATTTCTATCTAAAAACTTAATGATAATAGCAGGTAATATTTGATAGTTTTAATTTAAGGGACGATGTGTAATATATTTCGATAAACGTTTATCGCTCTTCCACAATTTAAAAATCAATAAAATAGATCACCAATACATAATATGAAAATTTCGGAATGATATTTAATATTTTTATTGTTTTTTTTTAATGTAATACGTTTTTAATATTTATTTGATAGCATTTTAAGCTATTAAAAATCCATAATGAATTATACCGTATATAAATAAATAATGGAAAAGTAATATTAAATACAGAAAAGTTTTTAAGGTAAAACAACTATTAAACAAGTAATCAAACAAAAACGAGATATATAACGCGATATTGAACACGAAAACATAATGTAAACAAATATAAGTTGAAAACGAGTAGTAACAAATAACGAACTATTTTTATATTATAAATAGTTGAATTGGATGGTTGATAATGACAGTTTTTGTATAAGTGGGGGGCGCCATTTTGAGTGACTAAGAACGCCATTTCACTGACTGTTCACTTATTACCCCCTAACACGCAATGTCGTATTTATTAATTTACTTGTTCGAACAACGAATAAATTATATAAGTGCCACGTTACAAATTTTAATCATTTTCCTATAGCCAAAAATCATTCGGTTAATTTTAATTGTTTTTGAGTTTTTTGAAGCTCACATTACGTAAATGTTGTTCTCTTCCTTAAGCTCTTTATTTAAGTAGGTACACATTAAATACAACATAAACAACAAACTGATAAAATCGACCAATTAAACATGATGGCTTTGTGTATAAAATGTAAGCTTTCTAATACGATTTTTATAATGTAAGTAATATAAAAATATTCTATTTTATAAGAGAAATAAGTTTTTTTTTGTTACGGTTTGCGTGTTTTAGGAAAATTAATTTTGTTAGAAATTAGGATGAAGATAATTACATTCTGTTTTAAAATAAACGAGCTTAGCAATTGAACGCGCCAGATTATAATTTACCAAATTGAACATTGTGTTTACTAACTTTTGTAAATATACACCTATAAATATGCTTCTCAACCCTCCTTTTAAAGAAGGGCAATTTAACATTTTCCTATATAAGTGTATTTCGTTTTCCTTCAGCTTTCTCTCGGCTTACCGTGAAAACCGTCATTTTCACTTACTTTACCGCACGAGGTTTTACTAAACGCCGTACATCACACTCAATATGATATTAAATTACATTTTAGTTTAAGGTCGAAATTCGAAAATTTATATTTTATTTAAATGGAAAAAAAGATCCAGAAAAATATTTCTTCAAATGTTAAGCCCGCTACAAGAAATTATTAAATTAAAATTTTTTGTTATACAATTTTAAAGCAACAATTTGTTACTTATTCATATTCTATATCATTATTTTTCTTACTATGTATTATTTACCTAATTTTTATTTTTTTTTATTTATACGTTTCTAGCTTCTGTTATAGCTATACCTCGAGGCTCTTAAAAAGACATCGACTTTTATAAAATTATAAAAATAAAAAAGCAATATAATTTTACTTTTGTGCCCCAAGCTTCAAGACGATTCTATAAAATTTTGTTTTTACTCTCCTAAATTTTTTACCAAAAAAGCTAACAATAATTTTCGAAAAGAAATAATTAGGTGGTATTATAAATGAAATGTCTTTACCTATAGTTATAGGCATAATACGATAAATAATAGATATAAAATTGTTAGATGTGAAGAAAAAAATTTGTTGCCCTGCATGTATGATGAACTTTAAATTTTTTACCATTTTGATTATAGCACCTATAACCAAGAGCAATCAAGAATAAAAATTTTTGATTTAAGAATTAATCTGGAAAAAACTACAAAAGGTTAAAAATATTTTTAATCCAAAATATTAGTTAATAGTAGGTAATTTATAGGGCGAGCCTATGGTCTAATACCATTGAGGTAGTCACGTGTCGGTAAAGATAAAAAAATTCAAGTATACGCTTCCTTTACGTACTTATTAAGATATGAAATAACATAACTTAAGCATACGTAAATGAAGTTATGCCACACATTCACATTTGTTCCAATTATAAAAATTTCAAAAAAACTACCTTTAAGGTGCTGTTGAAGAGGTTAAATCCAATCCATATTCCTTGTCGACAACCAAAAAGGCAAAAAACACTGGAACAAAATAACACGACATTGACCACAGCAAGTTCAAAAATATACTAAATTAAATTAAGACGTATCGATTGATAAAAATGTGCAAAAATATCTTA
Organism: Malthinus seriepunctatus; assembly: GCA_963924605.1. NCBI lineage: Eukaryota > Metazoa > Arthropoda > Insecta > Coleoptera > Cantharidae > Malthinus > Malthinus seriepunctatus. The sequence goes on from OZ004602.1 coordinate 8,026,966, forward strand.
TCAGGTTCAACCAATGAATAATATTCATTACATTATTTTATAAAAGAATTGAACGATTTTCTTGTTATCTCTTTTTCAATTAAAATTTATTAAACATAAAGCTAAATAATTATTACTACACGATAAAACTTTGGTCCCAACAAAACATCATATGTGTATCATACGCGACAAAATTTGAGAAAATATTGCCCGATAAAATATCTTACGGGCGCATTAATTGGTAAAATTCAAGTGTTTACTTAATTTTAGTCATTAGAGCCATTTGTTTCACAAAATAAACCAATACTATAGTATTGGTTTATATAAAATTTTTACAAACTTTCATTCAAAAATAATGTCCCTGTATATAAAAGTGAATTCCTGTAAAATTTGCAGTATGGTGCTTACGACGTTTTGTCAAAAACCCATCGATATGATTCCCCGTTTATTTAAAAAAAAAATTTCATCTAAGGTACCTGAACTAAATATGGGCACTGCTCTCATTATGGGCACTGGTTGAAATCTGATATAAGTCTTTAATTTTTCCATTGTATAAATATCAAGAACTCTCTATTGATAAAATTCCCGCTAAAAAAAGTTTAATTTTGGTTATAGTTTTACATGAATCATAATAGTAATCGGTCGAGTGCAGTTTTAACAGCAAACTTGTAATTTTGGTACGTTCATGAAGAATGCTGTAGGTTAGATGCCAAGACCCCAAGACGTTATTCCTTCTTTCAAATTACCAATGTGTAACGACTACTAATTGTTATATTTCAGTTTTTTCAAAGTGTTTTTTTAATTTAAACCTCCAACATAGTAGGGGGGTGCCCAACATGGTGTGCCCTATGGGCACTTCAATGGTTTTATAAAAATAAATATATTTAATTGTTTGAAGCCCTTTAGCCACTTTTGTTTAATATATGTTAATGTGTATTAACTCAAGAGCAAATATAAATTATTTCAAATTTTTAGCTCATAAACAAAGCTTGAAATAAAATAAATTTGCTTAAGGGGCCTATATTTAGTTCAGGTACCTTACAATAGAAAATTATTATCAAAAATATTTTCTATAACATTTTTAAACTTAACACGTTAAGGGCGCAAGGTACCCGCAATATTTGTTGAACTTAATAATTTTTTTTCTGGCTTATAAAAATTTATTTTAATTAATTGGTAATGTGAGAAATGTTAACTAGGGCTGTACTTAATATTTGTAAAATATAAAAGTTATAATCGTTATAGTTTAAAAGATAATTTATTAAAATTATTTAGATATTTATGGCCTTAATAACAGTTCAATTAAATCGGCGTTTAAGCCATGTTATAGACAATCCTTCATTCTAGGGAATGACATATTTTATAATTTTATTTAATATTTGGAAACTTATATAATTCAATTTTATACGCCTCAATAATACAAAAGTAGCCACAATAAAATTAATAAAATGGCGATATACAAGTTTCCAAATAATTAATAAAATTATAAAATATAAATATGTAGCTCATAAACAAAGCTTGAAATAAAATAAATTTGCTTAAGGGGCCTATATTTAGTTCAGGTACCTTACAATAGAAAATTATTATCAAAAATATTTTCTATAACATTTTTAAACTTAACACGTTAAGGGCGCAAGGTACCCGCAATATTTGTTGAACTTAATAATTTTTTTTCTGGCTTATAAAAATTTATTTTAATTAATTGGTAATGTGAGAAATGTTAACTAGGGCTGTACTTAATATTTGTAAAATATAAAAGTTATAATCGTTATAGTTTAAAAGATAATTTATTAAAATTATTTAGATATTTATGGCCTTAATAACAGTTCAATTAAATCGGCGTTTAAGCCATGTTATAGACAATCCTTCATTCTAGGGAATGACATATTTTATAATTTTATTTAATATTTGGAAACTTATATAATTCAATTTTATACGCCTCAATAATACAAAAGTAGCCACAATAAAATTAATAAAATGGCGATATACAAGTTTCCAAATAATTAATAAAATTATAAAATATAAATATGTAGCTCATAAACAAAGCTTGAAATAAAATAAATTTGCTTAAGGGGCCTATATTTAGTTCAGGTACCTTACAATAGAAAATTATTATCAAAAATATTTTCTATAACATTTTTAAACTTAACACGTTAAGGGCGCAAGGTACCCGCAATATTTGTTGAACTTAATAATTTTTTTTCTGGCTTATAAAAATTTATTTTAATTAATTGGTAATGTGAGAAATGTTAACTAGGGCTGTACTTAATATTTGTAAAATATAAAAGTTATAATCGTTATAGTTTAAAAGATAATTTATTAAAATTATTTAGATATTTATGGCCTTAATAACAGTTCAATTAAATCGGCGTTTAAGCCATGTTATAGACAATCCTTCATTCTAGGGAATGACATATTTTATAATTTTATTTAATATTTGGAAACTTATATAATTCAATTTTATACGCCTCAATAATACAAAAGTAGCCACAATAAAATTAATAAAATGGCGATATACAAGTTTCCAAATAATTAATAAAATTATAAAATATAAATATGTAGCTCATAAACAAAGCTTGAAATAAAATAAATTTGCTTAAGGGGCCTATATTTAGTTCAGGTACCTTACAATAGAAAATTATTATCAAAAATATTTTCTATAACATTTTTAAACTTAACACGTTAAGGGCGCAAGGTACCCGCAATATTTGTTGAACTTAATAATTTTTTTTCTGGCTTATAAAAATTTATTTTAATTAATTGGTAATGTGAGAAATGTTAACTAGGGCTGTACTTAATATTTGTAAAATATAAAAGTTATAATCGTTATAGTTTAAAAGATAATTTATTAAAATTATTTAGATATTTATGGCCTTAATAACAGTTCAATTAAATCGGCGTTTAAGCCATGTTATAGACAATCCTTCATTCTAGGGAATGACATATTTTATAATTTTATTTAATATTTGGAAACTTATATAATTCAATTTTATACGCCTCAATAATACAAAAGTAGCCACAATAAAATTAATAAAATGGCGATATACAAGTTTCCAAATAATTAATAAAATTATAAAATATAAATATGTAGCTCATAAACAAAGCTTGAAATAAAATAAATTTGCTTAAGGGGCCTATATTTAGTTCAGGTACCTTACAATAGAAAATTATTATCAAAAATATTTTCTATAACATTTTTAAACTTAACACGTTAAGGGCGCAAGGTACCCGCAATATTTGTTGAACTTAATAATTTTTTTTCTGGCTTATAAAAATTTATTTTAATTAATTGGTAATGTGAGAAATGTTAACTAGGGCTGTACTTAATATTTGTAAAATATAAAAGTTATAATCGTTATAGTTTAAAAGATAATTTATTAAAATTATTTAGATATTTATGGCCTTAATAACAGTTCAATTAAATCGGCGTTTAAGCCATGTTATAGACAATCCTTCATTCTAGGGAATGACATATTTTATAATTTTATTTAATATTTGGAAACTTATATAATTCAATTTTATACGCCTCAATAATACAAAAGTAGCCACAATAAAATTAATAAAATGGCGATATACAAGTTTCCAAATAATTAATAAAATTATAAAATATAAATATGTAGCTCATAAACAAAGCTTGAAATAAAATAAATTTGCTTAAGGGGCCTATATTTAGTTCAGGTACCTTACAATAGAAAATTATTATCAAAAATATTTTCTATAACATTTTTAAACTTAACACGTTAAGGGCGCAAGGTACCCGCAATATTTGTTGAACTTAATAATTTTTTTTCTGGCTTATAAAAATTTATTTTAATTAATTGGTAATGTGAGAAATGTTAACTAGGGCTGTACTTAATATTTGTAAAATATAAAAGTTATAATCGTTATAGTTTAAAAGATAATTTATTAAAATTATTTAGATATTTATGGCCTTAATAACAGTTCAATTAAATCGGCGTTTAAGCCATGTTATAGACAATCCTTCATTCTAGGGAATGACATATTTTATAATTTTATTTAATATTTGGAAACTTATATAATTCAATTTTATACGCCTCAATAATACAAAAGTAGCCACAATAAAATTAATAAAATGGCGATATACAAGTTTCCAAATAATTAATAAAATTATAAAATATAAATATGTAGCTCATAAACAAAGCTTGAAATAAAATAAATTTGCTTAAGGGGCCTATATTTAGTTCAGGTACCTTACAATAGAAAATTATTATCAAAAATATTTTCTATAACATTTTTAAACTTAACACGTTAAGGGCGCAAGGTACCCGCAATATTTGTTGAACTTAATAATTTTTTTTCTGGCTTATAAAAATTTATTTTAATTAATTGGTAATGTGAGAAATGTTAACTAGGGCTGTACTTAATATTTGTAAAATATAAAAGTTATAATCGTTATAGTTTAAAAGATAATTTATTAAAATTATTTAGATATTTATGGCCTTAATAACAGTTCAATTAAATCGGCGTTTAAGCCATGTTATAGACAATCCTTCATTCTAGGGAATGACATATTTTATAATTTTATTTAATATTTGGAAACTTATATAATTCAATTTTATACGCCTCAATAATACAAAAGTAGCCACAATAAAATTAATAAAATGGCGATATACAAGTTTCCAAATAATTAATAAAATTATAAAATATAAATATGTAGCTCATAAACAAAGCTTGAAATAAAATAAATTTGCTTAAGGGGCCTATATTTAGTTCAGGTACCTTACAATAGAAAATTATTATCAAAAATATTTTCTATAACATTTTTAAACTTAACACGTTAAGGGCGCAAGGTACCCGCAATATTTGTTGAACTTAATAATTTTTTTTCTGGCTTATAAAAATTTATTTTAATTAATTGGTAATGTGAGAAATGTTAACTAGGGCTGTACTTAATATTTGTAAAATATAAAAGTTATAATCGTTATAGTTTAAAAGATAATTTATTAAAATTATTTAGATATTTATGGCCTTAATAACAGTTCAATTAAATCGGCGTTTAAGCCATGTTATAGACAATCCTTCATTCTAGGGAATGACATATTTTATAATTTTATTTAATATTTGGAAACTTATATAATTCAATTTTATACGCCTCAATAATACAAAAGTAGCCACAATAAAATTAATAAAATGGCGATATACAAGTTTCCAAATAATTAATAAAATTATAAAATATGTCATACCCTAGAATAAAGGATTCTCTATTACATGGCTTAAACGCCGATTTAATTGAACTGTTATTAAGGCCGTAAATATCTAAATAATTTTAATAAATTATCTTTTAAACTATAACGATTATAACTTTTATATTTTACAAATATTAAGTACAGCCCTAGTTAACATTCCTCACATCATCAATTTATTAAAATAAATTTTTATAAGCCAGAAAATGGTGATTAAAGGCTACAATTACGGCGGGTACCTTCCGTCCTTAAGGTCGGGTGTAAGAAGCAAAATTGTGGGTCCATGGGACTGGGAACAGTATTTCAAAATATATAAATTTAAAATTCAATGCTTGATATAAACAGAATTAGCCAAAAAAATTCTGAACCAACATCATAAGTTGGTTCCCCAAACGGCTATTTTGCGTTTTTCATGTATTTAGCATCGTGACATCCTATGGTAAAAACCGCCATAAGTATATACAGTGTGTCCCCAGATGGACCTAACTATACTTGTAAACTTCTTTATTTTTCATTTTTAGAGAAAAAGTCATTCTTTATAAAGAATATTATAATTATGTTTTATTATAATTCTTTATAATAAAACACGTACAACTGGAGTAGTACAAAAAAAACTGCACTGGCACCGCACTGGTGCAACCAATCGAATACGCCATTAATCTTATTTTAAAGCTATTCTCAACCATACCAATAGGGCAAAATAATAGACGAAAAATTATAGGGTCTCCCCATCATTTTTTACTATTCAGCGTCTATTGTTAGCAACTTTAAAATTGTTTAAGGCTGAATTCTACATTACACATTTATCTCTGTGTTTGTATTGTTAAAACCTCTTTATACTGGTACTAAAATTAAATCCTGGGGATAAATGTGTAATGTAGAATTCGACCTAAGAGTTTTTAAACTTGTTCAAGATTTGAAACATAATATTTTGCCTTACTTTTTGAATAGTAGACATGGAATCCACATAATCTTCATTACCATTGAAAGATTATCCATCATCTTTGTAACGAGAGCTGCTGCTATCAAATGTTCCAATTTCTTTACTCCAATTTGTCTGCGGGACCAAATGAGGGTGGTTTAGTTTCCTCTTTTATACACCGGTTTTTATCTTTTTGATAAAGCTGGTATAGAGCTCAAGAAATATTAACATTTACATTAGATATTAATTCAAAAATATTATTAAATATTATTTACTAATAAAACCAGACGACACTAGATAAAATCTTGAGCACTTGACAGTTTATACGTTTCGGTCTTGGGCTGTTTGGACTTGTGGTAATGTAAATGGAAAGTCGTTGCTTCATCTTTACTCCGACCTTCTCGCGTTGGTTCTTCCTACCCTAAGAGTCTGCATCGATGAATAATTCTTTGGTTGTTGATCCATTTTACGATGACATAATATCTAAAGTACTTGATACTCACGAACATCCCTAAAAAAACCTGAAAAGTAGTATTAATAAGTAATTGTAGGTAATACAGATATATTTCTTACAGTCATATTACATTATGTCATGAACTAAGACTAAGGCTTAATCATTAGTTCATTACTCTAGGTTTTAGAGTTTTGAATACAATGTGTCCTATAAGGTCTTGGTCTTGGAAAGACCACAAAGACTTCTATTAACCCTTCATTCAACGGGTGGGTCCAGAATTACACGAGCCAATGGGTGAAGCTTGCTTAAAACCAATTATTTTTTATGGCCTGCAGATAAATTTTACGCTTAAATAATGCTTTATAACAAAAATAATCGGTTGTCACAAAGTTACACGAACCCATGGGTGAAGCCTGTCAGAACAAAATATATCCTAAGAGGATTCATTTTTTGAAAATATTTGAAAATCAAGTGATGATGATATGAGTTATTACAAGTTAGGAAGGTAGATAGAATATCACATTAAAAAATAATTAACATAATAAAAAATATGTTAAATTACAGACAATTTTCACTTTTGCTTGCACTCACAGGGTTCACCCGTTGAATAGAGGGTTAACAGAGACCAAGAAGTCCTCGGATGACAGTTGAGTAAAATCGAAGAAGAAAATTTATTGGGTGTCCCGAATCCTTTTTAGCATTCGATGTCTAATGGTTAGTGATTATATCATCAGCAATCGTTAAACTGTTTTTGAGTTTTGTTCCACTTTTCATGATTTATGCCGTAATATTTTATCTTACTTTTTGAGTACTTAGTTATATAGTAAGATACAGACTTCACCTGATCTTCATCGCTATTGAAAGATAATCCACGAAATCCTTTGTATAACGAGGGCGGCTATGAGAACTCAGAATATTACATTAATTTTTGATTCAAAAGAATTTTTAAAATATTTACTCACTTCGTGTAGAGCCAACATTGCAAATTAGCTAGGAGGTCCAGGTTTGCAAGGGTAAGACAAGACGACACTAGACGAAATTTTGAGAACCTGACAGTTTATAAGTTTCAGTAACCAATTCTACATTCATCAGAGCTTCATCTCTACATCGATCTTCTCGCATTTGTTCTCCCTACAGGCCGAGTCTCTAGCATTGGTGAACGATTCCTGGAGTACTTTATTAGACCATTTTATGACAGTTTAAACCAGCCCTGAATAATATCTTACTTGATACTGCAATTATATTAAGACGTCTTTATTTAGAATATGAGTTTTCCGCGTACATCCCCATAGGAATCTGAAAAATCGTATTAATTGTATAGATAGGTATACCTCTGTTGAAGCGTTATATGGTGCAGCCATGAACACAGGCTTGCCTGAGCAGGCCGCCTGCACGTGCACAGGCCAAACCGTAGCGTCTGAACAGCGTTCAGGTAGCCTGTGCAGGCGGCCTGCACAGACAAACCAGAAGGCAAGCCTGTGGGTGTGGTCGGACCTTTAGGGATAAGGCTCAAACGATATAAGTGCATAGTGTTTTCTGATGAGTCATAGATGTTGATTTTTTGAAAATATTTTTACAACTCCCCTTAAGATCTTAAAAGCTTTATTGTGAAGCCTCCTATACATAATAATGTTTTTCAGTGTTCAAAAGTATTAAACAATGTCCCTCAAAAAATTGTCACAAAAGAAAAACTTGAACTTGAGGTGGTAAACACTGCTGTGTAAACCGTTTACCGTAATTATATTAATAATAAGATTATTAAATTTTTAAATTATGAAATAACAAATTATTATACCTAACAAGTTAATAAGAATTCTGACAAAACAAGTAAAATCACGAATACTTAAAAAGACAATTATTTATTACATAAATTTATTAGTAAATAATAAAATTGTTACTTAAGAGGAATTTCGTAAAAAGCGATAATTGCAGAAAAATAATTTTGCAGATAAATAAATATTTGATTTTTTATGAAAAATTCATAAGAAAATGTATAAGGAAAAGAAAAACATCGAGCTTTTAAACGTTAGTACATAAGTACGTATATCAAAATTTAAGAAAGTTAAACTGCAAACTTAGCATATCCCAAAAGCGCTGTATAAAAAGCGCCATTTACATCCTCTCCAAAAAGTAAGCGCATAACTTGACTGAATTTTAATATAAGCGTTCAGAATATTCAGCGAAGTGAATTACTTTACCGGCCTCTTGGAACTTTAACGTCGACCATCTTGTCTCATGAGGGAGCTCCTTTTAAAAGTTCCGTTGCGAAAAGCTCGAGCATGGATTTAAAGTGACGCCATATTATATGTAATATGTATTGATCTAAGTTTAGAGCTTTTTTCGGCTTTTAAGTTATCCTCTTTGGCTTTCTTTATTTCTCTATATACGCTTCGAACATTTTATCTTTTTAAATATTCATGTAAATGGTATATTTGATATTATTTATTATTTTACTAAAAATCCCGTATATGTTATTTTTTTAATAATAAATTATTCCTACCCTTTTTATATTTATATTTTTGATTTTTCAATTATTGACAGATTATTTAATTATTCGTTAAATTAAAAAGTCTTTTAAACTTTTACACAATTAAAAATTCGTTTAACTCTCAACTCCCACATACACCAATAATAAAACAACTCTATTTTCCAATATCTCTAGAGAAAAGGAAATAATTAATTTTTATCAATCATTTTAACGTTACACGACCGTTGTACTTGTTGGGCATCCTTGAGCAAACAAAACGTGACGACTTCAAGAAAGCCTACAAGAGAGAAATTGTTTTAATATCCGTAATTAATAAATGGAAGATCGAAAAATCGTAATGAATTCATTGTTAACATAACCAAATTGGAAATTGAATTTTTGACCGCTCGATTGCAGATCAGAGCAACCAAATTTGAATCGAAACAATGATGATGGAATGTGGGCGCGTCAGAGGCTAAATTATTTTAATCTGAATCGATTTTTAAAGACTAATAGAAGGTGAATGGTTAGAGTGCAACTAAATATCCTTTGGTTAGAGAAGTATTGGATCTGCAAGATGTTCCGTTTTTTTCCCAATTATTTCAACTTTCAGCCTGTTTAAGGTGCTTTTCTCGATAACTGAAAATTTTCCTCTGACCTGTAACCGATCATTTCTTTCTGATTTTATCATTTTTTCTGATTTTAATTTAGAGTAGGTAAATTAATCAGAAGGTGTTTTAGTCGTTGGTAAAGGCACTGAAACAAGCTGAAAATTAACACACAGGAGAAAAACGCATTATCGCTCTAACTGGAGGATCTGATAGGCTAACCATGGTATCTAGCCACCTAAAAGGAATAATTTTGAAGCCAAAAACAATGCTGATTTTCCCATCTCACATTTCGAATCTTGCGCATTCGTAACCACTGGAGCTCCAAGGAATCATTTCAATTTTATTGAACTCGGGGTACAATGTTTTATTAATGATGGATTTATTATTATATAAGAGTTAGGTTAGACGACAAAAAATGGCCTCAGAGGAAAAAAGAACAAAATTCTAAACGTTTGGATGTAAAACAAAAAAAGAGGATTCAACTTTAAAGTAGCTCAAAAAAATTCTTAATTGGTAGTTTGTAAGAATGATTTTTTCAAATTAAACAAAATAAACCTTTTTCAAGTAAAAACCTAAAGTTATAATAGCTTATATAGAATTGGTGTCATCACGAAAGACGTCATTTAATTGCAAATAACTATACTTTATTCGCTTTGTTAATGGGTTCGTTAATGATGATTTTATGATCTTTTATGATTATTGCAAATTGTTTTTGGAAACGTTCGTTTTGAGGGTTACTTAATTGTTATTGTTATATCATGTTACTAGTAGCGTGGGAGAATTTGTAGGCCCTTAGGATATTCTAAATAAAATTTATTTTTATTTATTTAATCACTATACTCTTCAGTTTCAGGTTACGTAACAAATTTGTGGAAATCATACGCTCAAAAAATATATTTTATTTTCTCATTGAGGAAAATGTTAGGTACCTACTTTGAAAATTCGGTCTTTAGCAAGTTAGCAACCAAAAAGGCTTCACAGAGCTCTAATAGGCATCGATCTTTAGACTCGCAAATCGAACTTGAGCTGAGTTCCTATTGTTCAGGAAACAACAACAAGAAACAAGTTTCTTCCGAAAATCTTCTACATTTTTCCATCATTTTTCTCAATGACCTTTCTTTTTGGAGTACGCTTTTCGCAAGCACGTCTATCGTCTTACCGCTTACCTTTCGGTTTGGTCTGTGCATGCGGTCTGCGCAAACCAAATCGGCCACCTGAACGATGTCCAGACGCTCCGGTTTGGGCTGTGCAGGAGCCTGAACGATGTACAGGAGCCTGAACGATGTCCAGTGGCCAAACCGGAAAGCAAACCTGTAGGTGTTGCCAGGCTTTACAATCGTTCGTAAGATAAAGAAACTAGTGGTGTAGAAGATATTCTCAAAAAAATGGGCTGGGCCTCATTATCTAGGGCACTGAACAAAAGATTTCAACTTACAAATGCATTTAATTTTTGAGTTACTAGGAAAAACCCGCTTAAAAAATAAAACTTACACATCTTCGTACATGCTTCGTAATGAAGCATTTTAACTATTTTCTTATAGTGTAGCTAACGGGACAGAATCGTACCTCTCACCCCTGGATCCCCGGAATGCCTTTGTTTGGTTACTGTAATTGACTATTAATTCAATACAATTAATTCTAATAATTTCAAAAGATACGATTCGATTCATTAAACGCGTTATAAAGTTTTGAAAAAATAAGCGCATCCTTAAATAAGCGTTTGTTTATAATAGTTATAATAACGACATAACAATGCGACTGTAATAGAGTACGAGTGGGTATAGGTATAAAATTTCTTTTATTAAAATATTTGAAGCGAAAAACGTGTTTCCTTCAATTATCTACCATGTTGGATTTTATAATAAAAATGTCCATTTTCTAATAGGTAGGTACGATGCATTAAACTCACGTCAAAAGATCATTATGAAATCATCCAATAGAAACGCTCAATATAATAGAATTTTTTTAATACTTCTTATATACCAACGTTTTAACAAGCTAAAATACATCTGTCTGCCTTTTAGAAAATTTATAAAACGTTTTCCAATTATAAAATGAACCAATGAATGGGTTGATGCATTGTTATTATCTTAAATTGGTTTGTTAAATTTTCGAAGATTGAAATGCTATAAAAACACGTTTATCCTTTTCCCTCTTTTTTTTAATTTATTGTGTTTTGTTATTTTAAAAGTATTTTAACGAGTTATCTATGGATAAACAATTTATTTTCAAGGTTATTTAATTTCGAAACGATGGGACAGATGAAGTTTCTGGTTTGTGGCTCTATCAATCGAATTAAATTTGTTTGTGCTACACTCATATTATTGTTAATTTTTTTGGGCATAAACAAATTTATAAGGTCATTCCACAAGAGTGAATTTTTGAATACGGTTCCTTTACTTCAATCAAATTTAATGTACCAAGTCAAAAAGTTAGAGTTCATTCTAAGCATTATAAAACAATACCAATCAGACATCAAGCAAGAAATATACAATACTGGATTGGTCTTCTCCTGAAAGCCATCGTTCTGGCTATGTTATTGCCTTGTTCACAACAAGTCTTTCCAAAACATTTGTCTTAGATTTCTCAACCATATGATATTCTTGATCTCTCACATCCTAACGGGGAGTAAGGATGATAATCGGGATCATGCAGGTGCATCAGGGTAAAATGAACGGGGAGTTCATTTTACCCTGATGCACCTGCATGATCAACTGGATTCATCTCTTCCTCGGTTTTCCTCCGCTACGATTTCTTATAGACTTTCGAATAATTTTGAAATATATTTTCGCATAAGATTTTCTCACGTGCATCCCGCTATGATACTTAATTGGGTGAAAGGGGGCACTGTGTAATTACAAGAGTATGTAATAGAATTTTTAGGAATCCCCTCTCCATATCAATATGTATCAACATATACTATCAAAATTTTGTTTTTCTATTTCTATACCCCAAAGGATCTTTTTCTAAATTTGAACTCGTACGTTAACAAGGTGCCTATGAAACTATTTCTTTAATACGCTATTCTAATTTTTCTTGTCGTTTATCTAACTTGAGTGTAAGTTTGTTGCAAATAACAATACATTTTAAACTAATATAACAATACAATTGTTAATGACGAAAACAACGCTGATTTTTTTTCTACAGGAAATGAATGAAATTTGTTGACATACAATTATATTAATTTAAAGATTAAATCTTTAAAAATAATTTATTTTAAGTTTATATATTTTTATGTGTATGGTACATTTCAAGGCAAAATTATATTATTTTTTGCAATACATAATTATTATATTCTTCCGTTTAGAATATTATTACAAACAAATAATAGTTGATAAATTTTTGAAAAATTGTTGAAATATGAAAAAAAAAATTTAAACCGGAGGTATGCACCTACAATTAATTTTAAAATAACGGAAGTGTAATTTTATTGTTGTCGCAAATTGAGTTTTTAATTAAAATTGTTATTAAAAAAGAAAAGAAAATTTAAATGAAATTTATTATTAATTTTATAGATATCCGTATAAATCGTTTTAGAAGGAAAAGTATCACTTTTAAAAAATCCCCCATCCAGGGCTGGAAGTCTCATTTATTATAAATGTTTCACTTTAAAATTCATTCCCGTTAAAACGTTCTAATATTAAAAAAAAGTAGAGGGTGTCAATTTTTCATTGAAATTATGTGTGACGTCAAAAGATAAACCATCAAAATGACATTTCGTAAATAATTATTTATCATATCTCGGCACGGATGGAGTCGGTTGTTCATTAAGAAGTTGAAAACTTTTTAAGAATTTTCAGTGAAGAATTTTTCATTTTTAAAAGTTTATATTCTTATATTATGGGTACTGAAATTCCGATGTTTAGCTATCACAAGTTGAAAGCTTTGTGTTGTCGTGCATTAACAACTGATTGTGTGTCGTACGTTTTATTTTAACTTTTAAGACGACTTTAAAACAGAATGATTAATTTCTATACGATAATGATGATATTTTAATAGGTCGTTTACGGTTAAGTATGTTGTTTTAATACTAATGCATAGTGTCGTAAATAATGTTAAATTACTTAAACTACATTATCATTATCTTTAAATGCTTTGAAAATACCTACATGATCGGAAAGAAAAATAATTGAAAAAAAATTTCTGCTTTACATACTATGTAACTACTGGTAGTTATTTCTTGTAAAGATACACTAACGGTTTATTCGTCTCTTTTACAAGTCGAGAGATCAGATTTTATTTCAAATACCTTTCCATCCGTTCAAGTCTTTGAAAAAATCCCTGCGACTTTGTAGCGACTCTATTAACGACTTCGTTTAACATTCAAATAATAGGCTAAAACTTAATTCTTTAACATACCTAGTCGATAGTACACTATCATTTCTCAACCCGAATTTGCCAACCATAACGTTTAAACCGTTTCTCAAATTATTAATTTTTTTGGTGCATTCCAAATGCGGTGCTAGGGGCAGTTCTAAGTGGGGTGCGCCGACCCAGCCGTATACTCGCTAAGTAATTTGTATTCTCCTTTAAAATAATTCGAGAAGTCATAATTATTCATACTGTTTAATTCCACGATTAAATATTAGCCAACTGGTATTGCAAAACTGTAAAAAAAGTCTCTTAAATTAAAAGCGGCATATAGTGAAACAAATTCCTCTAATATTCTAGCAAATGATGACAAGATCACCAAAAAAGAGCCTTCTGTAAATTGACGATTAGATCTGTCAATTATTTGAACGAGGGTGTCGATAAATGGATTCAATTTTAAAATTAAACTTGAAATGTGGATTTTGTGAGATTATTAGACAAAATAAGCGTTATATCTCTAACTGTCAATTAGACGATTGTTTTTCAAGAAGTAGAATTAATGTAAAAAATTTAATTAACTTTTCTCTACCTACTTGTTAAAGGCACTTAAACAATATACAAAAGAGCTAAATGAGGCTTTTTTATGAAGAGTTAATTTTGCAAGTAAATTTTACTCACTATAATAAAGTGTTAAAATACTTTAATGTTTGAAAAATATTTACGATATCATTCAGCTAACGAGGAAATAACTTCGAGAAGCTTTTAAACCTCATAAAAAGTCCTCATGACTCAAAACTATGGTCTTGCATTGGGTGTTTAACTTAACAATTATTTAAATTAATTTTTCATTTTCAGCTTTTCCTATGGTAAGACGAATTGGACATCCGTATCAAAATAGAACACCCCCAAAAAGAAAGAAACCAAGAACGTCGTTTACTAGGTTACAAATTGCTGAATTAGAAAAAAGGTTTCACAAACAAAAATATTTAGCTTCAGCCGAAAGGGCAGCATTAGCCAAAAGTTTAAAGATGACAGATGCTCAAGTTAAGACGTGGTTTCAAAATAGAAGAACAAAATGGAGGTGAGTTTAATTTTTTGCCAATTAATTATAGGGAAATTGAATAAGAAAATAACGACTAAAGGATTAAATGCAGGTTTCTCCACATTTCACATTAAAATCTCGAAGATTAAATAGTAATTTATTATTCACGATGGTTTAATTAAATATTTTAAAGCTATCGATTTAAATGGCATCTGAAGGTTGTTGAGCTAAAGTTGTACAATTTAAATATATCTAAAATTGGTAATTAGCAACGACAACTTTTAATAACTAATAAGTAATTGATACTTTATATGTCATAATCGGTCTGAAGAATGATTACCTACATTCTATGCAATGTTGATGAACTGACTTCTAGAATGCAGGGTCGGCTTGAGTTAAACTAACCTTAGGTTGAAACCTCAATTGCTTTGCTGAACTCTGCATCACCTCTCGCAAACGTTTGGTTCTCTTCAAACTACTCGAACTCCATTACGAGTTTTTTTTAATCGATTACTCGATATTTAATCAGTTTCATTCTAGACTTTGTATGAAGTTTTATTATGCTTTTAAATCTTTAGACCGTAATAAACTACCAATTAATAAAATTTATGAGATTATTTGCTTCCAAAAGACTGTTGGCCAGTATACGAGATATGCGATTTTTAATTATTTCAATAAACCTTGAAAATTTGTTATAAAAGCTAAATTGGAACTCAAATGTAGGCATATAACATGTTATAGTATAAAACTTGGATTATTACGTTTTTATAGCCCCTATAATAGTTATAATTATTATAGTTATGCTAAATGTAATAAAGTTATAATTTGCTTACCTATAATACATGTAAATTAAAGCTTAAATAAGTATTTACATTTAATGGAACTACCAGATACATAATAATAAATTAAATAACTTGTGTAAAATGTAATAAAAGTTATAGAAAATTAAAATCTTTCAAAGTCTAATTGAAAAGTTAAATTAATCTGTTTACTTTTTAAACGTTTATCTACGGTTTAATAAGTTCAGTACCAGGCGGAACCAGGTTTAGGTTTTCATCAAAAAATGTAAATACATTAAATTATTAAAACAGTGTAAATAAAAAGTTAGGAACAGTTGGAATATTTTCTTTCCCATCAAAAAATAGTTGTGGACACGTCAAATTGATTTATTTCAAAACATTTTCCGATGATTTTCATTTTTCTACCCCTTTACCCTCTTCGAACACTGCCATCACTCTACAATTTTGTATTCTTTTGCAAAGAATTCAAAATAACAGAATGCGCTATAACTCTGTTATTTCTAAATATTTCGATGAAGTGCTCTAATACTTTTATACAGAGAAAAGTTTGGGGAATCCAAATATGCAAAAATATACAGGGTGTTCACTTAAAAAAAAAAGTTACATATTGGCATATCTCGGCAAAACTAGGCCGTTTTCCAATTATCCAACTACCCAGCTAAATGAAGACGATAAAATACTACAACTTCACTAATTTATCTGAACTTGTAACTTCATAAATAAAAAAGTTGGCTAAACTGTTTCGTGAACGGTCGTGTAACTCACAGCATATCTGACCGTAAAATGAGCTGTAACTCGGTTATTTCTAAATATTTTGATAAAGTGCCTTAACACTTCTATACAGAAAAATGTTAGGGGATTCCAAATATCCAAAACAATATAGGGTATTCAATTTAAAAAAAAGTGACATATTCCTGTATCTCGGTAACTAGATCTTTTTCCGTTTTTTCAACTACATCACTAAAACCAGAAAAACAAGTACTACAACTTTACTAATTTAAGCGTACTCGTATCTTTGCAAATAAAAAAGTTAGCTATTGTAAACTGTTTTCATGAACATGAACACAGTGTATGTAGATGTTGGCGCTTTTAAGAGGTCCATAGCGTTAACTGATCCGTTTTCTTCTTTTCAATCGATAATCTGCAAGTTGATGAATGCACGTGCGCGTGCGTAGATGCCTTTAGGGACCAAAGTTGGTTATCATTTTAAATGATTTTTTTCAAAATTAGCTTATTTCCTTTGATTAAATTTTCCAGGACAGCAGTTACGTTTTTCCAAATAGTTAACAGGAAATAAAAAAATACCAAGTTTTTTGGGAAGCTCCTAAACTGAGCCGTCAGATGAATCAGTGTCGTCTTTAGACATGAGTCCGACAAACGCGAATCCAGAACCCTGGACTTCTCGAGGCCTCCGGCGGTGCCTTAATCACGTAATTTATTTTTCATTAATCCAATTGTGTTAAAAAAAACATCAATTTTGAACATACTAAAATTATTATAATATCTAATGCAGAGTCTAAGGGCTGTTTGACATGAACTAAGTATCTTACTAACTGTTAGTAACTGAATCAACTCAAGGAGCAAAAGCACGGGAGTCGTCATTAGAAATTTTGACGCATGACCGTGGACGACGTTAAAGCTTAGATTCCCGTGCTTTTGCTCCTTGAGTTGATTCAGTTACTAACAGTTAGTAAGATACTTAGTTCATGTCAAATAGCCCTAAATTACACAGTATTGGCAGTATTGATAGACTGGATAGGGCCTTAGTTTCTAAATGTAACAATGAAGTTCAGTATTGGAAAGGCTTCTCAAAATCAAAAAACTAACACAGGAGGAGCGTATACGATGAATGCAAGAATCCAGAAAAAGGACATATTTCATACCTTTCAGCAAATATTTGCATTGAATATATTAATGCACTATGGAGAAAGTAATAAATCAAATTTTAGTTGAACTAAAGATGGCTTTTGGTCATAAGACTAGAAAAATGTGAATTTACCATTTTTACGTAAAAGTTACTTAGAAAAGACCCCTCATTGCTTTGGACATGAAACCCCAATCATCTGAGATAGTAATACCAAACGCTTCATATTTTTGAATAGACATATAGTACATAGTTGCTAAAACTACAAGAATAACAGTGTAGTGATAAAATTTACTTTGCGGTTTGTAGGCATGGAATATGAATATATTCCAGTTTGTATCCCATGGGCATCCGTAATGTTCTGTGTACTGTCATCAGATTATAAGTCTGACGTTTGTAGATGGGTTTAATTCGATTGAAGAAAATCCTCTATTTAATACGTAGGAAAAGTATAAATTCCGACACTCCTGGTGGTTACTGAACTCAGTTGACTCCTCATCGTCCAGCAATTAGCACCATCGTTCGGGAATTCATCACTTTTCCATTTTATGTTGATTTTAATAGGTTAGGTAATACATGTGAGCCTTTTTCTAATGTTGAATATTAGAAAGTAAAAGTGTATCCCATTTGAAAAAATATATGACAAAGGCGTCTATTTCCGGAAAAAACGAAGTGGTGAAAAGCTAGGACAATATCATAGATCAACAATATCATAAAAAATATCATTTTTATAAAACTGTTAAATAAGAAAGTTATATACTTATACCTAGACTTTAAGTGGTACTCGGTATACTTGGAGGGTTAGATAATTCATGTTAGAGTTGTGAAGGGATATTACAATTTAAAAAATGTTCTGCTCTGAGATGGAGAGTATAAAAAGTATCAGTATCTTCCAGCAATTAATTCACGAATCATAAGTTGCACTACTCTATATTGGACAATCATAGATTGGCAAAGAAATTCATCTGGGTTTTATTAAAAATGGAAGCTTGTATAACTCATTATTAGAGAGCGGAATTTTTGCAAAATATTTTTCAAAAATATTCACTAAACTTCCATAAATATGGAGCTACATACCTCAAATATTTGCAAATTTGTTTTTGAAAAATTTATTTTAAAAATTTTTTTCTGAAAAAAAAGTGAAATAAAAATGTAACTTAAAATTTAAAAAATGTTTATTTAATTTATGTTTTACACCAAAAAATTTGCTAAATACCTATGCAGAAGTTGTAGAAATATGCATAAATTTGAGAAATAGTGCAAAATATGCAAAACTAAGTTAGTATTATTCGTCTTGAAATAGTATAATTTGGTTTTATTTAGAGTTTCACTGCTTTTATACAAAAATTGACAAATATACAATATGCATAAATTCCGTCCTCTACTCATTATTCAGCATGCATAACTTAACATATCAAACTGAAGAATATGCTGTCGTGGTCTATCTATTATAGATTATTTCTGTGTCATGGGAAAACGATAGTGAAAAATGTAATTGAGATTTGAACGAACAAGCATTGTACACTGTTTTCCATAATGAATTGACACGAATAATCACAGTTTGGATAAACAAGCAATTTAAGGAATTTGCTACTGAAGTGCCTTAAGGTACAAATGGTGGACGGAAATGTACCAAGTAAAAAAGCGGAATTTTAGCAAACATTTAAAAAAAAGCGGCTCGAGAGGAAGAGAAAAAGCATTGGCGTTAAACAAACGATTGTTAAATTAA
Organism: Malthinus seriepunctatus; assembly: GCA_963924605.1. Lineage (NCBI taxonomy): Eukaryota > Metazoa > Arthropoda > Insecta > Coleoptera > Cantharidae > Malthinus > Malthinus seriepunctatus. Next base: position 8,046,349 of record OZ004602.1, read on the forward strand.
TATAACTGTTGTTGGTATTATAAAAAGACAAATATTGTATCAAACTCAATTACTACAAGTTGTTTTCATATTGAATTAAGTGCCTGTAAAAAAGGTATTGCGTGTGTAAAACAATTCGTAGATCATTTAAATTGACATCCTGTATGTACACCACTAAGTATAAAATAAATACAGTAAAAAACAACAAGTACTATAATAAATTGTCACTCGTAATGTGCATTAGAAATGGTTAATCGTTAAGAAAACATTTTCCTACTACAAGTTGTTACTTTTAAAAGCGCATTTTATTTCCAATACGAAAGTGTTCTATTTTAAATAGAAAAAAAAAAAGATTAGTCAACGTGTAATCGGCTTTTAAGATAAGACACTTTTAAATCTAACATCTTTTTTGTTGTTGATTAAAACCAGAGTTATGTTACGGAGTTCTTTAAATACAACAAACTGTTGCGACTTTTAATTACCTGTTCGGTAATGGACATACCGTGTTAAACAAGAAAGTGGCGCCGTCGGAAACAATATTGACGGTCGCCACACATCGCGAAGACAACAATTTTAAAACCAAATTTGTGTCGATAAAATTAGACTACTATATTATTTGCGTTTAATTCGATTTAAACACACCACAAATACCTACAACATTTATCCGTTTATAAATAAAAAATCACGAACAAACCCCAGTGGTCAGGGACGGACTAAATAATATATAAGTCGTTAATTTTAAAATCGCGCGAAAAGGGCCAGTTCGTCTCTGCCTAACTATGGTTAAATAATATGACAAGCTAAAGGCCAACGTCTAAAGAATTATCCACATCAAAAATGTATATAAAAGAAATTACATTTTACTGACGATCTTAAAGCTTTATAAGCTTTAATATCTTTTGTGAAAATAACACAGGATACGAGCACGCAAAGCCCAATATAACAAACGAGAGAACATAAAACAGAACAGCAAAACAAATGAAATAACGAAGCCACAATTCGATTACTACGTGTTTTACCCGTGATGCAATGGGTAGACGTCGTTTCAAGCAACCAACCTCTAGTCAATTACACTAATACGATCTGGTATCGTCTCTACACAGCAATGTTACCAACCGCGTCGTTAAAATAACTACATTGCCACTAAGTTGACAAGAGTATTTTTAGGAAACGACAAAATTCTCTTTTAGACCAATTTATTTAATAGTGAAATGGAATGGGTTTAACGCAGAAAAAACTTCAGAATTGCAACAAAATCAATTTTTACGAACAAACAACGTTTCTCATTTCGTTCAGACAAATATTTAATTCGTGAATCGAGTCGTGACCCATCTCTAAAATGCAACGAATAAAGATGGGTTTTATTTGAAGATTAATTAGTTCGTTTTTAACGAGCATTATAAAAGTGTAGTATAATTATGTAACTTAATGCAAATAACCTCATAAACAATCTTGATTAAATTTATTTTTTTATGTAAAAAAACATTGGTTACAAATTATTAACTTATTGATGAATATATTTACTAAAAATGTAATAAAAATCCTATTAAGATATAAAATACATTTTTGTTGTCGTAAATTTACACCTAATTTTTTTTAAATTTAAATAATTTTAATTAAAGTCAAATTTGTTTTAATTTAGAGAAAAGGAAAGTTGTACTTTAATGGTAATTAATGTAAATTTATATTTTAGCAGATTTAGCTATACTTAATTACGTATACAATGCCCATATGCCCAGAGTATAATAGTAGGTACACAAAATCGCGGATAAGTGAAATAATCATGCGTTTTCTTAATATGCTACATTCAATAGTTTTCCTACAATACTAAAATGTATTTGAAATTGTGAATTTTTGACATTTTTAATTTTGAAAAACAATGTAATAATAGAGGTCATTATTACCTAAGTAAAATTAGTAAAATAAGCAATGGAGTAAAAATATAGTTTACTTTTCTAGTTATTTTAATATTTTGAGTAATTAATTAAAAAAATGCTTATTAAGTAGTCTGTATATATCAAGAGATTTCTATAATGTATAGTTTTGCTAAATTAGTTAATGTAATTTACTAATTCAAACGGTAAATTCTAAGGGTATTAGAGTAATTACATTTCGGACGTTTAATTACAACTCTAAATGTAAGAAGGTCCAATTACGAAAGGTCGTGAATCTAAAATTACTTTTGCACTAATTAATTGCTTTATTTTATCAAAGTTAATAAAAATTTATAAGGGGAGTTGTATAACAAATTATCACAAAAAATTAGTAAATTATTAAATAGCAGATGTATATAATCACCTGCTAATTTATTTAAAATTTTATCATCCCTATTATGGCAATAGTTTAATATTTTAATCATCGACGACCCGGTATGTGAATGTATTTTTAATATCGGTTGAATTTCGAATAAATCGAATATAATTAAATTTCACCCTTAGAAATAGAAATATCTCGTTATTTTATATCTTGGTTAAAATTTATGTTGAAAAATGTAGAAAATCCACTCTAAACTAATAAAAAGTCGGTTTTTACTTAAAACCTTAAACAGCTCCATTATCCCATCTCTTGAATTCTTGATGAGTAATAATTAAAAAATAACAGTTTAAAATTAGAGCGCGTTAAAATTTTTAAAAACGAATATAAAAATTTAATTTAAGCAGGGGTATTTTTAAATAAATGCAAAATTTAATATCAACAAAATGGAGCTTAAAAGACGAAGATGGTAGAAATTTTAGTAACAAGAACGAGGTGTTGAAACAATGACGCTTTCATATTTAATTACCACCTAATTAAACTACCCGGGCACACTAAATAATTCGTATCCTTATGCATATAAAGCGGGAACATTTCGAGTACAATTTTAATTAACAAAAAGCGGATTAATAATTATATAAAAATTAAGCGTCATTTTTAATTTTTTTTTCTTTTCAATTAAAATGCTTTTTAATTACAACAATTTGGGAGTTCATTAGATGTTTCTAATTAACTTGATTTTTTTAAAATAATTAGTTTTGTTTCGCACCCATTTTGTGATAGTTAAGTGAAAAGGGTTTGAGAGGGTTTTCAGTTGGGTTAGTTAAGTGGAGCTTTCTTGAGGTGTTTCCTAGTTAAATTTGCCGCTTCTTTGTTTAATATAAGTAACTACAGGTATCTCGCTAATCGTACCCGACGTTCAATTATTAACAAAGCACTAAAACCCGCCGCCTGCAGCACAGTTGTGGTTGTGGCAATATTTTAATTATGATTTACATAGCCAGCCTTGATAACGCAATTTCCGCACATAATAAATTAACTGTTATATTTCATAGACCTTTGTTGCTAAATAGATTGTATTAGATGAAATTATTAATTAATTGACTTAGGTACCCAAATATAAACCCTAACCGCTATTTAATAATTTTTTACTAATTTTTATTCACTCTTCTGAACTTTCAATTTGAAACAATTCAGCGATAACAAAGGAAATTGGTGTAGGAAAAATATTTGAAAAGATAGTTGATGAAAACTGATCTGGTAAAATCAATAGTGCCAACTTACTTACTTTAAGTCTCATTGGATGAATTGCAGCTAGTCAAATCAAGATCTAATTCTAGAAAATATCTAGACAACGGGTTGTGAATCAAAAATGCATAGGTAGTAAAGTCTGTTCAATACGGAAAGACCAAATTAGAAATTTAAAAATAATTTATATATTTTGAGGTATTTTGCACATTTGTAAGGTGAAAAGTACCCTTTATGGCTACCCAATCCATCAATATGCTAATAGGTTTGGTAGGGATTTGAAAACTAACTTTGTGGCGTATTAATCGACGACGATACGAAAGAAAATTTCTTAACCGGCTGGCCGACAGTTGCAGCGAAGATAGGTTGGGTATAAACGGTGTAACAGGGCGCCACGTAATTTACAGTCGGGAAGAAAATGAAATGAAAAAATGGAAAAAATTGAGTTAACAAAAAAAAACATAACATAAACAAACTGTATAACGAACATTATTGTTCAGCGATAATGAACTTATAAGATAAAACTTGGAATAACTTTTATGATTTGCAAAGGTTCTGAATATTTTTATAAAACTTATCTGCAACTGGCGTCTTCGCCGGTACTGGACGGACTCGGAAACATTAGAGTAAATGAACTATATCTGCTATGAAGATTCTGATTTTATTGTTTAAATCATGCAAAATTGTGCCAATACTCACCTTAATAACGATCGAAAAACTAAAAAAATGGGCTCTGAAACTAAAAAAATACAAAAATGAAATACTTGCCTAGGAATTTTAGAAAACTAAGGGCCGATTTTACATATACAACTTAAGTTAGAGTTTAACAAAACTTGAGTAAACTACGATTGAACCTGATTTTACAATACGAACTTTCCTTGAACTCCAGGTTCAACCGTAGTTTATTTTAAACCGCTGTTGAGTCTCAATTGTAAAATCTGCCCTTAATCTATTTAGTAAGAGATAATATATTGTTACACCTAAAATCGAAAATGCATTTTGGATGTCCGTTTTGTGTTGATATAAACGAAATGATACGCCAGAAAAATATTTAAAAATTCGTAATTTAAAAGACGTTTAATTCATTAATTTCATAAACACTCTTAAAAAAAGAATAATTCTTTACATTAAGGCAGCTAGACATAACGTACATCCCATGTGTATGAATTTTGAATTTTATCAATAATAAATAAACATTTTGCTCTATGTTGTATATGGATTTCCTGTCCTATTTCGATTGATTTCTTTGAGTTCGTTGTCTGCTCAAAACGTTAAGAAAGACATATCGAAAGATTTTGTTGAAAAACAAAGCTTTACCCTTTCTAAGGTTTTGATATTAAGACGATGTGGAGGGTTAGTTGAAAGGGAGGTGTCCGGTGGGTTGACGGTCTCGGTTTGACACCCTAAAAGCTTCTGGATAATGCAAGAGCCGACAGAGCAATTCGTTCAATAATGCACGATGACATCGGTCTAGTGTTTAGAACTTGAAATATTTATTCGCGTATAGTCGACGATTTGAACTATCGTTACCTATAATACCTATATCCTGTTTAATCACTTTAAACACATTTTAATTGCTTGTCGACATTTACCATTATTTATTTAGCCAAGATTATAATAATTGTTTTTTTACAGGCGACAAACTGCCGAAGAAAGAGAAGCCGAAAGACAAGCAGCCAATAGACTGATGTTATCTTTACAAGCAGAAGCGTTAAGTAAGGGTTATATGCCAGAAGCACCCCCTTCGTCGGCAGGACCCGGCGATACGGCCCTTAGCGCTTTACAAAACTTACAACCGTGGGCCGGTCCTTATAACACCTCTCAACCGGCATTGGCAGAATCAATTTGTTAAAAAATAAAATACACGGTACTTTTGTGAAAATGAACGCCGAGTGTTTATTAAAATTGAGTGCAATAATTAAAAAAAAATTGGTGAACAAAAACTATTGTTTCTCACATTCGTGTTGAAAATCAGATAACGAGAGACACTGAGAAATCGTTGTATTTATAATTAAATAATTATTATTAATGCTGTACTTGCTGAAAAAAGTAGTGTGATTTTATGTATAATAAATTAAATAATTGTAGATACTTTAAGTAATTACTGTAAGCACAAGAATACTGCATTAAAATAAATAAAATGTAAGATAAAATCGTTAATTTCATTAATTAACCGATCGTTTTGTTTGCATGTCTAGATAAATACGACTCAAATGTATTATTTTTTTGCTCTAATAATACTAGATCAAATTATGGGACACAATTAAATTAATTTCCTTAATTTAACGCTTCGGAGCTTTGAGACAAGAAGAAATTAAATTTTTGAGGACCGCTGCTAAATCGAGGGAGCGAAAAAAATAAAATTTATTTTATTGTTATTATAACGATATAAAAGGCAATAAAGAAGAGTATTTTGAACAACAAATAATATTCAGTTGGTGTGCAGTATATTTTCGGGTAGGTATATTAGATTACATTTTAATCAGCAGCAAGTCAGTTGGTACGGGCAGAGGGAACAGGGTTACAAACCATTACTCAAACCTGACGTTAAATAGCTAATTCAATTGTTACCCCAACGATGTGTGGTTATCGCCCGATTCTGTTTCAGATAAAATGATCAAATTGCCTTTGTATTTTAATTTTACTTTGATACTTTTCAGTTTTCAGAATTGGATATTATTTTTCATTTTCAATTTACAATATTTATCTACTCACTAATTATACCTGTTAATTATTTAAAAGGATCGTAAGTAAATTAATTAAATACTATTTACAATTAATTATTTTTCAAAAAGTTGTACGACTGTAGCACCAACTCTTTCTTGTATGTTAAACGCATAAAAAAATAATTTAAAAGCTTCGACTTGAACCTCTAACAAAGAAGCACAATGGTCAATATCGACACCATCATCCCTTGAATTTCATATAAATTGATCTCGACAATATGAAGTGCTCTATATTTTGTGTTCTAAAATACTTGAGACTTGTAGGAAGGACAGCGAAGAAGAAAAATTATAAAATGAGATAGTGCAAGAATATAAGGTCGGCTTTGCTTCGATTTTCAGAAACTTGTGAGATAAAACTCTTGTCAAGAGTGCAAAATCTTACAATGATAAGCAAAAAGTTAGGAACTGTCTTTTTGAAAGAATGTCGATGACAGTCACTGTAAGTATAATCAAAGACTCTACATAACACAATAATTTAAAAAACCGAAAGCTGAGTCAGAGTTTTGTATAAACCATCAGATCAATCCTCAGCATTGTAAATCAATTATAATGCCCAAAGCAGCTCAACTATTAGCTTAAAATCCTTCATATTTGCAAAGACTATACAGTAAAAGACTGTCATATGGGCGAAATGTGACCAAAAATACCCGCTAAAGAAGAGGTCGCTAGTCATTACAAGCATATTTCAGGCGGGAGCAAAGACATAAGGGATCAAACAAGTTTACCCTTCGAGAAATTTTAAGCAATTTTGACCTTAAAAGCCTTTCACATTTTTTAATATGAGCTTCGGTAGTCTCTTAGTGTATGGTCTTTAGTTTTTGTAACAAAACTCGATATTTATATTGTACCCCAGTTACCCTGTTACTCATCTGAATACTTTTACAGTAAAACTAGCCTTGCACCACAGCTTCTAGAAGCTAGCTTGTTTTTACTAAGCCAATAGAAACCAGCGTCAAACGCTAAAACATGGGTCAAGTTTAACTTCTATTGGTTTGAAAAAAAGCTGGGTTCGAGAAGCTGTAGTGTAAGGCTAGCTTAAAGCATCGTTTAGCGCTTAGGATGCATTCCTAGACGACAAAGCGCTAAATGAAACATCGTTAATTATTATAATACAAAGTAAATAGAGAGAAGGCAATACACGACCAAAAATTAACAAATCGAGCACTTATATCGACTGCGTTATATCGAATCAGCGTTAATCGAGGAAGCGCTAAACGAAACCTTACCATATCTATCTATAATTGACTAATTTATCCCTTTGAATATCAGATTTATACACATCACACTTCTTCTAGCATTTAATCTTCAAGTTTTGATTTTTTAACAGTCAGTACTATAAAATTCTTAATTAATTCAGCTCGACATTAAATTTAACATAGAACTTTTAATTAATAATCAGTAGGTTAAAAATAAGTAGGTCGGCCAAATTAATTTTAATTAGACGGTTTTACGAGTATGGTAACGGCTGTAATTAATTTGGTATGAGAGTTACCTACTAAAGCAATAGTTGCTGTCATAAAGGCCAGGATCGAGGGTCGGTCACAAGGATATCGTCGATAGTTCTTATCGCCTATAGTAATATTAATATGATTATCGTAAATGTAGCTTTCATGGCAGCAGCTATCGAAGTAAAAGTTGGTTCACGCACTACATGATTTCTCATAGGAGAAGTCATATAACTTCTCCTATGAGAAATCATAGCAAAATAATAAGCTCAGTCATAGCAAAATAATAGGGAATTTTCAGAATAAAACTGTTGGTTATTTACCATATTTGGTTATTTACCCCAAATATCGTTACCATATTTGGTTATTTACCCCAAATATGGTAAATAACTAACAGTTTTATTCTAAAAATTCCCTATTATTTTTGGTTATTATTTTGCTATGATTTCTCATAGGAGAAGTCATATGACTTCTCCTAGGAGAAATCATGTAGTGTGAACCCACTTTAAAGCTTGGCCCAGACGATGATACTAGTTATTACCACTGTGAAAGCATAAAGCGTGGTCTACCTCTATACGATGATAGGATAACGCGATAGTTGCCATCGTGAAAGCTTACTATACACTATTCACCGACAAGATGCAGCTAAGCCACTCCCAAAAAAGCGTGCAATATTCGAATAGAGGTTTTCTATTGGTCGAATTTTGAAAATCCGGTGTACAACGCTCACATAAGAATTGACATGCCTCAACCTTATTTGACAGAAATTTGTAGGAAGCGACTTAGCTGCATATTGTCAATGAACAATGTATATCACAAAATAGTCAGATCGACTGATTCTAGGCTATAGTAACTACCATACTATTGACACGATAACAGTCTCGTTATAGTACCCTTCACTACGTAGATCACGATTAGTTAAACTATCATATTCTCAGTGTAAGTAAACAGGTAAGTGTAAGTTAAGTGTAAGTAAACTTCTATTTCAATAGAAGTAACTTAAGGGTAGCTTTAGGTCTAATCCCACCAACTCTGATTAAATTGTCGGTTAGCTGATCATGATAAAAGATTTTTTACCGGCGTTAACGCTCTAGTGTGAGTATGAATTTTTTTATTTAACGTTTAAAAACGAAAAGGAAGCCGCTCTACAGCTTCGTAGAGCACTCTACGGACTCGTGGAGTGAACAACAATTAACTTTAGCAGTACAAGCTGTTAGAAGTGGAAATACTGGAGTTCATGAAGCATCAAGAGAGTTTGGGGTACCCTGTACTACTCCACGACTGGTTAGAATGCATTGAATGCCTCAGATAGCTTCACGAGGGTTGTACAGTCTCGTGCATATCTTTTCGCCACCCCGGCAGTACGTTATAACAATTTGTCGGTTCAACCATCAATAACACCCCCCCTACTTAAACTGAGGGGTAACTTTATTTTGCCAACAAGTATTTAATCAACAAACTGTGTTGGTATTATGATGCTTGCACCCACAAATCGTGCAAACGTATTGCCGGGGTGGCCAAAAGCTATGAACGAGACTGTACAACGTTTAGTACTCATTGTCTTCAATGTGGCAAGGAAGAAAAACTATAAAAAAATTTATTTTGTGCGCCATCTCTCTCACGCTTTGAATCAACGTTCATTTGTTGAAACTAAAAAAAAACACTATTTTTTTACTTTATTTCTCACATGTGGTTCTCTGTAAAATGCTGATTTTGACTACTTAACATTTTATCACAACAACAGAAAAGGTGACCAACTCTACCGGTTTTACCCTAAGCTTTTCTAAAATTCTTATGTCCCTATGTAACATCTTAGGTAGATAATTTTTAATACTAAAAAGTTGAATTGTTCATTGAAGAAACTGAAGAAACTCGGGACGAGTCCATTTTCGAATTGTCTCCTTTAAAAATCAAAGTGCCCTCCATTGGGGCGTGAGCCCCACGTTGGGAAACACTGTTCTAGAGTCTAATGTTGTTAATTTTTAAATAATTCCCTTATGTTTCACAAATAGAGATACATAGGTACGTAATAATTGCAATTGTTTTAAATTAAAGGATATTAGATAGGGATTTAAGTTATTATATACAGAGTGAATATACACAGTAAGGGAAAATAATTATTTAAAACATCTTCCTTTTGCTTTCATTTGTGTTGAATAGACTAAGTGCGCAATATAAATCATTCTTTTATTTAACTACCCTCTCTTATTAAAATCTATTGGAATTTTGTATCTTAATCTGCTAACCACCAGTAGTTTTCAAAATTTTTCGCTTCATGGCGCCTAACAAAAATTTCCAACTAGTGGAACGGATGAGCCTATTATTCACTACGTATAGTGAATTCTCACATTTTTTTAAATCAAACTACTGGCAGTTAAGGTATACCACCCTCTAAAATAAATTAAAATAAAAAAGAAACTAAGGTCTGCTGGTCTGTTCCACCTTGAATATTGATTTTGAGTTGTTTGAAATTATATTACAATTTTCGAATCTCTGAGAACCTCCCAGTCGTACGAAACATTTTCTTAAAAAATCTAATCACTTTAGTATACATACGTGGTTTTAATAAATGATTCGTGATTCCCTAAAGTGAAAACTATGAATGACCAAAACTTCAATATAATATTAATTTCTCCTTATTGAATTTTGATCGCACTTCCCTGGCGTACTTCAATACTAATTTCTATTGTCTCACAACCACAATATAAGAAAAATGCACTTTAGAACGTTTTAGAGCATGATGCAAAATGCAAACGCTGTTCACAAATTTTTAAAATTTATTCTGAGCTCAAAGAACGTAAAAAATTTAATACGAAGTAGAGAAAAAAGGTAAGTGGTTTTAAACTTCAGTTAAGCTTATCTTAAGATTTGACCAATTTAAGTTGAATTTTAAGAAATTGTCAGAAAAATAGATAAGTAAACGTAAAACCAACATAAGATTTAGGAATAAGAAAAATATAAAAGCTGCTATAGTAGCCTTCAGATTGCAGCAACATTAAAAATATATACAGAGCTAACCATTTCAAATTCTTTCAACCCTTGTCAACATAAAAAATAAATGAATTTTAAAACACTCGAGCTATATCATATGATACGTTCATGTCCACATCACGATTCTTATGTAAAAATATATAAGTAAAACCTTTTTAAAAAGAAACGGTTGTTGTAATATTTCCGCATTCACAAAAATATTATAAAATCGAAACAAATCTTTTTTTTAAATTTCGCAGCATCCGCACTTAGATTCGATAACTATAATTTTAAAACAGGATATCACCAATTCGTAGTAAAAGTCACACGCAATGATCGGCAACTTAAAACAAAGGATCAAAAACCCAAATATAAAAAAAAATTGTCATTTCGTGTCAAATTATAGGTTTGCGTTCTTCAGTAAACTTTAATCAAAGGTAAAAGATATCAATTGAGGAGGACTCTTTTTCTCTTTAACGTTTTCAAGATCACACAACTTTGATTGCTCGCTTTGAAACTGCAGAGAAGGAGTCAAGTAAGTGGTTATTATGTATTTTTGTGGTTTGATTTCCTGCAGTCAAATAGCACATTTACGTTTATTGCGTGTTTTTATTTTATTATTACATCGATTACAATTTTTATAATAAAATATGTATATAAATTTATGAAATTAAGGCATTTTAAGAGGGTTAAGTGTTATAGTTTTGTGGTTTAAAAAAAGTACTTGATGGACATTAATTTTTTTGAGATTTTTAAGCACAAACTTTGACTTAATTTTAAAACCAAAATTATTACCTGACTTTTTATGATTTTAATACAAGTAATAATATAGCTAAAGGTATACACATGCAATGATGAACACGAAACTGTTAATGTCACCGATTATATAAATGTGTCCCAATCTCCCAAATATTCTATATAATTATATAAAATTCGAAGCGCTTAGTTCATAAAATTAAATTAATCCACGAAAGCTTCTTCTAGGATTATTAAGTTCAAGAAATAACGAAATAAGCGTATACATACATCGAAGTAAAGTATTACAAAAATTAACCTGAAGGGAGGTATGTAAAATATTGGTGGCGATTATACCACTGTCCCACTCTGATGGTAGATCAATTGCCTTTTATTTCTGAATTATGCACGAGCTCTTGAGTGCCTTCCTCCCCTATAAAAATTCAGCGATCTGCCCCTGAAATTTTACATAAAACGTCACCACCAAAAAAATTTTCGTCTAGCGTTTCGTCGCATTTTAGCCAACATCAAGTTAATTTTTGTAGGCGTCCAACAACGCAGATTTTTAAAACAATTTTAAAACAAAGTTGTTACATAGTAATGTCACAATCATTTAATAAATATTTAAAACTGTAGGATAAAATCCTAATCAATTGCAATTCGCAAGCTGAAAATAATTATTGTGCATTGTAGCATTGTTGAAATTTTACAAATAGATGTGCATAGTAATTTAAGATTAGTAGGTAATTAATTTGCGACTTAGAAAAAATATGTGATGATGTGTTATAATACTAGAAGGAAATATAAAGCAGATATTAAGGGGGTACCTACTCATATTTTTTATAACATGTACTTTATTGTATAAAGTACAATTTTAGGGGTGTTCATAGTAGGGTGGTCCTTATTTGTAAAGGAAATTTATTTTTTCAGCAAACGTCAAACAAAAAGTCGACCTTGTGTCCCCAGGGTAAAATTTAACTTTCTCACCTTAGCAGACAAAGTACTTTTCTGCCTAGGAAGACAACGCAAATCTTAACATCACATAATTTTTATTTATTTTTATAACGTAAACATTTTAATATAAAAAAATAGGAGTATAATTTAAGATTATAAATAATGAGTTTGAAGAAGGAACAGTGTCAACACTTAATAAGCCCTTTTATAACTTTTGTAATATTTAATTTCAAATCACGTGATCTTTCAATGCATGTTCGACATATAAAAATAATAAATAGTATACATAAACCTAAAAAACTGAAAATATTGTTTACTATATTTTGTTTATTTTTTTCGACGTTTGAAGAAAAAATAAAATGTTTTATACGGAGTGCAAGTTAATTTGCGTGAATCGACTGTATTGCCGGATGAGCACAGAGTAGCGCCAAACACAGTCTCGTCACACAAAACCCTATACTTTCCCTCCTTATAGAACAATATACTTTTTTTGCAGTATATTTTATATACCTACTATACTATTTTTATTATTTTTGCATTTTTACTTATGCGTTATAGACAAACCCTCAACATAATATCAGAATGTGTCATAAAATAGAAATGCCCCATTTGAATACAAATTAAAATATAAAATATCAATATAGTTAGTAGAGGTATAAAACTATCAATAATTAATAATAAGAAAAAATGGATCGATCTGAACGATGCTAAAAGCATTAGGCTAATGAGTACATATTTATTTCGATTATAACGTATATCGAATATTAATAATTTATTTCTAGGCTCTTTAACATATTTAATTTATTCTAAATAGCTCCTATACCTACTTAAAAGGTTTTAAAAAAATTATCTTTATCACCAAAGTGATAATTTTTAAAATCACTTAATAAAACATAAGTTTTTTGAAATATATCAATAATTATAAATTAACTTGGAACTTGCACACATTTAGTAAAATACCAATAAACGGTTTTATATAAATTATAGCAATTTAAAACGCTGATTAAAATGTATCTTTATTGATATATTTTATTAGCATATACTTAAATGCGAAAAAGGGGGACCTGATGATTTTTTAATAAATCTTCCTTAATTTATTGATGTAAAAGTAACACCATTAAGTTACAAGTTCTCTATAAATGTATTTTTTTAAATTTCTGTTTTTAGATGACTTTGTAGCTCGAGGACCCCTTAGGGGAATTTTTTATAATTAATTTGTGAAAGTGACAAAGCTATATATACTTCCCAACAAAGTTTTTGGAATTTTATTCAAATTATAACTGTAATGAAGTTATTTCACAGGTTGAAAGCTATGCGCGCTACTGAGGTCTCGCAAATACTTTATCATAAGCGACCTGTGAATCTAACGTGGTCTCTCACATGTACTTGCATTCTTGCAAAACTGATGGCAAATTCTTTTCTATAAAATTGAGAAATCAGATCGCAATGAACCGTAGAAGAACTAAAATTTTGAATAATTGAAGTAAAATGTAGTGAAAATGTGTTTTGAAGTCAACCTTTACATCTTTTTTCTAATTATTGTCAATAACAAACATGATCTGCCGCTCAACAAAGAAAAAAAAAATGCACTCTATTTTATGACCGCTCTGTATTAAATTGTATTCTTATGGTACCAAATAAAATTTTAAAATTATAAAAAATTGGATAATTTATTATTTAATAATTTATATAATCAATCTTAATTAGTTAAGGATATAAATAATTTAATCAATTAAGAATTTAATTAATTAATAATTTAATTAGGTAATTCAAATTTTTTTAACTAGCTGAGGTATCTGCCAGGGAACAAAATTGGCTAGGTACGGCCCTGGTGACCTGCCTCAACTACAACAGTGCTCGAAATTCTATCCTCCCCCCCCGTAGCTGTAGTTTTGAAACTTCCTCAGCAATCTCCCTTCTCCCAGGTTTTATTACATTATTACGATTATTACATACGATGTGCAACATAAAATTTGCTCCCTTAAACAGCTTTTATCGAATTTTGAAAATAACGATTTATATCCAACCCCCTTTTGGAATTTAGCACCTAATATAGTTTCAAAAATTTATTGCTTCTTAACTGAAACCTAGAGAAGCAGTTTTTTAGAAAAGTAGATGATACAAATTTTCAAAAATCCTTATTATGGGAAGGGGAGGGGGGTTAAAAATTAAATGAAATTATTTCTATGTGGTACGTTTTAACAGCAAATTAATAGAATTTTTTTAAACATAAGTACATTTAAAAACGACTTTTCTACCTTACTGCTTACTGCCCATGTCCAGAGGTTTAAAACCTGAGGTGCATGGAATTTAAATAACGCTCTAAATTATCTTTTTACAATAAAATAGAAAAAAAGTCACATAGTTTCCAAATTAAAAGATAATTAACCTTGGTCTTTGTGTACATTTTTATATACTTCGCTTTAAACAAAATTTAATTTTTTTTATAATTTCGTTTTTTGTTATTTTGAATTAAATTATATACAACTTTTGTTTCAATTGTTTTACAATTTAATAAAAGGGTTTAGCAGTTGTTTTTATATATGCGTTATATTTTAAAGACTCTTTTATTATTTACCTGCAAGCTAAGCCTTTTTTGTTATTAAATTGAAATTCCTAAATTTGACGAACTTTTTATACGAAAAAGAGTGACTTAAATTAATGAAAATTTGTTAGAAACGAATTATAATGAAATTATTTTTTAAACTTGAATAAATTTATAAAATACAGTTTCAAAACAGTTAATGAAACTTTTCTTTTTATATGAAAAAAAATTAACAGCTAAAAGCACGGTCAGTAAGTGCAGTGCAGTGTGTTGTGAATTATTGAAAGAGAAATAGAAATGGACAGCGATTACAGCTACGATCAACGCTTTTCTTGGTGGATTAAGTTAAATGTCGCTTCTGGTTTCAAAATAAAGTACCAGAAAATAACGTTCAATTTACTTTTGAGGAAAAGAACGGCACGATTAAACATATAATTGAAAAGTGTAACAAAATACTCGTGAGTTCGGTAGGGTGCTCTTTCACTCCCACTAAAACATTTTACACCAACCCCTCGATCATCGGGGATCAATTAAGTGCCAACTCTAACAGGGATCAATGAACGTATCTATTATAATGCATCTGCTTTATTGTTATTATCCCTTATAGAATATTTGATTTTAATTCACTTATTTTGATAAGAGTTAAAAGTTTTTCTCATGTAGCCTTTTATAAATTGAGTCAAGTGAGAAGCTATAATTTGTATCCGAAAAAAACACAAATAAAATTGCCACCTATTCAACTTTTACTACCAGAAAATTGCAGCGATTCATCGTAAAATCCACAACTTCTTGAATTGAACGAGGTGCCGTAGCAGGTATGAGAAGAAGAAATAAATTGAAGAAAAGTCAGGTAGCGACGGAAGTGGTCGAGTCGAGACCAAATTAGTCTAGACGAACGACCACCTTGGTGACAAATTGGAGTGTCGTTAGTATTGTAACAAATGTGTTTTCGCAAAAAATAACATTAAACAAAGAAATTAAGTAAAAAGATATATAGATATGAGGATGGTTTTAAGAAAAATTGTTTCCGGAGTTGCTATAAATGCTTACCACAGCTTAATCATCGGACAATAGAATTGCACTCTTTTAGCAAATTTAAATTAAAACAGTTTTCTGTTAATGTTACCTACTAATGCTTCTTAAATTGTTTTGTGCATTCTTAGATGGCTATTTAGTAATTAAACTACCTTATCTAAACATTTTGTTTTTCCACAATGTCGCTTCGGATGCAGATAGTGAAAACTACGTCAAATTGTTTCTCATAAAAAATACATACTCTGACACAACACGCACAAGCAGCAAATTTAAGAGAAGCTCAAAGAATGATCTAATCTAAACCCCCAAAAATACAATGAATTGCTAAATCCAATAATCAAAATTTACCCATACTAAAAGAAAACTGCATGATTGTTTGTTGCTCTGGCTTAAAATATCACATTTGTCATAATAGAAGCAGCAGAAGCAGGGTCGTGCCAAGAGGATGGTCGAATCGGCTCCTACACCGGGCGCAAATTTAGTAGAGGCGTAAATCAAACTAAAACCTATTTAATGGGTTTTTGTAAGAATTAAGCCCACTAGTTTAAAGAAATAAAAATAAAAATGCACAATTACTCTAATAATCTCAGCAGGCACCTTTTCTGGCACCTCTTTTCAGTGGCGTAAATAAGGAGCCCGCAGGGTCCACGTTACGGGAAGGCTCCCGAAAAATTTCGTACTTTGCACCATAAAGAGGCATTTTTAAAAATGTGTGTTTTTGTAATTATGTATTTGAGAGTTTAAAAAAGAAATAGGTAAATATTTTTCTTCCCTTGTAAAGTTACACAGATGTTTCGACAATAAGCAGCTATAAACCGTCGACCTTGTCGGCAAACTGCATTTGTAAATTATGTAGAAAGGTCGGTTGTAGAAGTTTTAGAAATAGTCACAGATAAACCCTCCTAACTTATATGAATTTTTATAAGAAAATAAATACCTAATAGGATTAAAGTAAAAATATGCAGTTATGCAAAATCGTCAGACGACTAATTATAGATCAATCTTTTGGTTCAGGAGATTTGATCGAAAGCACCAAAAGCGATCAAAAATTAATTTATTCATTGAATTGCAAAAAGTAAGAAAAAACTTTTATGTTGAAGGAAATAGACAGTAGGTGCTTGATGAGTAGAATCGACTTGACAAAGTTGATATTCTCAGGTGCAACCCAACGGCCAAAAAGTGCATAGACAATCAAAACTTGCCAAGGTTGTCATTTATGCGATCGTGATGGAAATCAAAAAATGTTTTTTCTGAACATTCGTCTTTGAATGCCTCACAATTAATAACCACCCTGGCTATATGTTTAGCACGAATTGTGGATGCAACCATCATAACACCCCTTACTTAAATTTAGGGGTAACTTTATTTTGCCAACAAGTAGTAAATCAACAACCTGTCCTTTTGTCGTTGTTAGCTAATAACCACCTGGCGTATATCCAGGGTGACCAATAATTTTAAGGCTGACTTATTATTTGCTAAAGAACAGAAAAATTCTATTTTCGCTAATCTATCTGTACTTTCGGCAGTTTTTTTCCACTAATTAGTTTTATTATTATTTTAAGTTGAAACTCTCTGAAATTTTCAATTAAATTTATAATGTTGTTAATGTCAAAAAATGTATGGAGGGGGGTTAGGGCCCCACTCTGACTCTTGTGGGGAGGCCCCATGTTCTTAGTTACGCCACTGCTCCTTTTATTTTTAAATTTCTACTGAAAATGTAAAAACAATAAACAGTTACTGTTACTACCTATATCTTATCTCAAAAAGGGTGCCATCAGCGCCCGTTTTGTTTTGAAACTTCCATTAAAAATAAAAAAAAAAGAATAATTATGTATTTTTTGTCTCAGAGGGCACCGTTTACCGCCTACGTCTGAAGCTAATAAAAGTACTTGAACGCTCGTCAATGAGCAAAAAAGTTTTCAATGAGCGGTCATAGACTAACTACAAAAACTGATGGAAAATTCTTTTTAATTTGCAAGAATAATCAATAAAATTGAAAAATTAGATCGCAATGAGTATTGTAGAACTGAAATTTTGAATAATTAAAGTAAAATGTCAAAATGTGGTGAAAATGTGTTTTGGGTCATCTTATTTCTAATTATTATCAACAGAACATGTTTTATCACCATAAAACATGACCTGCCGCCTGTCAAAGAAAAAATAAGAGACTCTATTTTATGAGCGCTCTGTAGTCAATTATTGTATAGTAGATACCTAATAGGACCAAATAAAATTTTACAATTTTTTTAAATTAAATAATTACTTAATGAATTAATATATGGTATAGGTAAATAATTTAATTATTTACCAAACAAACAATAACAAACAATAGCACAGACACAGACAATAGCAGAAGAATCATGATTTCAGAAAAAAAAAGCTCTGTAAACAACACACAAATACAGTGGTCAAAAAGTCGCGAAGAAGAGTAAAGCTGACCTTGCTTCGACGGTTACGTTAAGCTAACTAACACCAGGCTAACTCATAATTAGAGCAAAAGTCTTGTAAGTTGCTTATTAGGGTAAAAATTAAATAATAAATAATCGAGTCGTTAATTTGAATTTGGTATAAGCACCTTAACCCTTTTTGAGATAGAAAATTCGCCCTCGAACTGGCACTATTCGCGAATTAACGAATTAAGGTAATTTTTGTAATAGCCTAAAAGAGAAATAAAATAAAATGGTAAATAATTTATAAGTAATGCTAATAAATAAGGTGGTAGTAAAATGGACCCTCGAGTTAATATTAAAGTTTAGTTTATATAGTTCTATACCATCAACTCGACGACGGTTTAACTTACAACGACAGTATAGAACAAGAGAAGCTTTCAAAATAATTAGAAGAGGAAGAATCACGTTATAAATAATAAATATCGAGTTGTTAGTGTGTCGATGTAAGATGAGGGCGCGTGCGACTTCATGCAGAACACGAGCAAGTTCTAATATTTAGGGTTGATGTATGAAAGACACAACACAGCACTGGCTCTTCACCGAGGGCGCTAATTTAATTCTCATCCCTATAGACATCATATTGTGATCTCTTATGAAATAGCTATTGTCGTAAAAATACACTGTTTTTAGAAAAATTGAGTAAAACGATACGTCGTTTTTAATTTAAAATTACAAATAAACAAATTTACCTAACTCGACCGAACAAAACCATAAATAAATCAAAACAAAAAGTAAAGCAAAGTGAAAAAAAGGAAGTAAATTTTATAGGCTTAAAAGTAAGTTAATAAAATTTTTGCAGTGTATGAAAAGAGCTAATTGTTTGGCAAAACCCAAAGGGGCGCTCGTACGTAGTAAGTTCATTATAAGTTAATCAGCAGACTACGAAATAAACTGTCCCCGTCATGAAACGTTGAACTAAATTGAGCCCTTTTCGTCTAGGGACAAATCAACAACAGATTAACTTAATGCAAGGAAGAGTATTCAAAAATAATAAAATAAAATCGTTACGCCAATTTAAATTTGCACGAAATCATTAACGTAAAAAATTTTAAAATGAATGTTTATATGGGGGATGGGGTGCTTTCAAAATATTTTATTTTATAAATAATTTTCGAATGATTATGGGAGAGTTTAGATTACATTTTGGCTATGAGAATTTGTCACGCGATTAAAACTTATTTTGTGTGTTCAAATTTTACAATGGGAATCGGATAAGTACCCAAAATTTCTATAAAATTAAAGACTATTTTATACAATTTTTGAAATCTGCTCCTTTTTGAGACCTATTTAAAATGCTAATTGATGATTTTTTTTATCTTCTAGGTCAAATAAATTTCCTTGTTCAATAATTGTATCAAACTGTATAGGTACTTTGGGGAATATCAGTGATAGATAGATTTACAGTTCTATGTGCCAATATATTCCAGTATATTCCAATTCCACAATTATAGAGAGTGACTCATTTCTAATATGTGTTCACAAGCTTTGGCTAACTATAGACCGGCTTCTATTAAGATAGATGCAGAAAACATGTGCCGCTTTAATAGAATAACTTACTTTACTATAATTTGACAGAAGCTTAGTAGTAGAAGTGGATCCGAGTATGAACGATTGTGTCATAATGCTGTACCGAAAAATCTCGATGTAATCTACTCTTCATTCTATTATTGACACAACTTTCTACATTTGTGGACAAATAGTAAATCTCGATGTAATCCAGTCTTAATTCTATAATGACACAACTGTCTACATTTGTGAACAAATAGTATAGGAATAGACATCATTTTTAACGTATAGGTAGGTATCCATACAGAAAAATGTATCCAAATGATTTAAGTATATCAGGAGATCTAGCAAGAAGGGTATTGGACTATTGGTCCATGAGTACCAATAATTCATTGTTCTGGTTAGTGGTTGTAAATGTTCAAAAGATGTCTAATTATATGGAGTTAGTAGCTGCTACCACCAAAGATCGCGCAATTTAACCAAAGAAATATTTTCGATGTAATGGACTCGTTCAGACGATATAGAACAGTACCCAACAGCTGACTTCGCTTGCTATCAATTTCTCACTACGCGCTAAAATAGGCCGATAGAAGATGAGCTATGAGTTCTATTGTCTGATTGTCCCATTGTAAACTAACAGTTTGTAGGAAATTACGTTACTGATGAGGAGCTATGTGTAGTTGATCGAACTTTCTCAAGTGCTAACATAATTGGGTATCAGTATCAAAAAGCTCTTGAAGCGCAATCTGAGAGCGAATGGCGAATTTACAACTTTTCATTCAAAACACATACCCTCTGAAAGCAAAGTTTACCCCTTTAGAATTTCCCTTCCTGGTATAATTACGGCTTCATATTACTTCTAGTTGGTAAAAGGTAAAGTCAAGTGAGGAGGCAAGGAATAGGTTCCCAAGAAGACATCAGGTAACCGTGGTGTCGTTACTCACCAACAGCTGGCTCCACAGCTGCCCTGCGGCTTTAATTATGATTACGAGACAATAGGGGGTGCCAAAATCCTCGGCGCCCCCTATAAATAAGTCACTGATTGTAAGACTATTTTTACAAAGATACTGGAAAAGCACAAATCAACGATGTCATCAAATAGTGCACTGAAGCGTTGTGTAAGAACTATAAAAGGTCTATTGTATTCCATACGTCCAAAAATAAGTAAAATAAATGTGGAGACGAACTAGAAATATCATAAATACTCCCAAGAACTATGCTGAAATGCCATAAACAGAAAGTCCTGGAATAGCTACTCAAAATCATGAATTGGAATAGGCTCTTTGTAAGAATTAGGAGAAAAATGCTCCTGTAAACGTTGATGCAAAATCGCATTTCCCAGCAGTTACCACTCATTTAATTACTCACCTTTTATGTTAAAAAAGCTCTTTGTCCCATCCATCAAACTACTGACTGTCGAATGTATTTCTTAAAAATATTTGAAATTGATATAAGTGAGCTGTATCCGAATTTCCTTGCAAGTGGGTAATCAAATTTGACCAACACTAATAAAATGATGCAATTTTGGATAGAAGTAAGTGAATGGTTCTGCTTTCGTCTTAGGGCTATTTGACATGAACTAAGTATCTTACTAACTGTTAGTAACTGAATCAACTCAAGGAGCAAAAGCACGGGAATCTAAGCTTTAACGTCGTCCACGGTCATGCGTCCAAATTTCTAATAACGACGTTAAAGCTTAGATTCCCTTGCATTTGCTCCTTGAGTTGATTCAGTTACTAACAGTTAGTAAGATACTTAGATCATGTCAAATAGCCCTTAAGAATATTATGGTAAAATGTTCTGTACAAACGTACTTACAAGGTAAAAAATGTTGAGTGAAAACGTGTCCACACTGATATTGAGTAAGATATTTAACTCGAGGGGTTCTGAATTTGTACACTGACTGCAGTTGATTGGCCATGACTGCATATGCTATGGCTGCCATTGACTGCAGATGACTACCGTTGACAACTCAATTTTTGTACATTGACTGCAGAGAGTGGATAACAACCCCTCGATTTAACTCTTCGTTGAGTAAAAAATGTACGGATTGAGTATATGAGGAGATACATTTAACACTTTACACATTTTATTGAGTTATATACGTATTGGAAAGTAGAGTTCATTCCTACCCATTTTGGAGTAAATATAACTAAATTTTAGCAGTGAAATAACTGTTTTGGAGAAACTTGGTGAGAAAAATGATAAGAACTTACTCAGTGGAGTGTGGAACTTATTTAATAGTGTTGTATTTGTACTCGAAATTTATTAACGATTTCAAATTTTGCTAAATACCATAGATTAATAATCATTATTTAGTAGTCTGTGCTAAATATTTTCTAAACGATCTATATAGACTCTACTAGACGATAGTGTATGGATCTCATTTTTTTAAATCGGTCAATAACAAACAACAAAGTCGCTGGTACACCTAGACCTAAACCGATGTTGTGGTGGCGTTGCTCAATAAATGTGAGAATTATCTTGTGGTCTAATAATGTTTGTTTAGGCGATTGAAAAGTACTAATTGATAAACTTGTGTTGATGCGCCCAAATAATATTTTTAAAAAATTTCCATTAAAGGTAAGTAACTAATTGGGTTGGTTAACCATGCACTAGTAGTTGCTTTCAATTCAAAGTTGCCAAAAATTTAGAAAAATTGCGTAAAATTTTGAAATAAATTACTAATAAACGCTGAACTCAAGAAGTAATTTTAGTTTATATAAATTATATTTGTTTAGAAAAATTTATTTTAATTCCGGCTTACTTAGCGCCATCTCTTATTTGATAGCCGAACTAAACCAACTTACATTACTATTATTTTAAAAGATTTTCACACAAGCCTAATAATTTAATTAATTATTAATACAATTAATTTTAATAATTTTAAAAATATGTTCAAATAGTGAAGTAAAAATCCATCTTAGTTAAGTTACACACCAAAACTACTAGACTACAGAAACCTGTTAGCAATCGATTCAAAAAGCGTGGAAGTTTCTCTTAACTGTTTGCTACTTGCTTCTAGAGGACGCATCTGTGATTTCTATCAATTGAAATTTTTAAATAAATGTTATTATTATAAATTAAGTAAATTACTTAACAAATTGTTTATAAAATATTATTTTAAAATAATTGCTTTTAAACTTTGAGAAATGTTGTAGTTTTAATTGAATAAAAACTGTCACCACACAAGATCATTTAAAAGCAATTACTTTTCTTTAATTAAATTTGCGTAATAGAATAAATATACATCTGGATGTAATTTTAACCAACATCTTACATGCATTGTAATTTAGTTTTTACTTTCGTTATTACATTTAACATTAATTCAAATTCAACTACATGAAATGGATAGATGCACTTTCGTTAAGCTTTGGCATGGCGATTAATTTAAAATCTAATTTCAATTAATTACTAATGTTTAGCTTCCAAAAAATGGACGGGTTGTACTTGAGCATGTGGGGCAATTTTTTATCAAATTAACACGTTAATTAACATTTTTTTATCAAAGCACCTAAACAATGCTCAAAAAGATCTAAGAAGAAAAGTCGTCTTATGTCGGAAATGAGTGACATATGAGCATTGCTAAACAGCTGAGCAGACAGGATGGCCAAGCATGCTATGGCCGATTTAATATAACAAATGATCATCGTCTTGGCGGCCTCTGCCGACTGTTTCTCAGTTACCGACTGTTCTTGTTTTTAGACCAATTAGTTGAATTATTATTTAAACTTATCGTTAGAATTATGTCTGATTATATCTCTTTAGACACGGTTTTAAAAGAAGTATCGAAGCACGTGTATGTTTTTGGTTATACTTTAATGATTTCACTAAACTTTTTTTGTAAATCCTAACAAGTAAGGTACTTTAGTGTTTTAATTAAAATTGTTCCGTGAACGATGTATTTAAACCACATACTCAAAGGCTGTATTATACAAGACAAAGGAGAACTAAATTAGTCACGCTTTAAATATGATTTTAACAAGCGACGACTAAGTTGAATGTGTTTAATTACTATTTTAAATACACATCGCACATTGTTTGATTAGTGCGTTGTTCGCACATTAATTTATTCAACAAGAGTATGATTAGAGGGAACATTTGTACTTAATACATGTAGATAAGTATGTAAAAATTTTGAATTCAAATGTTACGAGATTGTTATGGGAAAGATTTATGTAATTAAAGCGTGAATTAAGTTGTATCAAATTCTACTATCCAGGAAGGAAGTGTAGGAGGATAGACATCAAATCATTTCTAGTTTTATGATTGCTAATAATATTTTTATATTGACATATGAAAATATGGTAGAGAAACCAATAAGAAATCACCACCACCGTGGTTGCTAGAGAGGAGTTACTCTTCGTATAACTCGCCTTCTTCTCACGTTTGAAGATTACCTACGTAGGTAATTTAAAAATTCCAAATCAGATTTCACAATTTTAGTTGCTGATAATTCTTAGAAAGTGGAAAAAACCGGCAGTTTTTATGGAAAATGGCTTCTATTAAAAAATTTTAGAATTCAGGAGTATATGATCGAAACATTGACCTGACCTTTCAAACGCGTTATTATTATACACCTCTAAACCTAGAATTTAGAAAAAATTATACAAAAAATTTTGAGTTTGAAGAATCGCTGATTATAAATGAGAAATGCAAATTGTGAAATTAAAAATGGCGAATCCAATATGGCGTCGTTATTGAGATAACAAGACAAGAAAAATAAGCTAGACGAAACTGGGCCCACTAGACATGTCCATGAGTCCATGTCCATTAGGTATAGAGCAAGTCCGGACAAAAGTGCGCAATGGGGGAAAAGCATTTTTCGCGATTCCACGTAACTCATAAAAAGGGGAACCCCATAGGGTAAAACCGGTAGAGATGGTGTCGTGGGTGAGACCGCAGTGGCATATTTTATCGATATTGGCTATTTAGGTAATTAAAAATACAGTCGAAGTGTTAGTAATGTTGCCTAAGTTGTTATTTAATAGTACCCCGTTGATTGTGCTATCCTTTAAAGCACTTAAAAAATTAATATTATATTTTATATATCTCCAAATTTTTTCACTGGTTACAAATTGTAACTTTTACACATTTAAATTAAAGAATATTTGAAGTTTTTTTGCTATCTATGTGTAAAGAAATGTTTAAAGAATTGTTTTAACCTATAATTTTATTAAAAAATGCCAGTCCGAGGGGAGGAAATCCGTGCGCCATCTCAACCAACGTAATTGGGTTAGTTGGCGCAAGCCATCTCACCCGGTTTTGTTAAGTAAATAACGTATCTGATTTAATGATTTTTTGATTTAATGATTACAAACGAAAAAGAAGCTGCTCTAGAGCTTCGAGGACTCGTGGAGTGAAGAATAATTAACAGCAGTACAAACTGTAAGAAGTGGCATTACTGGAGTCCATAAAGCATCAATACAGTTTGGGATACCCTGTACTACACTGCGACTGGCTACAATGTATTTATTGTCTAAGATGGCTTCACAATGGTTGTACAACGTTTCCTACTCATTGTCTTCAATGTGGCAAGAAAGAAAAAATATAAAAAAGAAGTTTTATTTTGTGCGCCATCTCTCCCCATGCTGTTAGGGTGATATGGTTTTTTAATCATTTTTTTAAATCTGTGTTCATTTGTTGAAACTAAAAAAACAATATTTTTTTTACTTTATTTGTTACTTTAGGTTCTCTGTAAAATTATTTATTGATTAAAAATTTTTGATTTTGACTATTTAATGTTTTATCATATATAATACCACTAGAGATAAAATTTTGTGGGCAAAATTGTTCGATTGTTATGAAAGTTTGTTGCTTATACCGGTTTTACCCTATATACGAAATACCAAGGTATTAACTACCCTTATGCCGGTTTGCACCGTTTACATATTAACTGACAGATAGTTT
Source organism: Malthinus seriepunctatus (assembly GCA_963924605.1). Taxonomy (NCBI): domain Eukaryota; kingdom Metazoa; phylum Arthropoda; class Insecta; order Coleoptera; family Cantharidae; genus Malthinus; species Malthinus seriepunctatus. The sequence continues at coordinate 8,072,105 of OZ004602.1, forward strand.
ATTTGGCAGATAAGTTGTTAAAAACCTTTGCTCTTTCATCTACTGTAGGTTAAATCAAATAACTGACGAATATATTTTTTACAAAATTACCTTCTACTTATGACTTTTTGCACCGATTTTAGTTTAAGTGGCAAATAAAATATATTTTTACAACTTATCTGCCAAATAAACTATTTGACAGTTAATATGTAAACGGTGCAAACCCCCATAAACTAATTTATATTATTAAGTCTAGTTCAAAGTGCTAGTGAGCAGTTATGAGGTCAGTTTTGAAAATTACATTTTCAAGATAAGTTTTTGCATTCCAAAAATAGGCTATAAAGAGGTAAAAAAAATTCTATATGCCAAATATTCTTGTGTATGTAAACTAGGAACAAGTGCATAACAAAATAAGAAGTTGTTTTTCTTGTGATTTCAAATTATAGACTTGTAGTGGGGTAAAAGTACGAATTTTTGTGGGGCAAAAGTACTAGGTATGGAGAATTCCATATACATTTCCATTTGTTTATTTAATCTTAAAAATATCTAAATTTCGTGGTCAAATGTTATTAATTTTTGTTTAGATTTCTTGTTTTAATGTTTAACCAAACAAAGTTCTGTGTGTTATGCCGTTTCTGATACCTAAGTTTAGATTTAAGAATTTCATTTTTAAATTTTTGAAAATTTTTTTCAATTTAATTTTTGTTGTACATGAACATTTTTTAAATGAAATAAATTATGAAAACCTCATATTTTAGGGTTTTATTTAGAAATTAAAATGGAAAATGCACAAGCGCACATTTATCCGCCCTGATGCGGATTCTTGTCCCATATAGAGGGGTAAAAGTGCGAATTGACAATCAATTCAATTATATTTCCTAAATTTTATTGATGTCAAAAATTAAGATTTTCAATTATGCAGTTTTTTATAAGTTAGGTGCGCACTTTTACCCGGACTTACTCTACCAAATCTTGCATATAAGTTTGTCGAGTTGCCCATTCATCGTACCTATCTACTTACTTTTATTTAAATAAAGAAAAGAAATTCAAAATGGCGGGGAAAATACCTTTAACGACTCTAGAAATGTGTGGGGTGAAGGCCACAATATTAGAGCATTCAAAATTTCGTGCGACTTTGTGAATTCCAGAGCGTGAATCCAATTTAGAATCAACATATTTTGCAAATTGGAATGCAACTTTAATAAAATGAGAAGAAACAAAAAATTAATGTTCAAAATGTTGCCAAAATACAAATTTTAACAAATCTCAACGTCAAATTAAAAAAAATCGTTAATTAGACTTTTTTTTGTCAATGTTCTAATTTATTTAAAAAAGCCCATGATAAATGTCATAATGTGTTATTTAAGAGTTAAACGCAATATTTTGATTGAGCTGTTTAATTTTAACACGCTGCTTATCTCAGGTTAATAAGCCCTGTTTGTTAAGGTTTGTCTTGGATTAAATCCAGGCAGCTGTCGAGTTGTATGTTAGCAAATTTGAATGCCCTCTTTATTATTTAATTTTAGTAACAAATTAATTATGAAAGGTAAAGAGATAATCTATGTTTATATATTACATTTGCCAAAACTTAAATATTTATAAATTTAACACATCAAATTATTAAGACTCTTGGTAGGTAACTCTTCCAATACTTGATGGTATAGTTGATACAATATCAATAATTTTTAATAGTGGTAAATTATAATTTTACTATGGTATTTTCTGAAATGAATATACTTTTTATGACGTCATTTAGTAATATAATAATCTTTTATTTCAAAGATACCGCCAACTCAAGATGGGTGTTCCTTTAACGTCGCCTACATAAATATAACTTACGAGAAAAATCAATTGGTAATTTATTGGTAAAAATAAGAAAGAGCTAATTTAATTGAGAGAAAGATAATTGGTAAATCCGTTACACGAAACAAACACTTCATGGTTAAGCATTAACCAATTTTTGTTCCACGATTTGCCAAAAATCTCGACAAATTATTCATAAGAAAAATTTAGAACTTTGATAATTTCTTTTGATTTATGATACGAGATCTTACTTTTCTTCCTCATAGGATTTGAAATTACGTAAGGCAAAATTTAAGATTACCTAAATATACTTAATGAACATATGATGAACCGCACATGACCAGAAATTATGGGACTAATTCAGACAGTTTAGCCTGTCATGAGGAAGCTCCCTTCAGAAATGTTGGATATCTATACTATACGACAGAAGTTGTTAAAGTAATGAAAATTAGTAATTATTACTTGTATTACGCTGTATTGATTGTGAGTGATAGTGAGCGCCTAAAAAATAGGTTGCAATTTAAAAAATTCTTCAATGACGTCACTGCTCAAAGAGGGTGAGGGGAGGAAAAATGAAAACTATCGGAAAATGTTTGTTTTAAAATAAATCAATCTGACGTGTCCAACCATTTTTTGATATTCTGATCAGGAAAAAAAATAATTCGATTATTCCCGACATTAGGTGCTCACTGCATAAGGCCGGTATTAGACTGTTAAATTTCTTTGACAAAGTTATTTCTTAAAAGCTAGTTTATAAAATAGTAAAATATTTTATAAGAAAGCTTTTAAAAAAGAATTTTGTCAAAGATCTTTGAGAGTATAATAACGGCCTAAGAAGCACTTAAATGAAACGACATTCATTCTAAAAAATTTCTAGATCCACCCTTTGAACCGACTTTATGTTATCTATAAAAATCACAATTTTTAACCCCTTCAAATCTTAACGTATTTTTACAAAAGAAAGTTTCAGAACAAAATTTACTGTTTTTGACAGAACCGCCAAGAACAACTGTGGGAGAGCATCAGAAATATTAGAAAAGGTTCATCAGGTGATCACTCCAAGATTTCCAAAGCCAGACTTCGAGACGCCGCTAGTATGCATTGGCGTCCCCCTGCAAAAGCAAAAATGACGCCCCTTTTCCTTTAAAACTAAAATTACAGCGGGTGAGCCAACTAAAGTGAGACGGGGAGGGGGGGGATTTTCAATTTTCTAAAATTACTGTATAGGAATAGAAAATTAAGAAATCTATCAGATGAGGTAAAATATGACCCCCTTTTTAATTTGAGAGTTTGAGTTTTAAACTAATTTCTAAAGGTTTTAACAAAAGTCATCTACTGATGACTAAATCGCAACAAAGGTGAATTGTTTTTACTTAATTTAGGAATAACTTGAAGCACCTCTTAGGCACAGCCGTCTCGTCACTTGTGGGTATATGAAACCTTTTTGCAAAATTTATAAATAAATGCACAAATCGCTCTAAAAATTATTTTTTCATCCATTGAAAATCAAAAAATAGATATGTACACAGTTTCTGTAATAATTATAACATTATGATAACATCACGAGGCGCCGTTGGTGCCTTTTTCATTTTTAAATTTCCATTGAAAATTAAAAAAAATACGCAGTTTTTCTAATAATTATTCCTATTTCAATGGGCGCTCTTGGCGCTCCCATCAGACAAGGTGCCCCTTGTTTGTGTGCATACCTTGATGTGGTGCATATCTTGCTTACCGCATCGCGCCGCCTCGCGCCGCCTCGCGCTGCCTCTGACCAGACTCAAGAATTGTGTGGAAGTTTGTATAGCAAAATATGTAAACTGCTTTGTTCAAGCATTAGCGAATCGAACCCGGCACTCTCGTAATCCATCAGACGCAGACTCTATATCCTCTGAGCACCTGGGTCACATTTTACAGCTATTTAATTATCTAGACTTTGGGTTTTTTATTTTGGGTTCAAAATATAAAACTTAATTTTTTGCAAGATTACAAAACATACCCACATAAATTAATATTCTTACACCTCTCGAGCTTGGAACTTGGAATAAAGCTAAAACCGCGTATCGTGCTATTGGAAATATTGCGAGAGGTCACCTATTATACCTAGTAATCAGATGCAACTTAAAAAACAACTGCTTTTGTTCGAAAACAAATTTTCAATTAAGACGTAGGTATTGGGGTGGTGAGAAAACGGATCTACAAAAACCAACCGTTTATTTGAAGCAAAGCTTCTTTTAAAGGTGTGTGTTGTACCATCAGTCACCGGAAGAGTTATTATAGGCTTTTCAAATTGTTTTACTAACATTTAAGAAATAAAAAATAATAACGACTACATTATAATTAACTTTTTTTTATTTAACCAACCACCCTCGCCTTAGATATTTTGTCACTAATATCTCAATTATCTAAACAATTTTAAAAATTAGTCGGCAACGAGCTACCGTATAATTTTATATAAACACCAAACACGTTTGGTTTCAATTTCCACACGGAAATATTAAAAATCTTATATAATAATATTATTTATACCATAACATTTAGAATTTGTTTCCCTTTTCTCTATCTCGGTGGTCTTATGCATTTACATTAAATTGAAACGTTTAAAATGACATTATGATTGTGGGTAACGTATTTATTTAATTTCTTTAGAACTTGCTACTTGCCGAAAGGTAATAGTTTTACGAAATTGATGGCTTTTTGAAAATTTTCACACTGATGCTCCACAGAATTTTTCTTGTTGACCGAGTTCTGATTCTAAAGTTAGGTTCATAGCTCTCCTTTGATACGTTTCCGATGTTATGTTGGGCCAATCAGAGCAGAGTATTTTTCAAATTCATCTGTCAAATTTGAAAAATACTCTGCTCTGATTGGCCAACGTACCAACGGTAACGTATCAACGGAGAGCTATGAACCTACCTTAATGCTGGGTCTCAAATATAAAATAAGGAAGAGTATTTATATTATACGCAACTTTTGAGATATTTTTGAGCTGTTGTCCTAAAGACTTTAGGGTAAGTGTGAAAATTTTCCAATGATCATCAGCTTGTTTATGTTTTTGGTAAAAAAATTAGCTACTTAAGCTAAGTCTCATATCAGATTCAATTCGACGTGTTAAATTGAGCAAATGAACTGTTTACTGAGAAAAAACAAAAGTTGCTAAAAATATTATTTTTGCCGTACAAGGTGTAAGCTTTTTAATGGAGACAAATTCGTCAATGTTTCTTCTAGGTAGCTACATAATTGCACACAACACTTTTTACCTTATTAGAAAGACATATAAAACTAAAAATCTTGCTAGAAGAATACTGATCAGAATAATTATTAAGAAGAGTGTAGTTTGCTTAATATTAAGGTGGCGATTCCGCTCATGTTAGAAGTATTGTTAATAGTGCTACACGGTAGCGGTTGAGTACAAATAACTATTGAACCAACAAAAAAACTATTGATATAAAAAACCAAGTAAAAAGATTGATCTACGATAAGTTTTATTACTGAATTGGTGATAGTAATAGAGATAAGGTCTACTGAAAATTATGAATTTACTTTTGCAAAAGTAGCAGTTTTGCTACAAACAAATGCAATTTTGACCCTGTTCCCGCACGCCTCTCGAAAAATCTCTGCGATAATTAGGGTTCCAAAATAAAGCGATTCGTAAAAAAATTACTTTCCTTACGCTTTTTCTAAAAACGTTGTTTTTTCGGGTAATTCGACTCGGCTATACCTTGTTTAGAAAAAAAAGTTGGAATACTCACCAAATTATTGATAATCAAAAAATGTCCTCTTGGATCTGAAACTAAAAAATAACAATTAAACACTTGCCGATTGATTTTAGAAAATTTACATGTAAGTAATAGCTACAGTCAGACTCACAATTAATGGCCACCCTAGCTACATCTAGTACGAATTATGGATGCAGCGATCATAACAGCCCCTACCTAATTGAAGGGTAACTTTATTTTGCCAACAAATAGTAAATCAACAACCTCCAATTCTGTCCTTTTGTCGTTGTTGGCTAATAACCTCCCTGGCGTGCCAATAATTGTGAGGCCGACTGTATCTGTTCAAGAGAAAATTGTTAGCCCAGAATCGGAACGCATTTTTGAAACTTCGTTTTGTGGTTACTAGAGTCAGGGTTACTTTTTCCGTTTTAAGGGGTTATAAATCAGTCAAGATATGTTTCTTTGGAGTTGTGTCCATGCAGACTTTTGTTCACAAGACTTTCAACTATAATATATGAAAATTTTAGAAATTTTCATGGAAACTCGTCTCTCATTTAAATGGTAATTATTAAACTTCAACAAATTTTATTTTTGAAAAGTTAAAAAATACTTTGTAGGTAATTACAAAAAATAAAGTTTGTGTAATAACTCAAAAATATGCCATCAAAAAAAATTTGATTACGCCACTGGAATCTAAGTTAGAAAGTGTCCTAAATGTCTACATTAGATTAAAAAAATCTTCATAAATAAGCTAATAAATCTAAACAAAAGAAGGTACTTAGGTATCAGATTTTTGATGTCACCATTGAGTTTGTGTCAAAAAAGTTCATCGAGAACGTGTTATTAGTTTTCTCCTAACTCTTATATTTACTGAGATACACCATACTGACAAGCAATTTGAACTACCCTGTACAGGGTAAAGTCATAGTCGCATATGCTTCGTATTTAACAAAAGTGAAATTTGTGCAATAACTCATAAACACCCCATCAGCAAAATGTTTTGACTACGCCACTAGAATTTACATTAAAAAGTGTCCCAAGAATATATTTACAGTTTTAAAAAACCTTGAGAAATAAGGGAAATATTGATCAAAATTAAAATAACGAAAATATGAGTTTTGGGCTTTAACTCGATAACAAAAGAAGGTATCAGATTTTTGATGTCACCATTGAGTTTGTGTCAAAAAAGTTCATCGAGAACGTGTTATTAGTTTTCTCCTAACTCTTATATTTACTGAGATACACCATATTGACAAGCAATTTGAACTACCCTGTACAGGGTAAAGTCATAGTCGCATATGCTTCGTATTTAACAAAAGTGAAATTTGTGCAATAACTCATAAACACCCCATCAGCAAAATGTTTTGACTACGCCACTAGAATTTACATTAAAAAGTGTCCCAAGAATATATTTACAGTTTTAAAAAACCTTGAGAAATAAGGGAAATATTGATCAAAATTAAAATAACGAAAATATGAGTTTTGGGCTTTAACTCGATAACAAAAGAAGGTATCAGATTTTTGATTTTACCATTGAGTTTGTCTCAAAAACGTAGATCGAAATCGTATTATTAGTTTTTCTCCTAACTCTTATATTAACGGAGATACCCCCATACGAACAAGCAATCTCAGTCACCCAGTACTGTACAATTCTGGAAAGAAAAACTTTCTCGAAAATGCGGGTTCTGTCTATTAAAATTAAATAGCGGAACTCATAATTTGCATTACATTCCTTGATGGTACATACATATTAATTGTGCCGCTTCATTACTGCAGTTGCACAAATAAATTATAAAGATAACGTCGCTACGTTATACAGGGTGTCCCAACGCTGCGTTATCGTATAACTGTGGCTTTGCTGTACAATTTAACAAAAAAATTTTAATGCACAACTATAGTTCTCTTAGAGCTTCATCTCTTAAAAATATTTTTAAATATACCGGGTGATCCATTTAAATGCTACAGGCCACACTTGTATTTTTTTAAATGGAACACCCTGTATATTTTTGCATATTCAGATTCCCCTTTCGAAGGCGATTATAGTCATGTGTGAATTAATGGGTCCACCATGGACCTGGGACAAGATAATGCGTATTTTATATTAAAAACGAGTCAACTTTGCGTGCCTGTTGTGACTTAACGAATTGACATTTTTGACCGAGGTTTGAGTTAAAATAATGTTAATATCGTCTTTTTTCCTTATTATCTTTCAAAGCGACATACAACGTCAAAATTAGACCATGTGAGTCTCCAACGCAAAATGTCAGTTTTCTTCATTTTTTTAAATGGCACCCCCTATTTTCGATTTCAGGAAAAGAGATCCCCTTTTCTAAGCTTTCTAATGATATAATATTTTCTCAATCTATTCACTTTTAAAATTCAACTTTTATCCCATTTAAAAAATTAAGAAAAATTACACTTTGCGTTGGAGATCCCCACGGCACAATTATTGCGGTTTTGTCAACTTTGAAAAATATTTTAGAAAGAAGGCGATATTAGAATTATTCTAATGCAAACCGCAGTCAAAAATGTTAATTCGTTACTTTATAGAAGATAAGCAAAGTTGACTTGTATTTTCCTAAAATTCGCAGTATCTTGCCCCAAATCTACGGTAGATCCATTAAACCATACATTACTATAATCGTTCTCGAAAGGGGAATCCAAATATATAAAAATATACAGGGTGTTCCATTTAAAAAAATACAAGTGTGGCCTATAGCATTTAAATGGATCACCCGGTATATGTAAAAATATTTTTAAGAGGTGCAGTTCTCAGAGATCTATATAGCCATGCATTAAATTTTTTTTGTTAAATTATAAGGCAAAGTCACAATTCTACGATAACGGAGTGTTGGGACACCCTGTATAATGACGACTGGTTTGGACGATTGGTTTCTACCGTGTACTCCATGGGCGTTGCTATGAATTTAATTTAATAAAAAATAATTACTGAGGTAGCAGTAAAAATGAAACTCACTGCACTTATGGTTTTCATAGAGATAATAGCCCCGCTCCCTTACCATTTACGTTTTCTTTCCAGAATTGTACAATACAAGGAACAGCAGAAAAATATTTGAAAAATTGTGACCTGAAAGATAATCTTTTAAGAATGGAAAATAAACATATTGTGCTGCTTTTTATTGCGAATGGAAAATTTGGCCCTCATCATAAATGTTATTGATCACCCTCTAGTATACAGTGTGTTCAGCGAGAAATAGGATAGTCCGATATGTCGGGAAGGATATAAAAATAGGAAAGGTAAATAGGAAATTGGAGTTTCAGGAAGACATGAAAATATCTAGAAATGTACGACTTTTCCACATAACTATTACGAGCTGTTTGATTTTGAAAAGTGTTGCTAAAATAGTTACATCTTTCTACTTTAGGCTCTTTATGCTATTGCGTGTTCTTTTGTATTGCAAATAAAAAATTAATGACTTGAATATTAAGTTAAATACTTTTTGATAGAGGTTGAGAGTATTAAGAAGTCTGATGTAGAAGTAATAAACACGAAATTATTAGAAGTAGAAGAATAATTCGAGCTCCCCGTAAGAAAATAAAAAACTCTTCTTATTGAAATAAGGAGCATAAAATAAATTTTATTTTTTACAAGGCCAAAAATAATGCTTCTAAATTGCAGAAGGGAAAACTTACCACATTTTATATTATACTTATGGTAAGTACTTTTTAAACTTTTACATTTATGTTTATTGGTGACAATTTACATATTTTAAAATAAATTTTATTATTTTTGGTGAAGCCATTAAGACGATATCGGTTATGTTTTGACATGGCAAGAAATTTTACTGGATTCTTGTTACAAATTTGGGTTCCGGCATTAGTCTTTGTCGGCACTTCAAAGGTATATTAGCGCCACAAAATGATGCCTAATTGTCACATCATAAACAAATTCCAACACAAAATTAAAGAATTTGAAACACATTTTTTTTAAATGTGACCACCAAAGATCGTATAAATTCCACAAAACGTGATGAATTAGAAAAAATTTGTTGAGTGGCGAACAACAAATAATTGTAGAGTTAACTAATCTGAAAGTTAAATCAATTTTATTTTAATCATGTAATTTTTACTACATGCCAAGGGTTAATATGTATCAAACATAAAATTAATAAAATTATAGTCTCGCTTCATCGTGAATAATTTAACTGATATTTTTTTCGTAATCAAAACTTGGAAAAGAAAAAAATGTAAAATGTATACTTTTTAAAAATTAATTATTAATTTCGAAGATAAATAAAGCAAGAATTTCATAGTGAAATTACATATCGTGTCATAAATTGTTTTGGAATACAAAATTCGTAATTACATTATTTTCATGTCCTTTTTTAAAGTACCTAGAGGGAATATAATTGATATACAAGCGCGAGATTCGTGTTATATTGCTGATATCGTTAATAGTTATCATTCCATGAACATGGTTTCCAAATTGAAGTCCCTTTACTAAGCTATTATCGTGACAAAACGAGATCGTAATTTTTACAATATAAATTTTGTCTGTTTGTTTTAAGCTCATGAAAGTTCAAATTATCCAATTATTTCATTGTTTTTCGACCTTTTTTGCATTTTTAAATGTTCTCTGTGCGATATGAAAAACGATTTTGAAATAGTTATGGAAAAAGTTTATCCCTAGATTCAGACTGAATAACAAATTTTAAAAACTGAAAATTTCGATTTTGCGAATTGTCGTTACCTAGATAGCCTTTATAATAGACATACATCACTAGCAGAAGCAGACTACGATGGTTAGGTCATGTGGTAAGTATGGAACACACCAGAAATATGAAAATATCAGTGGCGGATACGTACAACACGAGACCAGGGTAGGCCCAAAAATAGAGATATTAGTCCAGTACAACAAGGTGCAACAATGAGGCTGAAATGAAAATAATCTGTGACGAAGGTTTGACTGCTAAAATGTGGAAGAGATGAAAATTATGAAATATAAAAAAAAGCACACATAACTTATGCTAAATTACCCAGAAGCCCAAAAAGTATGCATATTTTGAGAAGAAGAGATCGACCGGTCGATCGCCAAGCGATTTTTGGTAGATCGTAGCCGACAGGAGACGATTTCAACACGCAAACGCAACTTAGCAGTGACTCATAGAAACAAACGATCGTGGCTCCTTTAGTATCATATTATACAACTATAGTCACACCAACTTTATTAGCGAGCTGAGGGGCGTAGCCAGTGCTGTCGTAAATTTTGAAGTACGCACTACGAGTTAAAATGTATTTCAGTCGCTAAATTTGACAAGTAACTGTCACTAAAATTGTAAAATTGAATATAGGTTAACATTAAGTCAATGAATTTGAAATGTGCAACTTACTGTGATTTTAAAAGGTTTTTATCATAACCTAAAGTAGTTGTAGATACACGCAATTTTTACCTGTACCTAATCTGAATTCTTGATTATGACTGGACGAATCTTTTACCGCAAAAAATATTTTAAATAAAATTATTTTAGTTGGCATATATGTAACGCAAAATTCGTTGGTGGAGCTGTAAGTACTATAATAAATCACAGCTGACTCATCAGCCATTTTTAGTCAAACCCCAAAGTGACGTTTGATGTTATTTGCGCTATTCCTAACCCTATTATGGTTAAGCCTATTATGAGGTTAACCCTAAGCCATTGTTAAATTTTTTGATGAGAACAGACTTTAAAATATTAGACAATATTATGTAAGCTCCTAGTAGACGTCAAGATTTTAGTAGGTAGATCGCGATACAGTTTTAAGAAAAATAGTCGATCATATATTTAGTGAAGTTGGCCACCCCTGCTTTATTGCTATAGTTTAGTCAAATAAGGGTTTAAGCAAAGACTATACAGTGTAAGGGCTGTTTTAGATGGACGGGAATCTAAGCTTTAACGTCGTACACGGCCATACGTCAAAATTTCTACTGACGACGTTAAAGCTTAGATTCCCTTGCTTTTGCTCCTTGAGTTGATTCAGTTACTAACAGTTAGTAACAGTAAGATACTTAGTTCATATTAAACAGCCCTTAGACTCTGCATTAGATATCTAAAACGGCCCTAAGACTGGCATAACTTATAGGCCGAATGTAACCAAAACTTCCTAGCTAAAGCTAAAGAAGATGTCGCTTAGTCACTGCAAGCATTTCTAGAGTGATCAAGACAGCTTGTCAAGGCGAAAGCAACGAAGAAATGGATAAAACAAGTTTACTATTCGAGAAATTTTAAGCGATTTTGACCTAAAGCCTTTCACATTTTTTAATATAGGTTTCGGTAGTCTCTTACTGTATGGTCTTTGGTTTAACTCATGATACGATAACTTACAGTTATAGTTAACTTACAGTTATAGTATTATGTTAAGTTATAGTATCATGAATTTAACGTAGGAATGACAGCTACAAAGTTAAATATCTGCATAAACTTATATCTTGAGGTTCTAGAGAGTTGTTCAAAATTCTCATACAATCTCGTGCCCGCCTGTCAAGATATTCAAGATCAAATATCACAAAAACGGTTTTTGCAAATATCTCGTTTACTATGCATCATACGTCTTTAGAAGTTATTATAAAATTTGTAGAACATAAAATTCTCTACAAATTTGATCAAATTTTTTTTATATTCATTCAAGTCTTTAGAACGTCAAAATATAAGTTTATGCAAATATTTAGGTTTCTGACTTTCACTCCGAGGTTAGTTCTTTATTTCATCTTGTTTAACTGGACTACTAATATTTATAATTCTAGTCGAAAAGATAAAGAAAGGCGTATAGGTATCCGTTCAAATATAATTTTTTTAGCAATAATAAAGAATAATTTATACAAAAAACAGTACATTGTATTATGGAAATAGCATTTATTAATGCAATTAGGTATAGCACAGCAGAATTTATATTTCATAGGTACAATAAAAAATAATGAAGGGTAACATCATATATTTATAGCCATAACTGATTTACATATTACGCAAAGGTTAGAATAAAAACGTAATTTAGGACCGATTTAGATATTATAACTATCTAAGCCGATAATTTATTTCTATTTATTAAGCTAAATGTACCTAGATACTGTAGATATCTATTCATATTAAATTAGTGAGCTCTAATATTAGGTTAGGTTTACACTTAAATTTTTTTTCTCTGTTATTATATCGTCAATTAGAAGGCAAATTATTTTTACATACAATTATTTAAATTTTAAACATAGCTATGTGAAGATAATTATGTTTGTTGCATTAAATTTTTTAATTTAATTACTGATTCGAATAAAAAGTTTATTTCATTTACAGTTTAGAACTGCCGCTTTAAACAGTGACAATGTATTATGTGGTGGACTTTATTATCGTTTTGGACATGAGTTAATGTGTCATAAAAAGTTAAGGTAATCGTACATGTTAATGGATGAAGAAGAAGCAGGTGTGAAAGTAAAAGAAATAGAAAAATATATAGTAGCAGATGCCTATTAAGTAATGGTTACTTATAAATCCTCTCTTATCTTGGACTGTTGAGTAGATTATACAGATGCAAGATTGGTACTCAAAATTTAAGAACTCGAGATGTAAAATTTTTGATTTTTGATAGTCAAATGCCAAGCCAAATTTTAAAGTTGTCTTGTAATTTGACATTTTTTGTCAAAGAACAAATCAAATATTAAATTTAATGCTAACATTAGTTAATTCAAAGCTTTATAGTACTGACTGATTTAATATAATATCAATAACACTAATAATAAATTGCTTGAAATTGTTTTATTCGAATTAAATAGTGCGTTTAACTAAAATCAGAAAGTTGAGGACCTTCTGTGAGGTACAGTTAAAATTGAAATTCGAGAAATAATTATTAGAACGTACGAACGATATTGTAAATAGTTTCAAATGTTAATTTATGCCATTTATTGAGAGTTTGGACATGCAACTCGATGTATGGTTCACTTTTCTAGCATAGAAATTATTCTTTCCTCGGTTTGTTAAATCTACAAATTTTTCCATGTTTTCATACCTCCAAAATTTAGAAAAGGTTCTTAGTTTTAAATCTCATATACCCGCAGCTAAACATCAAGCATCAGGTCCAATGTTATCTTTCAAAGGGCCAATATTCAAGCTTTGACAAATGTATTAAGTTGCAAACAAAAACTAAGCGAAATTTTGATATTAAATTTTACTGAGTGAGGATGACGACTAGCGGACTAAATTTAACTGAAAGATAAAAGAATCATTGGAAAATAATTTTCATACGACTACGATGAGTTAAAAACCCCTCCACACTATTATGAACCTTTGTGAATAAAGAGGCGTAAAGTAAAGTAGCGGCTATACTTTTGTTAGACCCTGTATACTTTTATAACGACCTATTTATCCAGGCAACGAAGAATATCTACACTCAAAAAGACACATTTAGAAATAATACGGGAAAGTGGGCGAATATCGACCTTTGTCCAATATTGACCAGTGCCCTTATAGACTAGCGTAAGCGTAAAAAAAGAAACTGAAGTATACTACATCATTTATAGCTTCATGTTAGAAACATTGGCTACTCATAATAAAAGTTTGTGTCGCACATGCGCTTTACAGTTTTAGAAACAAGTTTTTGCGGTTTTCTTTATTATATTTTGCTGCACAGTTTTAAGGTAAAAAAACTTTTTAAAACAAAAAATAATTGCATATTTCTATTTCTAATGAATAGATAGCTATGGTTTTAACAATCGGCCTTTATTCTACTTTAGAAAAAGTCATCACCATAGCTCATGGGGTAATATCGACCATATCCGTTGATATTAAACTAAATGACTTTTTATGTTGATTTATGTACCTAGATGGTTAAAAAAATATAGAAGGAAAACATCTCGCCAATCTTATATAAAATGCAATACGACAAAGGCGGTAGCAACCGTACAAGAATATGAACGAGGAAGTAGAAAAGCGGCATTGGCATCTATGTACCAAGTCCCGTAATAGTACGGTACGGTACAAGAACGTCTAAGACATTCAAAGAGGGGATAGTTTTAATGTTTCTTAATATTATCATATATTTTTTAAAGATATGTTTTCTAATATAAATGATAATTATATAAATTAATACTTTTATCCTACCCGATGGTCAATTTTACCCAGCGGGTCGATTTAAACCCTCAAATTCTTGCTTGCTTTTTACATTTATTTTTGGAGGAATGTGTTAATATGTATGTTCAATTTTTACAATAATCCTAGGAAGCATGGAAGTATCCTGGACATACAAAAAAATTTTCAGATTTATTGAATCAAATTTAGAGATTTTATACAAAATATGGTGGTCGAACTCGATATTCACACACTTTCCCCTAATTACTATACAGAGTGTTTCAATTCATCTTTCTGTTGAAGAAAAAGATGAAATAGCTGAATGAGTTGATTTAATTGATTTAATTTAAATGGCTATGTAGAAAATCAATTCGAAATAATATTCCAAAGTAGAGCCTGGATGGTATAAACACAATCCAGATTTTTCTTCTACACCACCCTCTGAATCAAGCTTTTACTAGTCAACTATTTCTAAAACTAATTGACCCTAGGCCTGTAACAGACAAAGTTGGGTGATCTTATTCAGGCCCATCTCCTGGGAATAAGCTATTTGAGTGCCAACGAACACGAAAATCTGATTGGTTGCCCCGTGCACTGGTTTAAGGCCTCGGGATCCTTAATTAAAATTGTTATAGATAAGGAAGAAACTAAGAAATATCAAAACATTCGGGATTCTTTCATTCTTATAAAAACAAAAAAAATTTAGTTACTCTCTACAATGGTCGTATCCACCGGGTGTAGCAGTTGTGCAACAGTTGCCAAATCGCTAGATGATATACCGCTGCTTTGGGAACCTGTTGCGGAGCGGTCGCCATTTTATCTAGCACATTTCATTTCCGTTATGTTGAACTATCTTGCCACCTGCTCCCTTATCACACAATAACCGCACGATAGTAGCGCTAATGGTGTAGCAGTAGAATCGATTATATAAAGTGTAAATACGCCTTTACTTTCTTAAGATAGTTCACGCTATTTGTCGAGCTTAAAAAGATTAGGAAAAAATCAAAATGCATGTCTAATTTTGCATAATTTTGACTATACAACCAATTCATTTAAATAAGTAAACGCAATAACTTTTAAAAGTTTTTAAGAACAAAAATCAATTGCCAATTTCATAGTTGTGTGTTCATAGAACATTATATAAAAGCTTTAAAACAGAACCTTTCCATTTTGTATGTTATTTATAACACTTAAATCGTAAGTTTAAGAACCTTCAACATTTTACTTATTAGCTAGGGAAGTAATCTTTCAATTACATATTGTAAAAGCATTCAAAAACCTTTAATAAATGTCAATCATTATCATTAATTGATTGAAATGTCATAATTGGAAACTTAAGCACTCGCAAAGTAACGGTATATCCATAAAGCAAAATTTTTGTTAAAAACTACCTTACAGTTTCTCTATTAAAATAATAAGAAATGACAAGTCAGTAAATTACCTATGTGGTAGGTATACTTCACAATATGAAAAATTATTCATTATTAAATGTTAAATTATTTTATTTCTTATTAATAATTACCTACTTAAGATTCAACAAATTATACTACTCTATGATTTTACAATTTACAAAATTACAAGCTCTTTCTCATTTTGTTTGTTAAATTAAATGAAAAATAAGAAATTTGTTTCGCAGTTTCCCTTTCAAAATCAAAATTTTTCTTTTGTTTATAAAAACACAAAATTAATAAACGAATTATTTAAAAATTTTTTTGACTAATGATCCTATGTAAATATTTGAGTAAAGAAAGATTTTTACATCATCATCAACTGCCTAATAACAAGTTCCTATGTATAGATTTTATTATTCTCACTCTCAAAGTTGCACGGTTTTCAGTCAATTAAGTACAAAATAACTGATCATCATTTACAACTAGAAATGTATGACATTACAATGAGGCAAACCGAAGCTGATTTTAAGGACAGGGGCAAAACTTATGTATATCTCTCTAACACCACAATACTTTTAAATACATGTTAATAGACTGACTACAATGGCTAATAGAGATATTGTGCTCAACAGCAGTTGACACCCGGCTTTAAAAGACCCCCATACGACCGCTTACAACATCCATAACTGTCACTAACTTAAATCTCTTTTTTTTCTCATAATTAAAGTATAATTTCGAGTCATTAGAAATTATAAAAGCGAGTTAATTTTTAATGATATTTAGGTAAAAATGGTAGATTTTATTACAAATGACACTGTAGTTTTTAAATAATAGATATCCTATTTATCATACACACGTATCAATTTAACAAATGAATAGTTACAAACAAAGCTATCGAAAAACACATCAGATAATGAATCCCCCATAGTACCTACATATTTGTTATAGTATTGCATGTTAAAGATATTCCGATAACTCGTAATGTTTATTTGTAGATACATAATGTAATAATAAGTTATTATTTAAAACCCTATATCTGCTCTTATTAATACGCACATATATAACGAATAAAAAATATTTCTTTTCATACAGGACGAAGCCACAAAACTTTTTATTCTCCTGTAATTAAAATATCGTGTCAAAACCATTAACTCTCATTACGTTATTTTTATGTTAAAACCCATAATTTATTTACATAACAAAGACAATGAAAATAAGATAAAAAAAGGATATAAAATTACTTAATAATTTTTGTAAACGTTAGGCACCTTTGGATATCCTCGAGCAATATACTCTACTTCCCTATAATAATTCTTCCTTTTTGTGTGTGGTGGTTAATACAGATGATGACTTATAAATTGGTTTAAAAGGCTCTATAACAATCTGACTATATTTACCACCCTGCTCGGGTAACTTAGTATAAATTATTCTTTTGAAAGAAAGGGCAGTCCTGGGCGTGATCCCGTGTGAGGTCTGAAGGGCCGTGTATAATTACTAGGACACCTTTTGTCCGAAGCCAGCTGCCACCATGGTCGATTTCAATGTTATAAAAATTAAATGATTTTAAAAATTTAGTTTTATATCTACCTAAGATATATTGAGGTGGTAAGAAAGTGAAAGAATTTTTGAAACGTTATTATTTTATTTATAATTTGGGTAAACTTGAAGGGCAAACTTTAACATGTTCTGAACAACTTTTTGCAGAATTTATAAATGTGATGTGCTTATTATGAATGGTAAAAGACAAATGGGTGTTTCTATTTTCAACTTGATGTATGTTTATTAGGTTTATGTTTAATAATGACTGTTTTATATAGTTAATGTACCCAATCTATTTTTTTGGTAGCTCAAAAAACGTCGTTAGAAATAACAAATTTTAAATGGTAGGATGAAATAATAAACAGAATTTAGTGGTTAAATAAAAAAAAATGGAGAACAGAATTACGTAACTTGTTTTAAGAATAGGCCAATTATTATTCAATTAAAATTTTTCCCTACACATTTTAAAAAAAAAGGAACTTATATTTATTATTAGAACTAAAGTATACAGTGTGTCCAAAGTATAAATTCGATAAAATTCTTAAAAAAGCCTTAAATAGGTAATTTAAGTCAGTCATACTAGAGTGAACACTGCACAGTAAAAAATTCGGTTAAATTTAATAAAGAAAGTAGGATGTTACTTAGAGGAGAGCTAGATAGGTACAATCACCCTCAAAATTATTGGCCACCCTGGCTCTACGCCAGAGCGGTTATTAGCCAACAACGACAAAAGGACAGAAGGGGAGGTTGTAGATTTACTACTTGTTGGCAAAATAAAGTAACCCCTCAATTTAAGTAGGGGGTGTTATGATGGTTGCATCCACAATTCGTGCTAGAATTATAGCAGTGTCCAATAATTGTGAGGCTGACTGTACCTACTAGAACAAACGAATCGCGCTTCTATATTGAAGAAATCCCGAGAAGTTCTGAAAACATAGACAAAAGGCTGAAAATTTTAATACTAGGTTCTAGCAACTTTTTTGAAAGAAAAAGGGTACCTAGGTAGGTCTTTTAGATTAAAATTTTAAGAAATTTTTAAGCAATCATAAAAAAGGTAACATTCTCACGCACTAAAAAGGCTTAAAATGATGAAGGTAATGATTCTTTCACTTGATTTAAAAATAAAATTTACCAAATGTATACAGGGTGTCCCGGGAAAAATCTGTAAGGCTTGGACTAAATATCATAGTAACTGTTAGTAAGTGAATCAATTCAAAGAGCAAAAGCAAGGGAATCTAAGCTTTAACGTCGTGCGTCAAAATTTCTATGCACCACGCTAAAGCTTAGATTCCCGTGCTTTTGTTCCTTGAGTTGATTCAGTTACTAACAGTTAGTTCGATATTTAGTCCATCTAAAACGGCCCTTAGGTCATTTTAAACAAAAAAAGTGATATCAACATAGGTCCGATTCGGAAAGGTTATCACTTGTTGAAGATTATAATGGATTACGATGTGGAAAATGTCGATGATATTTCAGCACGGCAGGTAAACGTTAATAGCATGTTTAAAATAAACACAATTACCAATTAAGTTCACTTACAAGTGACAGCAAAAAAGGAAAGCATTATTTAGCAATATTTTTCAAAGCCTACTCTTTACAATTTTGAGTATTTAGCTATTTTCTTCGACCAACCATAACTCGCTAACTTCTCCGAATCAGACTTATGTTGATATAACTTTTTTTGCTTAAAATGATCTAAGGAATATTTTATTATTCCTTATTATACCCTGAAGTTTGGCAGATTCTTCCCGGTATGTATATTATTTTTCTAAATACTGGTTCTTATCTGTTATTTATTGGATCCTGCTATTTCTATCTATTAATTAATTATTTTCTGTTTATTTTTATTTCTTTTATTTCCCGATAAAATTATAAAACAATGCGTATTTCCTTATTTCCTATACCTAAGCCTTCTGCGACTTCAATGTCTTTGTTTTATTATTAATATTAACTTTTCTTGTAATCCTCTCTCATGATTTTGTGTCCTACTTGTTAATTTCACTCATAAAATTATTTTAATTACTTAAGTATTAATCTAATTTAATAATTACTGAAGTGATCGGAAAAGTATAGTGTACATAATGTAATAACACGTCTCACGTGCAAATGTAAAAATTACAAACTCGTATGATTGCTTTCTATCTATACAGGATGTAACAGTGATATTACAAGGACAATTTTTAATTCATTAAGGTCCGTTTGCACCACTTCCAGTTAAATTTAACTTGAGGTTAAAGTTGACGTTGCTTATACAAGTCCCGTTAACAAGTTCACTGGAGAATAAATTTAGGTTGTAGTTAGTAAACCGGTGCAAACGGACCTCACTAAGTCAGAAAACAAGAAAAACCTTTTTTCCTAAAGTGTTTTAGTGCGTGGGTATATCGACGCACCGCACGTCGCACTGACCATAGTGTCGCAAAAGACATAACATCGAATAAAATAAATAGAGCTATTGTAAGTATATGAGAAAACTGGCATCGAAGCTCGCAGCACCCTAGCCTTAACTCCCAACATTCGCCCAAGATAGACCAGGTTTGCGCGTAGTGACACTGCTAATGTTTTGCCGTATAACCGCTTAAATTTTGTGACGTCAGTAGCGGAAAAATGTTCAGCATGCCACTGACATGCATAGGCGTAGACATACATGAACTTTCCTGTCGCGTCGGAGTTAGGGAGTAGTTATATTGGAGCTGCGTTAAGCTGTAAGAGCGACGATTAGAAAGAAATAGATGAAACAAAAGATTGCAACCATGTCTATATTTTATCTGTTTCTCTCTATCATCGCTCTTATAGCGCTTATCACAGTTCCAAAACATAAACGTAGCCTTAGGAAGTTGGAAAGACTTTTAAGGGTGCAGAAAAATGTTACTAAGCAGTGGAATGGAAATTTTAATACAATATCATTTTAAATCAAAAATCTTGCCTCTTGAATTTTTATCACAAAGTGCACTGTTTTCTAGAAAAAGTAAGAAAACTATAGAAATATCATGAGCACCATCAGCAACAGAAAGCAAAACTATTTGCTGCATTTTATGGATTTTGACTGTTTTTTATTACATGTAGTTTTTCGGATGGAGGGATGCAGATTTTTAATTTTTGTTTAATTCATTATCCAATTTATCTACGTACTAGATATATTTACTTTGATGGGTTTTGAGGGCGTCCTATAGATAGCACCTATGCTTTCTTTTCTATTATTTTTATTCTTATTCTGGTTTATTTTCTTATAAGTATTTTAAATTAAGTTTTTAAAGAAAATTTTCTTATTTTTATGAGTTGTGACAGATGGAGGTAAATATCGAGGCCCGTAAAGATTCCCTACAACCTTTTTACAAACGCATTGACTAATTTCCACCTCCAGAGCCGGATTAAAAGCTAGAACCGTCTTGAGTTAAAGTTTTCAATGCGTGCACTATACCAGGAATGGCCAACAAGTCAATCGCAAAGCGATTTTTGGTAAATCATAGCCGAAAGAGAGATTTCAACACGCAAACGCGATTTAGTCGTGACTCATAAAACAAACGGCCGTGGCTCCTTTAGGCCGAGTTTTTCAATCATCGTTTAAACTAAGATCCAGTTGAACTTAGTTCAAGCCCAAGCACCGTAACCCGTTTACATTACAGTATTAATTTAGCGCATGAGATTGAACTTCGTTTAGATGGAACTTAGATTAAACGATGATTAAAAAACCGACCCTTAGTATCGTAAACTACATAAGGTCACAATAATAGCTGACTCATCAGCCATTTTTGGTCGAACGTCAAAGTGAAGTTTGATGTAATTTGCGCTATTTCTAATCCTATTATTTCACCATAAGGTTAAGCCATTTTTAAATTTTTTGACAGGAATGGGTCTTAAAATATTAGACATTTTGCCGCTCAAAAAAATCGAAATAGCAAATGACATTAAACTTAACTTTGACATTCGAACCAAAATGGCTGACAAGTCAGCTGTCTGTATCACAGTTGACGTCAAGATTTTAGTAGGAAGATCGCGACACATTTTTAATAAAAATAGTTGAACATATATGTTTAGTGAAGTTATAGTCACCCCGCTCTATACAAATAGCTTTTATGCAAACAATAGTAGTTTGTTTTATTAGGAGTAAAAATGTCACTTTCATTAGGCAAGTAAGTAGGGCTTTTGGCTACTGACGAGCCAAAAAAAGTATTTTACTCCGTATGAAACATTTCATTTTTTCTTCAAACGTAAAACTTAGAAGAACCAAAAATAAAAATTTTTGAAGTGTCGCCATCTCTTGAAAATTATTTGTAGTTCAATTGTCAAGTATTTTTAAAAATTAACTTTAACTTGAAAAAGAAGCTACTTAATTATTAAACGCAACGAATAAATTGTAACAGAAAATTTATAAAAATATTACCTCTTTACATTGCAAATGCTTAGAAATATCATTTTACGTTACAATTTGTTGTAAATATTTAGGGTTAGAATTTACTTTTACCTCCTAGGATGTAAAAGTAGAACTTTAACCTTACTTGTTCAGTAACAAAATGTCAACTTCTTTTGACGTTTGAAGAAAGAAGTTGTCATTCTTATAGCTATCTAATACACTATACCTACATGTCTAAAGCCTGCGCCATACACACATACAGGCTTGGACATTTAAGCTTCGACTTTAAGGCTCCAGTTTAGCCTGCACAGGCCAAATTGAAAGGTAAGCCTGTGCGTGTGGTGCGGCCTCAAATCTGCCAGTTCAGTATAGGTATACCTAGTGCTACGTAATGTAACCGTAGTCCCTAGAAAGTTGACTAACTCTAAACATTTTTTTATTTGAAAATAAAACATAAAAAGTGGGTTAATATTAGAACCATACCACTCTGAGTCGTATATAAAATCACGCCGTTTTCCTATTTTTGTGAATTGTGATGATCACAAATTCTTATATAGGTAAGTACCTACCTACGTTTTCCAAACTTTTTGAAATATGGAAAGATGTGCTCTGGATAAGGAATCTAAAGTTTAATTTCGTTAGGCTATCGAAGTAGGTACCTAGCTACCAAAATTTTAGATTTTGCTCATTGCAGTTTATTATTTTTTAACGTTCTCGATCCATTGATCACTCGGTTTTTAAAATTTATTAATAGGAAACTGAGGCACATTCACTTAGGTCGCCTATAAGAAAGTCTATTCCAAATTATGAGCTTCAAACTTAAAGAAAAAAAACCACACAAACTATTACCTACACAGTTAAATAATCAAATTTTGATAAATTATGCCTGCCTCGTCGCCAATTACCTATAGCTATTCCTAAATACGTAGGTATCTGTGTTAAAAATTAATTAATAATTAAGAGCATCATAGCTTTTCTGAAAGAGATTGCAATAATTCGCTTTAATTTATAACTTTTTAGTTTTTTTTATTATTAGACCACTTTTTTATAGATATTAATCCACATCAAAGTACGGTGAATAGAAAAAAAGATATAATGCTATAGTTAATACTAATAATTATAGTTTGATGTAACATAATAGGCAATAGATTAGGGTAAATGTGGGATATACGCCCCTGTGGGATAGACGACTCATTAGCATAACTGTTTACATTATTCACAAATTTAAAGTTTGACGTCCGAGTTTCATGTGGGATATGTGCCTCAGCTAATTTAAGTTCAGTTACGATCAGTTTGTAGTGAATCGGGTGTTTAAATAATAAAAAAAAGAAAGACGACTGTTTTTGCTAATAATTGTTGTTTTGTGACAAGTTATTTTAAGGTATTTATGATGTGTATTGCATTTCTAGTAGTTATTTTTGATGCACCTGATCACTTAGATACATAACCTGACATTTTAAACTTTTAAATACCATGTTTAATCACACGTGCCGATAATATAACGTAGGGCGTATATCCCACAACACAGGGGATATATGGCATATCGTGTTGTGGGATATATGGCCTGTAATATTTGTACATAATACCTAATTAACAGAAATATAGGTACCAATATCTACATATATTATTATTACAGCATTACTAGGTAGTTAGTATAAAATTTATTTCAAGCATGCCTAGAAAATACAAAGGAAAACCGAATGTTGTTGCAAGAGCAACATGGACCGAGGAAGATCTCTCTAATGCTATAATAATGGCAACAAATGGGGCTATGGGTGTCAACCAAGCCAGCCGATACTACAATATTCCGTCTCGCACTCTAAGAAGACGAATGAAAAGTGGAAATGCTAAGAAAATGCCATTAGGAAAACCACCAGTACTTGGCTTTGAAAATGAAAAAAAAACTGGTTGCACATATTAAAAGATTAGAGCAAGCTGGCTTTGCTCCATCTCGTGGTAAAACCAGACAACTTGCTATTGAATTTGCAAAAAAGTTAGGAAAAGAAAAAGGTCTGCTAAGCGAAAAGTCTAAAGAAAATAAAACGATAGCTGGATCACACTGGTTATATTCCTTTTTGGAACGAAATCCCGAGTTATCGGTAAGACAGTCAGAAGGATTATCTTTGGCTCGAGCTAAAGGAATGTGTCGTGAAGAAGTTGACAGTTTTTTTGAGTTATTAAAACAAACTTTAGAAAAAAATGATCTAATGGATAAGCCTTCATGTATTTGGAATATGGATGAGTCAGAGGTATACAGCTTAATAACAAACCTGGCAAGGTTCTTGCCGAGTTCTTGCTAGTAAAGGGAGCAAGGAGGTTCATGTGGTGACATCCGCCGAGAAGGGCGAAAACATCACTGTTGTTGCTTGCAATAATGCTATATGTTTGTATTTCAATAAAGGCATATCTACTTTACCTAATAACTGGCTAATAAATATTTTTATTTCAACATTTTTAATCTATTTGCCATATATCCTTTATGGAAGTAAAAATGAGGCAAATATACTCCTTTGGTGGGGCATAAACCCTACGTGTATGGGTTATATGGCAAAATGCCTTTATTTTTTAATTTCAAAATTTCTACTTCCAAATTTCAAAATATGTATTTGAAATTCAGGTTTTAGGTAAAAAACATATTGAAATAACTTTTAGAAAACTAAATATCATTTCAACGCTTCAAATAAAGACTGTATAATTTTTTTCCCTTAGGTGTGCCATATATCCCACATTTACCCTATGTTAAGCATCGACTTTCACTACGATTTCACGCGATGGACCACCCTGATGGCAAAAATTAAATTAATCAAAATAAAAATACTACAATAGCCAATACGTTTCACCAGAAAAGAAAATAAAAAAACGCAATATTCAAAAATTTACACGCAATAAAGAAGTTTGGCGTAACAAATCACATAAAACAAAATAATTTACATTAAACGGGTCTTAAATCTTAACCTTAAAACAAAACCTAATTTATCTCTTGAAAATAAATGGTTTAAACGGTTTCGACTTAAATTAAGGCCCGATTGGTGAACTCTCAACTTAACGTTAAGCACTCCTATCATTAAGTTGCGCCAATAACAACCAACGACCGACGTTACCAACCGAAATTTTTCACTTCCTGCGACGTGCTAACTGGATTTGAAACTAGAAATCCTTCCCAAAGGCGGAGCTCGATTCGATTATCCCCTCGCACAGGATTAACTAGGGGAAAACATTCACTTGTAAAGTAAACCTGTTCAAGAATCGAACCTTACGGCACGTGCTTGTGTGTTTAATAAAGTGAATACGCGCGATAAAAATAATTTTTGTGTTAAAAAGTTTTGTTTTTCGTGACTAAAGAAGAAGCGCGAGAATGACAAAGGTAGAAAAGTGTAAATAGACTCTAAAAAAATTTGCTAAAACATGCAAGAAATTGAAAATTCATCCCCTAATACGTCGCCTCGAGTTATGTCTCTATATTTAGCGTCAAAATACAACAGTCCGATTTCGTCAAGATCCCCTAGTCCGTCTCTACCCGAAAGCTCCATACAAATAAAGGAAGACCTCAAATACGTATCCGACGACGAAATTAGCGTTGGTTGTCCTAGTCCCGCAATAAGCTCGCCAAAAAGTTTCTCCCAATCCGAAGAACACAAATTTACGAAAAATTGCAGATCGGAAAATTGTCGTTGTCGATCATCCGAAGTCGAAGATTATTTCAAGCCTTTAAAAAAATTAAAAATGGTGCATTTAGCGACCGAAAGAGTTATGTCACCAACGATGGAAGTCAATGACAGATCGGACGGTGTAAAAAGTTTTTCCATCGACGACATCCTTAGTCATAAACCGGCAAAAAATGCCACGAACAATAAAATCGTCCGCCCGTGGGATTTAGATCCAGAAATTGAAGCTCAACAAAGTTTAGAACGGTTTCATAGACATTTAAAGGCACAACAATTAGCGCTTTTAAGGCCCGAATTTGCATTTAATGCTAGTTATACGTCTGAAACGGGAAGTGATCGGTCATCTAGTGTTACAAGCGATTGTTGTTCACCGGATATTGTGACAACTACAGTTCATAGACAAAAAAATTTGCACAATAATAAACAACCTGGTGCTACACCTTTAGATGCGCTTTTTCAAATGACTTCAAAAACTTTTGATTCAAGTACGGGTGAATCGAGTGCTGGTAAGTTGAATTTATATTTCCATTTTAAACTGTAACGCGAAAAACAAATAATTACCGTCTTTTAAGGCAAATCTATACAGCAAGGCACCTTAAAATTAATTTACTGACGAATAAGAGCCTAAATTCTGAATTATATGCCTATAGTTTAGATTACTCTATTCATCTGTTGTTGTAGGTATATTAATTATGATTCTGTTGAAAACTTAGTCTTATTGTATATAAGAATTCACAATAAGAATCCTATACAATTTTTCTAATAAAGTGATCAAACCGACAGGTACAATAATATAACTAAAATCCTACGTAATTACTTAGTTGATGCCATGCAAATCATTGTTTTATCATTTCGTTGAGAACTGAGAAGCCAGTTCAAAATGTTTCCTTGGCGTTCTTGACTCATGGGACTTTTGATAGCTCTCTAATATGAGTAAATTAAATTGATTCGATAAGATATGTTATAATAAATTAGCTTGAGGAAATTGCAAACAATAGCTTTCTAATATTTTTTGAATTTTCTACTAAGGGTCGGTACTTTGAGTTTCGGTTATAAGCAAATTTGATACTTCCAGTTAAACGCCTACTGTAAACGTTACGCGTTGCATGTATGAGGGTTGATCGAAGTTAGTACAGATTTTTAACCAAGACTCAAAGTACCGGCCCTAAATATAAAATTGTTTCTCTTAGATTTTTCTAAAAATGATATTCTTTCAAGTTTTCATGACAACTACTTTTGTTCTTAATTCAGAATCATAAAAATAAGTAGGTAGAGGAATTGCAGATTAGCAAATATTAAAAAATGAAATTTGTTATTTACTTTTAAAATTATTTTCTTCTTATTTATTGAACTCGAGGTGAATTTTTTTTAGATTTTGATAGATATACGTATCCACCTATCTACCTACTACCTAATATCATTTTATAGGTATACCGGATGTATGTTTAGTACTTACACATAGCGAAATACGTTTTATTTTCCTAAACATATACACATAAAACCATCCAGCAGTTTGTTAATTTTCTTAGAGAACATTTTGCCTACGTGCTGAACAATTATTGCATTTGGGTAAATTTGATGTCTATCGCCAGCGAAAATAAAATAAAAATTAAATTGGATCTGTTAATTTTCTATACCATCAAAAAATAGCTCGCAACTCTAAAACAGGTTTAACTAATATATAGTAAGTTTCATTTTGAGAAGCTTTTTGTCTAGCTCTGTATTTTTTTCATCTAGTGATTAGAGCAGCCAATATTTGGGAAAATATATGTTTTTCACCGATGGGTGGTTTAAATCACCAAAATTCGTGATTTTATTTCACACCTAGTTGCTAAAACAACAAGAGTAACTGTAGGCACTGGACTTTGGGCTACGAGTATATTCCCGTAAGGTCGTTTGTTACCATGCATAAAGTAAGGTAAGGGAAAAGTAAACAGCGTAATATGCCATCTAGGTACTTACTGTGAATCTTCCAACTCATTCCAGCTACACGTTAATAAATTTTAATAAAAGTATTTATCACTAAAAAAACTATAGGTATAGTCGTAATCAACCTCGAGCTTTCAGTTCGAGGTTCGAGTTGCGTCAAGAAATGTCAGGTATACGTAATTGATAATAATATTTAAATTTTACAGCCGACGTTTGTTAGAACATGATATCTTCTATCAAATGCCACTATTAAACTGATATAAATATACCTGGCTACGTCAATCCTCCGTCAATTATAACAAAATTTCCACCCAAAAGCTAATGTGGTTACTAGTATATCACCAAATTACCTTACATTACCCTATTACCATCAACTGGCCATTTTATCTACTGTCAAATGAATTCTGACATTTCAAACAATAAAAAGAGCAATTTTTGGGTTCAATTCGATCGGAACAAAAATAGTCCCTAGTATAATATGTTTCAAAAAGAAATTTCCGATTCCTGTTTGATGGTTAGTGGACTCGGTTGACTCCTCATCGTCCAGCAATTTACCATACCGTCGCGTCGTTCAGAAATCATTTTTCCCACGAATTATAGATACAATAGTACTATTTTAGAAGTCATAGCTATAAATACTAAAAACCATTCTACACCTACTTATACACCCTACCCTGTATACTGTATACTATTTATTTTATTAATAGAAGATTTAAAAGCGGCATTTAGGAGTTCCTAAAAAGACATGTCAATTTTGTGTTTATTTGAACCAAATTAACACAAAAGAATAAAGCAAACAAAATTTAAGCCTTTTAGTATATTTATCTTAATGAAAAAAATAAATATAATTAAAAGAAAAGTTTCAAATTTGACTTTTGATGCGTACTAAATGCACTTCTAACAAGAATGTTAACGTAGTAATATACAATAATACGTAAGTAGTTATTATATTGCAAGAAACATAAAGTAATAAAATAAATTATAGAAAGCAATTTATTAAATCACGTTTTTATTTAAATAACACATAACGAAGTAAAGTGCATTACTTTAATGATTTATTTTCCATTTTAATTATTAAAAAATTGTTTGCAATGCGTGGTATTTATCGGCACTTCTTGTATTTCATCTTATTAGCGTTAATACTTAATAATTACAAAAAGAAATTCTCCTTAATTGATTATAAGTAAAATAAATAATAAAACAATAAGAAATTCTCTTATGGAATCCATTGTTATTGGGGTGGTGCAGCTCACACTTAAAACATTGAATTTAAAGTCATGTACCTACCTACTGTGCTGGAAATTAGTCGCAAGTCTTTGACATGCCTTAAATGCATTCATGTAGGTAGGTGGTTTTTATTGCAATACGTGATTTTATGTGGAGAGCGCAAATTTAAGCCACAATATATTTCATGTAGTGTTTACGCAATTTTATTGTAAACCTAAAACTTCTAGATAAATTGTGCGTTTCCCAAAGTATTAAATAGCGAACGTTTGTCCACACGTTAGAGAATTGCCCG
Source organism: Malthinus seriepunctatus (assembly GCA_963924605.1). Lineage (NCBI taxonomy): Eukaryota > Metazoa > Arthropoda > Insecta > Coleoptera > Cantharidae > Malthinus > Malthinus seriepunctatus. The sequence continues at coordinate 8,101,047 of OZ004602.1, forward strand.
GAGAGTTGTTTTAGTAATTAAACAAAAACTATGCTGTTGTTTAGCTGCCGAGGTGTGGCTTCAATTCATTTCTATGATATTGTAATTACCTACTGCTCTGTTGTAGTAGTAAATGAAACGTTAGAATTGGAATTTAACCTTTTTACTATCCGAGCCCATTGCCTGTAGTGATCGACCGCACTGGGAGAGCTATAGAAGGCGTCAAGCTAACAAGCGATTATTTTTTCTTTGATAAAATTCGCATTTCAATTTTGAGGGTATTACACCTGGAGTGTAATACGCTAGTGTATGAGCTTTTGGTCGTCCAACAGTTTAGTCGGTTGAGTGGGGACCATTGCAATATATGGGAGTGCGCGCATTTGCAACTCAACAGTTGACTCAAATACAATAAAAAGACTCAGCCGACCAAATTGATGTTGGACGACAAAAAGTTCCGAGTGCACGCCAGGGCTAGATAGGCAAATAATACTTATAAATCTCTCGTTGTCGCCGCTATCATCTCTCGAGTATCCACTTACAGATGCTCCCATCAGCGTATGACCCGTTTTTTAGCGCATGACATTTAATTTGAAACGAACATAGTATATAAGTGGCCTAATCATTAAAGGGGGTGTAAACCAAAAATTAAAGTTGTAGTACAGGGGATTCTAAGAACAAATTTTTAAACCGCACATCTCTGTGATGAGCCGTTCAAAAGATGAAAGGTTTTTAAGCAAAAATGCGCTACGTCACACGGACAAATTCGCTATCGATGCATCGGTCGCATAGCAGCGTGCTAGCCTCGTAGACTAATTTCATATAAACAAAATTGTCAACTTCAGTTCAATGTCAGCTATGCGCTTGCTGGTTGCATGTATTTGTCTGTCTGACGTCACACGTTTGAAACGTTTGAAACATAAATGCTTTATATCTCGGTTAATATTTGGGCTAAAGATGTGCGGTTTTCACCGTTGTTCTTAAGATATTTTTTAGCATATTTCTACGAAAAAAAGTTTTTTTGGTTTACGCCCCCTTTAAAATGTTGTTATACGTAACACCTAAGTATAGATTCTTCTGTATATCTCTATTTTATCGTCTTCTAAATTATTTGGGCCTCTGGCTCTCCTGTACAATTTACTCCCCACCCATAGTAGAGAAAATCTTGTGAGACAATATCATAAGAATATTATTATAATGGCAATAATGTGAAGAAACTATAGCGTTGAACTACCCTAAACCTGTACAGTCAGCCTCACAATTAATGGCCACCCTGGCTATACGTTTAGCGCAAATTGTGGATGCAACCATCATAACAGCCCCTACTTAAATTGAGGAGTAACTTTATTTTGCCAACAAGTAGTAGATCAACAACAGTCCTTTTGTCGCTGTTAGCTAATAACTACCCTGGCGTATAGCCAGCATGGCCAATAATTGTGAGGCTGACTGTACCTATGAGTTCTTAAGACTAACGCCTAAACATATTGTAGTGCGTTTTTTTGCTGCTGTAAACCAAACCCATGTTCAGGATCGGACTCTAACCAAACCTAACCTACCCCAATGTACACTAACATTTTTTTTACTAAGAGAGAAGCAAAAACCTTCTAAAGACCTCCGGGCTCAGATAGCACCGTAAGGACAGAGAGTTCCGAATTCGGCTGGAGAGATGACTCAGCTATAACCTCTCATTTAACCCATTAACTGAAGCGGCATGGAAAAACCGTTGGATATTGCTTTGGATCGGTCCTATTGCTATGATGTTTATCTTCCTACATTGCCGGGTGTTCCCTGGACTTTAGACTCAGTGACTCACTCTAGTCTAGATTAGACTCACTCTAATCTAACATGACCCAGCCTTATAAACTATTCAAAAAACAAAAGCAGTCAATTTTTCAAAGTGGCGTAACTTTAATGCCATCAGTTTAGAAATCTTGTTGAAACTTGGTATATATACGGGAACACTTACTTGTCCTTATCACTTGAAATTATCTTAAATAATTTTTACATAATACAAAAATACCATCAAGTATATTTATGTCAAAGAATTTAGATTTCAAATTTACAAAGTAGGGTAGCCATTATTATTAGATGCATAGTTTGCAAGACTGCTTGTTATCGTTATGGATGCACACATTAAAAGACTGAGGACCGTTTTATACGTTTGCAAGCCCTTCGCAGAGTCGTGCAGAAGCTTAGGGATTCATCAAGTCAAGTAGCTTGATATTTTTACAAATTACTGGACTTTTGACTTGAAAATCAAGTGTTACAAAAATTCTGTACTTGACTTGATTTATTGTCATTAGCATTACTACTTGACTTGATATCAAGCTACTTGATATTGCTTGGTAAACTCTAGGAGATCGCGTATGGCTTCCCCTTCAAAGTCTGTAGCGTAAAGCAGCGGCGATTCTTTGTAACCGATATCTTTTACTTTTTTGAAGGTAATATCAAAGAAAGCGAGTAGCGACCATTTGTGTTGGGTTCTCTATATAAACATTAAACCATATAAACCCATAAACAAACTTCTTTTCCTGACTCGATTTTCTCAGTAATCTCCGGATAGTTCTTATTGAAGTATATTCGTAATTGTTTTAAAATTTTTATTTTTTAAATGAAAAATCAAGGTACTTGACGTTCGAACTCCTTGACTTGATTTCAAGTCAAGTATTGTTAGTCAAATATCAAGTCGCGATCTCATACAGCTTATCATGCATTTTCAAGTAGCTTGATATCAAGTCAAGTAGTAATGACTCTAAATCAAGCCAAGTCAACTACTGAATTTTTTTAAAACTTGATTGTCAAGTCAAGTAATTTGTAAAAACATCAAGCTACTTGACTTGATGAATCCCTATGCACAGATCACCTGAACGCTGTACACATGCTCCGGTTTGGCTCCCAGGCCGCCTGCACAGGCAAACCGAAAGGCAAGCCTGTGTGTGTGTAGACGGGCCTTTAAGGCAGACGTTCGACAAGCTAACTGGGAGGATAATTAGTGACCAAACTGTTGGAAATATAGTACATAAATTAATGAATCTAATCTAAGCTCTAGAAGTCCCGTAAAAGTGCCCAAAAAGACTAAATTTACATCACTTTAAAAAAGTGACTTTTTTTTAGTATAGTGTATAAAACTAAAAATAGATTTTTTTTGTTTATGAAGTATCTTGATCTTGCTGGAGGCTACCGGGGCCAAATTACAGCTGTTGCCGAAGGACCCAAAGTACCAATTCGATTCTGCGCATGTTATGTCTATTTTTAAATCAAAGAGCAGGGGCCACAATCGGTGGCGGAAATTCAATTGTTATCGGTCTTTTTAATTCAGATATTTTATGGAATGAAAAACAAGCCATTTCAAACGTAGATTCACAATACAATAAATTGGATACGACATCTCTACTTTTGTGGAGCTAAACCATAGAGGGGTAGCTTCCACACACGGACATGCAAAATTTTTTGAAAGTTAAAATGGATTCTTGCCGACTCCATCCCCATCGTATAGTTTCTAGGGTTGAACTAGATAATAAATAGAAGAAAAAAATTGCTTTATTTTATTGATGAATATGAGGTTCTTTCACTGTCTTTCACCTGTGAAATAATAATTTTGATAATACCTGTGGAAGAAATGAGGAGTGATGCCTCTTATGACGTACCAAAATCCAAAAAGTTTCTTGAATCGAAAAACAAGAAAGTGTTGTAACATATTTAAATCTATGACCACCCAGTAGGCATTGAAGAGTTTTTATATCAATAATTTTTGTTAAAAAGCAAAAATGCTGAATTGCTGAACGTAATAATATTTGAATTATTTTTGGAAAAGTTAAAAAAAAGGGAAAATTTTAAAGACATTTATTAATGTTTTTTTAATAAATTTTAATAACTTCCTTATACACAATTAATTTTCGAGTATATTTTAACATCAGCTGCTTGTTTTTAAATAAGCAATTTTGAATACCTATATCGCCGGGGAGTTCGTGTGTTATATTTTGTTGAGTTTTAAGCAATGTAAAAAAAGTTCAACACACGAAAAGCCGCACCAAAATTCTAAGTACTTTATAATTATTAGTTTCAAAACTAGATATGCCATAACATAATAACAAGTTAAGTTGGCCAGTTCATTTAAGACACGACACCTTAAAAAAGAAAAAAATAATTGTCCAAATTTGTCCAAAACTGCTATTTTTGCGAAAATATTCACTTGTAGAAATTCATTTCGGTAAACCTCACAAAAAATAGGTTACCTCTTTTGATATCGTTAACGAAAAATGAAAGCTCAAAATTATCCAGTTAACTGTAGATAATTACATGGCTTTGGAATACTTCTGATCAATCGGAACGAACGTTAACTACTTATGTAAAATAAGACAAATTTTTTGTTATTAATTTTTCTATATGTTTTAATGGTATTTCAAAGCCACATTAATTATATTATTAATTAGTTATAAGAGTCTACGCTTCATCAAGGTTCGCAACTTTAATCGACAATTTAAAAGCCACACATTCACTTCCACCGTTACTTTTCAACGTATCCTCTAATATAATCAATTTAAAACCATAAAAATTAGCAAACTATTTAATATAATTGGTAGAGAATTTTAAAAATGTGTCCCAAAAGTCAAATTTAACAAATTTTTACATCTGTTAATCCATTAAATAGGTACATCTAAGATGTATCACTATAGGAATGTGATTAACTTAATTCTAACTTCGCGCACGAACCCATCATTTTAAAAATATAAAAAAATTTCTATTACAATATGAATGTGATGGTTAAATTCGAAAGACATCAACTCACTTAAATTTTGTAAAAATGTTAATCACATTCTAATTTGTCGATGCGTTAGACGGTGACAACACTTTTAGTTGTATGATAAAATGCGTAAAGTGCACTTTACATGGTGCAATTTGTTGCAGCGATCTGTTGCTGCAACAGATCGCAGCAGCTTATTGCCTCGTGTAATACCCCAGTTGCTTATGCGATTGCGCGCAGCAACTGAATGCACGTGCGATTTTTTGGATTAGAACCTGCTCTAATTTTCATGCAATATTTTCATGCGATCTAGTAACTTCTAGTAATATTTGAATTTCTTACACCATCACCAACATAAAATATTGTTGATATTTCTGTTTAGTTCACGTTTAGTTTTAAAAAATTTGAGGTTATTTCATTTTTGATTGTATACTTTAACGTGCTTTAACTTCGGTAAGTTTAATTGTGCATTTTGGAGAGGTAATAATAATAATTATTTATAGGTTATTTATAAATTATGGAGAAAAGTGGTGAAATTACGTGGGGAAAAAGTAACACAGAACAATTTATAAAATGCTACGAAACCTTCCCATGCCTTTATGCAGTAAGTTCCTCAGATTATAAGAATAAAGTTATGAGGGAATTTTGCTATAAAAAAATTGGGGAGAAATTTAAGGAGGCTACAGGGCTGCTAATTTCTGTAGCCGACGTCAAGAAAAAAATTCATGGTCTTCGAACGCAATACCTGCGGGAGGCTGGTAAAGTCCGAAATTCCAAGGTGAGTGGTGCTGGTACCGATGCCGTTTATGTACCGAAGTTGTGGTACTTCGAGCTACTGCATTTTTTGGCTGAAAAAAGTATCCCCGAAAGAGACAGTGTATCAACTCTGCATATAGTAAGTTTATTTTAACATATTTATAAGCAAATATTCACCAAACAATTCTCTTTTAGGACATTCCTGAACCCGAGGAATTGCAGTGCGACGTGGAGCAACCCTGCGATAACAGTTGGGTCATCGAGGGAACTGCAGAGGAATTAAATTTAGTAAGCCCCGTCGGCTCTGCAAGTTCCAGAAGGAAAAGGAAAAGTTCAGAGGCAGACGTCAATGTTCGGGAGATACTTTTGAATGCCACAAAAATGATGGAAACGACTGCCAGTACCATTTTAGCACCACCACTACCACAAGATGATCTCGTTGTTTTTAGCCAGTAAGTACACTATTTTATGAAAAGGTCTTGTAAGTCAAAATGTGTTTTTGTAGATATATGGCTACTGAATTAAAAAAAATTAACTGTCCAAGAAAGCTACAAGTCTTGAAGAGGGAGATAATGAATAAAATTTTTGACGCGCAGGATGAAGAGATGTAATTAAATATTAAGATTAAAAATTGTAAATTGGTTTAATAAGTTTTTATTAAATATTTTGAGTTTATAAGTATAGATATTAGTATTTTACTCATTACAGGTATTATTTTGCCAAGGTACACTACCAATTCCATTGAAATACTCCATGAACTCTTGCCTAATATCGACCGCTGCTTGTTTCGGCCTATTTCCCACTTGTCGGTTTAGTCCGTGTGGAAACCTGTACCGTGGGTCGAAATCATCCCCTCTATATGTTTTTTTACATTCGTAGCTCAAGTAATTATGCAAAGTACAGCATGCTAACGTTATTTGTTGAGTTTTATCAGCGTTTAACCCTATAGTTGTTAATAATATACGAAATCGATTCGCAAGAATACCAAATGCGTTTTCAACTACTCGACGAGCCCTGCTCAGTCGGTAGTTAAAAATACGTTGCTCACTTGACATATTCCTAAACGGATATGGCTTCAAAATATTGGTCTGCAACGGAAAAGCAGCATCGGCAACTATTACATGTGGTACGAGCTTATCTCTTCCTGGTAATGCAGTATCTCGAGGAATATCCAGAGCATTGTTCATTATTGATGCATATAGGGTGCTTTTGCGGAACACACCACCGTCGGATATTCGGCCGTTCGTGCCAACATCAATATATGTAAAATTGTAATTAGAATCGACCATGGCCAGCAAAACAATACTGTGTTGTCCCTTGTAATTGTAGAATGCTGATCCTGCTGACGATGGAGCTCTAAATACTACATGTTTTCCATCTATAGCTCCAATGCAGTTTGGAAAATTCCACGTCTGCTCAAAACCACGAACTACGTTTTCCCATTCCGATGCAGTTGTTGGACACTGAAATTATTAAATAAAGTAATCATAAACTTCTCGAGATACCTACTAATTTACCTTCAAATATTTGGCTTTCAGATTATTGTAGATTGCTCTACACACTTTAGGTATAAACAGAGAAATAGTGGATTCAGAAATCCTAAAATCGTACATTAAACTACGGTAACTGTTTCCTGTAGCTAAAAATCGTAATGTGACGATTAGCTGGTGTTTCGCTGATAGACTTTGTCGCATATTTGTGTCCTGTTTTTCAATGTCTTGTTTTACCAATTGCAACAGTTTTTCAAAAGTAGATTCGTCCATCCGTAAATAGTTTAAATATATTTTGGGATCTTTGAACTCCTCCACAAGGTTCATATTGCCTTTATTGTAGTCGCTATTGGCTAACCACGGTCTAACCCAACATTCTCTTTTTCGCTTTTTGGTAAGTAGCAAAGCACAGGAACTCACGATCAATCCTAACGAACCCAAAACGAATAATTTTCCTGCATTGTCCATTTCGATCTGCAAAATATCAATTATATTTAATACACTAATTTAAATTATTATTCTTTTTCACTACCTTTTTGTTAGAAAGAAAGTTCTGAGTCTTAAAAAAGACTGTTTTTTTTATATGTTGAAAAAACACGATAATAAACAACAAAACTCAAACAAAATCTCCAAACACACAAGATCAAACACGAGCACGGCGGAAGCGGAAGTGCGGAAGATAAGAGTTAAATGTTAGGTACTTGTAGTGCCATTTTTACGATGTTGGTGCTGTGAGTTGGTGGACTTGCAAACCGTGATTTTATCGCAAAAAACGAATGCATCGTGTAAATGTACATGCAATAAATTGCAGCAACTGCTCGCACACCAAAACTTGCTGCAACAGATTGCAGCAACAGATCGCTGCAACAAATTGCACCATGTAAAGTGCACTTAACAGACAAGTTAGGATGCACAGTCTAAGTATGTACAGGTATTTTTCAACATCAAAGATACCGACGTAGCCTTAAGCGACGGTTCACACTAATTGGAGGCTCAGGATGGTCAAAGAAGCCGCTGGAACTCAATATTGAGCGTTGTGTAGCTAATTGAGTGACCAACAACTTTATAGGTGGCTATCGTTTTCTTATTTCTATGCTCTAAGGAAATTTTTTTCTCATTTCTTCTCTCTTCACCAACTATTGTTATGTAAGTCGGTGACCCGAATTATTGGATTTTTTTACAACTTAATGGAGTAACTATATTACCTTACTAATAACAAATTGTTTAACAATTGCGTCACGTTTTTTTGGTGATGGAAATTTAAATATTTTTTCCCGCTATCAGAAGTTTATGCTAATAAGTTTTAAAACGCTACTATCTTTTGCTTTTAAAAGCTACCTCCACCTATAGGTAATAAAAAAAACAATTTACTTTTATGTTTCAATGCGTTTTTACAACAATTTCTACTATTGTTATTGTATCTTTTGTTTATGGTTCAAAATACGTTTAAACCGCAAATACACAAAGGTCAAATAGGTTTTCTTTCCATGAGAAATTTTCCTGTTCTACAGCAGTGGTATTCAAAGTTTTGCGCAACTCTGTTGTGTCAGGATTACGCGAAAAATACTGAAATTGGGTTCTGTAAATAACTTCATCCGGGAAAGCAATTCCACGGGATGCTGAAGTTTGAAGAAAACTGTTCTGCAGCATCAAAATTTAAATTCTGATAATGACAGGTTTCTGGCTTGTTATATAGCGCCTCCATCAATTATCTCACCTTATAAAGATGATTTCAATAGCTCTACAAGTACAAGCCTAAAAAATTGGCGATACTTTAAAATAAGGCAATTTACTTAAGATATTACTTTTAGTGGCAAATGTTGAAACTTGATTTGTGTTCAATTTTATTGCATAACAGCTAACACTTCAAGTTGTAGCATAAGGTGTTCATTAACTTTATATTTATTAGCCTTTATGTTCAATATTTAATTATGAAAATTATATAAATTTAATTGCCTATAAAATTATTAAAAAAGGCGTCATTGTATGTTAATTGAAAAGTAATTAAAATGACACACTTGTGATAGACGTAAATAGATAACCGTTAATTAAGTTTTGATAAATTAGTCCAAAATACCGAAAAATACCTTCTTATCGATAGGAGGAAGCAGAGAATTGAAGATAGAAATACTAGGTATGGGTTGTATTTTAAAAGCGAAAAGTAAAGCTTTCTTTACAAAATTCCGCCTCACCCACTAATTAAAATAGTTATTGTTCTATTCAATGTGCAAAATTTCGAAAATTATGTAATAGTTGCTAATCAATTCGATTATGTAATCGAAAACTAAAATACTTTTCTTTAAATTTTTTTTTCCTATTTTCATGTCTTTAACTGCTAAAGACAAAAATAATTGTAACATTGGCCGCATTCACTGGACGTAGCGCAAACGAATATTGATCCATCGGCTACACCACTAGCGCTACTAACTATCGTGAGGTTTATTTAGAGAATTAGTCCCTTCGACAATTAAGCGATTGAAAAGCAGAGAGTTCAGTTGCTTTTCAATCGCTTAATGTCCGAAGGACCTTAAAGATACCAGTTCTTATCATCTTCAAAAGAGCTCCTTTTCTTAATTTTTATTATCAACATGATAAATCCCTATTATTGTAACAAGTTTCAATGGTAATAATTTAATAATAATTATTATTGTTAAACTTATCACGGTTTAGACCTGCAATTGAACTCAAAAATAAGTAAAATAGTAATTAATTTCTAGTAATTATTTGTTCCTTTCCCTAAATGTTATAAATATGATCAACGACACTTAAGAAAGATTCTGATTGTTGTAAGAAGTGTCACAGATATTAATTGTTAAACTCAAGTTTCTTAGCTACTATAAAACCTATTTTCTGCTTATTTTCGAATCCCTTTTTGTAAATTTTTACACTTCCTTTACGGAATTGTTAAAAAATACAGTTTGACCAGAAAAATCAAACTTCGTCAAAAAGATAATACGGTACATTTCCTAAATTTTATGATGACACTTAAGAAATGTCCCGATTTTAGTAAGAAGAGTCATTGTTAATTAGTTATTACAATTAAACCCATGTTTTTGTAGTAAAATGACAATTTGCTTATTTGTATAAGCCTTTTCTGCCTTTTCGCTAAGTGTAAAGCAATTTTATTACTTTCCGATACCTTAAGGTATTAAAGGAAAGTATTGTAATGGGGTAAAAAAAAATTTCTGAGATAACACCGGATATATCTGTTTTGAGGTCCCCCGAAACGATCTAGACCATTTTTAGAAAAAAGTCTGTGTGTGTGTATGTGTGTGTGTGTGGATGTAGTTCCCCACGAAATCTCTGAAACGACCGAACCGATTGACTTGAAATTTGGCGTAAGGTCTTATCAGATAACAACGGAGTGCAGAAAGGAGTTTGTTCAAAATCGGTCCGCTAGGGGGCGTGCAATTAAAGAAATTTTGTTTTTTTTAAATGGCACTATATAATTTTTTTTAAATCATCCGATAGAGAATTTTTTTCTCTATTCAATGATATAAAATTTTTTAACATTATTTTGTTTTAAAAGGAGTTTTTACGCAATCAAATAATATTTGGCAGCTGACGTTCTGACAGTTGTCAAAAAATTTGACGTTTGTCAAAAAATTTGACATTTGTCAAAAAATTTTGACGTTTATTTATTTTTATTCAGTGATTATAAAAATGTTCAGTATTCTTTTGTTTTCTAACTGTTTTGGTCTTAAATAATCAACTCAATCGGAAAGTCTTGTGTTGACACAACAGATATTTTTACACTTGACGAAAAGGCAAAACATAGTTGATCTAAAAGAATATTTAAGCTAAGATGGAGTCATAAACCCTGGCTGGAAAATTCTAAAAATTAGAGTTTGTGTAAACCTAGAAGGCATTGAAGTTTTTTCAAAGATTTTTTTACATGACTGTTATGCAAACAAAAAAATCTTTTTTTTGTGGATCGGAACGTTCGTTCAAAAATATTTTAATTAACTTGTTTTAGCAACATTATAGTGATTATGAACAAACACTTAAACTTTGTCGAACATTGTTAATAAATCCCCAAAAATCTCAAATTGAAGCAATTACAGTTGTTGCAAATAAATTCAGGAAATTAGGCAGAATGCCTCAATTTCAATAGTACACCAGTGCAGTATTATCAAGTGTTATACCTAATAAATAAATGTCATGTGATTGCCTATAATGCACTTTTTTTATTGTTAATAACAATTACTGTTTACCTATGTCTGTATGACTGTTTGTTTGTACTATTCTGGAAAACTTTTCTCTAGATTTGTTTCTTAACCCAATCAAAAATTAAAAAGCAGCGGTTCAGTATTTCTGACGTTTTTTATTTCAAAATTATATTTCAAATTTTGAATGTAAATGCCCTTGTGGCAATTAAAATAATAAAAATATAAAAGCAAAAGTTTAAATTTATGTAATAATGTAATTTTTGACTGTCCAGATGGTGAAACTAATGAAACTTGAAATTCAAAATTTTAGTGGCTTTGTGGCAGTTCAAAACATGAAAATACAAAAAAAATTATTTTTCCAAAAAAAATTGTTATGCCATTCTACAACTTTTCTCAAGTATAACAATTCGAAATTTCTATATTTTTAAATTTCCTATATACAAATCGGCCCACCCTAGTGTTCATACGCCTTGAAGAAAATTACTCCTTTTACAAAGCAATTCTAAAGCATTTGCAAAATTATTTATTATCCATTCAGCGAGGTATGTGTTACGCCTATGCTTTTTATTTGGAATTTTATTTTTTGAAGAGCCCTCTAGATATAATTCTGATGTTTAATGTAATAAATGAAGTATTTTATTACATGTCTTACCTATTCTATTTAAATTGCGTGCTTTGTTACGTAACATAACAAGATTTTTGTCACACAATACTGCAATTTACTTCTTGAATACGTATTGAAAATCCCATTATTTTACAATCGATATGAAATAAGAATAAGACAAAAGGCAGCGGCGTAACATGTCACAATAAAAGGTCCATAAATCATTATAATATTACAAGTACAGGTTACCTTGATTGTAAATAATATGCGCGTGTTGGGAGATCTTTAACTGAATATATTCTTATATGTGCTCCCAAACGTGACGTAGTGATAGTCACGCCCATTTTTCTCTAACCTTTTGGTGAAATTGAATCTTTCCATTACATGGGTGCTCTAAATGAGGTTTCACCTCGTGTTAAGCCTGAGTTACATTATACTTTTTTCAACTAGAAACTTTGACTATTTTCAATATTTTCATACTAGATTAACAAACTAGATTTGACTTGAAGTAGCAGAAAGTTTTGCAGTGGGGATGTTTGTAGTTGTTTACATCAGCTGATTTAAGGATTGCCAACATCCAATTGTATTTTATTTTTTAAGTAACCTTAAACCAACTGTCAACTTTCAAGCAAGAGGTTGGCAATGCAGAAAATTATCGTAAAGCGCAGGTCTAGTTTCAAACTTGTATTGAAAAGTATGTCCGGATCTAGTTTTGCAAACTTATTTCTAGCCGTTTCTAGTATAAAACTTGGATGAAAAATTTCTGATTTAGATTATCCAAGTCAGTCTAGTATGAAAATAGTCAAAGTTTCTAGTTGAAAAAAGTATAATGTAACTCAGGCTTTAAGAAGAAACTAAGAAAAGACACTGATGATGATGATGGAAGGCCACAGTTAAATAAATGATTTGGGCCCTACGGTTTAGATTGCTTGGTCGATTACTTTGTTACGGCACTGATGGTGGGAGCTTTGTTTGTTTTTATTATACTATTTGTGCGAGTAGAATTAAGAAATTGATTTTATTATTAAAAATGCATTACGACAGTCATTTAGGAAATTGTTCGTTACTTTTTGACAAATTTTCTTGTAATTTTGCTTTCAAATACAAGTTACCCCCTTTGATTAAGCAATTTGATGCATTTAAATCTCTATTTTAGTATTTCTGTTTTAACTCGAGACTAGGTGGGGTTAATTCAAAAAAGTATTGAGAGCTAAAAAAAATTGTTAGCCCTGCTGGTAAGAAAGGGTTTTTTCCTTTTTGGGTTTTTAAAATATTGTTAAGAGGATGAAAAATCATTGTCCTGCGTTAACGCTAATTCGATGATCCATGTTAGGGGAATACCTCAGACCAATAAACAAGGTGGACATCGTTATTTACATGTTTATTTGTTCCCTACACCTTTTTTTATGATAAACATTGTTAAGACCAGCTTCGAAACTCATCAGATAATAATCAGATATTTTGTGTTCATAGTCATTGTTTATTTAAGTTTTGTAAATAAGATTTCCTAACAAAGTACGTCTTTTTCTAAAATTTCTAGAAGACATATTACAATATATTTTATAAGAAAGGTGCGCTAATGTGTATTTAAGAGATTAGATAAAAAGGAGGACGGAACTAATATTTCAGATTTCCAAACGATAATATACCGCACGCCTATGCTAAACACGGAATGTTTATGTCACCTACTCTCTTCCCCTCATTTGTGTACGTTGGTGACAGTTTTCTACCACAATATTCATATGTGTGCGGTGTTCATCTTGATTATTGGTCTGAGGGGAATACTAAGGCCTAACCTGGGCAGTATCAGCCTCCAGTATCCTCGAGTTCATCTCAAGATTGGGAAGAAATCTGTACCTTAGAAGCGTAACGGCTGTAAGTGACTTTGATTATAATTTGAGTTTCTTACACTATTAGGCAGTATTCTTTGAGCTCTTTTGAACCATATTAATGTAACTGCTAGCAAGTGTGTATCAGGGCATTAGCAAGGTATTAGTAAGTGTATACTCAAAGATCTCAAGGAATACTGCCTAATAGTGTAAGAAACTCAAATTATATTCAAAGTCACTTACAGTGTTGTACAGAAATAATGGCTGAAAGAGAGCATGTGAAAAATATAGATACTGCAAGCAGACAAGCTCATTAATTTAACAATAAAAAGGAAGATCGTTTTTACTGAGTTTCCAACTTTCGGATGAACTGATGAGAAGAAGGTAGCAGGTAATAGCAGGATATACTACAAAATCATTACGGCTGTTATAGTTGTAGTTTGAAAAAAGTAGGTATTAATCCTCTCTAATTGGGTTTTCATGCACCATGAGGATGTCCATGATCATGAGGAGAACAATTTGATTTTAGAATATTTTTGGTGGTCCTGCATACTAAAATTATGACTCTATGCTGTGTAATTTATAAAAAAGGGAAAGGAAGTCCGCCATCTTGGATGTTATGTTAACCAGAAAAGTATTTATTTGAATTTCGTAAAAGTTGAATATGGAAATTGAATCAGAAATCACGAAAGAGTAAATGCAGCCAGACATGCAAAATGCCAATATAAAAATTTCTTTTATATTGGGTAAAAAGCAATAATTTTTATTTTTAGTAATCAACTACCAAAAGTCCAAAAATAATTTATAAAGCTTAACCGACGAAATAAATTAAAAAATCATGACAACAACCAGAAGCTTTAAAGTTTAATCGGAATTATCTTTATATAATAATAATAATCAATCTCCCTTTTTAGATTCGCTTTATAAATTAACCGACCAACCTTTACAATAACAATTTAAGGTGTTCATTTTTTTGTAAAAGTAATTCTTTTAAAATTGTTCCACTTGGTTGAAAATGTGAATCCTACCACCGGTTGTTGTTTTTTCGGATCAATCTCATTTAAAGCAGTCAACGGAATTGAATTTCAAATTGATTTAGTTTAAATTGTGGGAATGATGGTTAATGATATCTAAACATAAGCTTTAGGTACCTTTTTCTATATAAATACCCACCCTTCCTTAATAAGATTACGCTTTTGGGAATTATAAATTAAAGCAGCTGATGCATTTTGCTTACGTAATTCGAATTTTAAGGTTTTTGTTGTAATTTATTATTGTTTTATTAAAGTTGTACAAAGCAATTTTGTTAAGTTAGACACGAATTTATTAATTCAATAATACCCTACAACAGTTTATAATTTCAAAAAGTTTCTAGAGGTTTCGTGATTCTAATCATCGGTGTCAGGAGTGTCACTTTAAAATGGCTGACGGTTTCTGTAATTGAATTTTATTATAACCCATCATTTTCACCTTTTATGTGAAATATTGTAACAAATCGATTTTTTGTTTAAAAATTTACTTTTTATGCTTACCAATAGGCGATAAGAACTTTAATTAATTAAAGGTAATTTATTGGATTTTTTGTCTTTTTTTATACTTATTAAAATTTAAGTAACTATTTTGCGTGTAATACGTCCATTAATTTTTTGTTAAAATTCATAAGAAGTTATGAAGTTGAATTAAGTGACAGAAAATGTTGTGCTTACAAAGTTGGTAAAAAATATTATTTCTATTAAGGAGGTTAATTATAAAGAGGGAAAAAATATGACCTAACAAAAATTATCAAAAATGTCAAGAATATTCAAATTAACAATTTGATTAATTTGCCAAAAAGTATAATAACCCTTTTACCCCTTTAATCAAAGTCGTATAAGCAGGACTCCAGACCGGGTATGTAGGTATATCGTAAAGTGGGCACCCTAATAAGAGCCGGTACTTTCGATCTCGGTTAAGCAAATTTGATACTTGGTTTAAAAAAGTTAAAAAAAAATTTAAAATATAAAAATTTGTGGTAGTAAACCAGCCTTTTTGCCACGCGGTGGAAATATCGTCAGCCAATAGTAAAGCATGTTTACTCTGATCACACACTTTTATTGCTCCGTTTCTTGGTGAATTTGAGAATAGTATAGGCGTTTAGAAAGGGTTGGTTAATTTGAAACCTGTTTAATTTTTAACCGAAACTCAAAGTACCAACTTTAAGTACGAATCTACCTGTTGTCGGCAATAACTGACTTAAAAAATACCTTAAAATAATCAAATTATTTAGTTATTAAATCACCACTTCAAGAGTGGTGAAGTAACAAACTATACTAGAACGAATATTTTAAAAAGAAGAACAATGAAGATTGACTAGGCCTTTTTTAGACACTAGGATAGTTTTTGAGTAATCGAATTAATCCCGAGAGCGGTTACGACCCTGTATTTTATAAAAATATTTTACGGTTGAACTGAAAATTGTAACAAACCATTAAATAGAAAAAATAGAAAAGAAGAAAAATTCAATTAAAAAATAAATTCCCACCTATTAAAGTACCAAATTAAGACAAATTATTTCTAATTAAAATTAAATCTTAATTATGTTCATAAATAAGCCATATTAAATAAAATTTGTTAAATAAAAAAATGAGAACCTTGTAATTTAAACTTCAAAACCGATTGTAGCTAAATCTTGACGTTCTCACAATTTAGAAATAATTGCGGTAAGATACGTGGTAGCTACTGAATGTTCAAATCATATCGCCGCAAAAAATAATCGGACGTGATCATCATCCTTCTTATTGATGCCGCTATTTACCGCTACTAATATTATTAACAACGTTATTTTCATTTTATATATTATATCGTATTATAGATACATTCACTTTGGTGAAATGCTCAACGAAGGCTGCTTTTATTGGAAAATTTAATTTAAAATCAATTTGTTTTTCAGTTTCAATAATTGCGCCTATTATCTTCAGATGTAATAATTTACGCACGGATTTATAATAACTTGTTAAATATTTCAAATATTAAAGGATTTCTACATTTTAATGTCACCGTGATTTAATACGATCCACATAACCAGTTTTAATTTCAGACCACCAAAGATTTTGATGCAAATTATGTATGTTGTTGTTTGTAAACAATAATTAAGCCTTTTACATAATTTTTAAGGAGAGATCCATATTTCAAGATTTGAATCTAGGTGTAATTAAAAAAAGAACAAAAACTAGAATAATACGTGTACACATCTTAAGTGGGGGCAACAAACAGCGAATCCAAAAAGAACAAGATAAATTTTACCATTAAATTTTCAATTTCTTGCAACTTGGGTGATACTCTTTTCCACACATTAACAGCAATTTAAAATTAAAATGGTAGATGCATTATGGCCAATGCGCGAAGGCCAACCTATTAATGCAAAGGATTTCGATATAGTTTTGTACAAGAAATATAGGGTGTAACAGGCAGGCGCGGACTTGACTATACTCTTTTAGGGGCGATGATATTTCTAGGGGATCAATGTAAAATTTTGAATTACTAGTCTTACGCCCTTGACATTTTTGAAAAGGCTCACCCTGTATAAATCTGAAAATGCCAGAATTTTTTATTTATTAATTTCGAGAGAAAGCTCGGATTTGCCATAACTTCTGGGACGCTGTAGGATGTCACGACAAAGAGAGTGACGAGAATCTCTCGTCAACATAAGTAGAAAAACAAAATAATATTTTGTTCAAAAGCTAGGACTTTTTTCGGGCCGGACTTCTATTTTTCTAAAAATTCCGAATCGATCCCTAGTGAGTTTCTGTGGGACCAAAATAGGATATTAATTTTTCTCTCTAGAGATCGCTTGTAACCACAAAAGTACAGTATGAATATTTTAAAGGTTCTTGTCTCTCAAAATAACAGTTCTTGAGAAAAACTGAAAAATACTAGATAATTCACATTATCTTTTATGTGCTCGTAAATCAAAGTTTAGATATGAACTCTGTTCGTTTGACTTGCACTAGTTGCTCGGATCCGTCAGTGAACCAATGAGAATAAAGAATACAGAATAAAGTCTTCAGTCATTGGCTTACTGACTGTTCCGAGCAACTAGTGCAAGTCAAACGAACAAAGCTATAATTTTCTTTTTGATGTTCGCGATTTTACGGCGCTAAATATGCTCTCAAACTTGGGATTAAAATGAGTATGAAAATGTAAACAAATCACTTTATAATTTTTTTTGGGATTTTTCTCAAGAACCGTTAATTTGAGACGAAAATATTGCGAGATGAAAAACGTTTATTTTAAAATTCCTGATATAAAATAATAGTAGATTGTTTGATTAGGAGTAAAAATGTAACTTTTTTTAGGCTAGTCAGTAGGGGCTTGTCAGATGAAACGAAGTTGAGTCTGACAACTACTGACGAGCCAAAAAAAGTATTTTTACTCCGTATGAAACATTTTATTTTTTCTTCAAACGTAAAACTTAAAAAAACCAAAAATAAAATTTTTGAAGTGTCGCCATTTCTTGAAAATTATTTATAGTTCAATTGTCAAATATTGTTAAAAATTAACTTTAACTTGTAAAAAGAAGCTAATTATTAAACGCAACGAATAAATTATAACAGAAAATTTTTAAAAACATTACCTTTTTACCAAGGGGTTATCCACTCTCTGCAGTCAATGTACAGAAATTGAGGTGTCACTGGTAGTCATCTGCAGTCAATGGCAGCCATAGCATATGCAGTCATAGGCAGTCAACTGCAGTCAGTGTACAAATTCAGAACAGTGGTTGACCCCTCGCTTTTTACATTACAAATGCTTAGAAATATCATTTTACGTTACAATTTGTTGTAAATATTTACGGTTAGAATTAACTTTTACCTCCTAGGATTAAAAGTATAACTTTAACCTTACTTGTTCAGTAACAAAATGTCAACTTTTTTTGATGTTTTGAAGAAAAACGAATTTTTTTTTATAAAAAAGTAGTTTTTTAGGGCTAAGTTAGCTCTACCCCCTTAAGGGGTAGTTCTAGCGGTACAATTTGCTTTAGATTTCTACCACAGAGTGACTTTAATAATGCAACTTTTTTGGAGATAACGTTGTAGGTCGGGTTCTGAAGGGAAATGAGTTTGCAGAATATGAGGATCGCGTTCTGTCAACAGATTTGGGTTTAGAAGGTATTAAATTTTAACATTTTTGATGTTGCCCGACAGTCTAATGGTCCCAGTCCTGTCATTTTTTACGACATCCTCAGGATCATAAGCATGGAGAAATTTAGAAAGTGATTATACTAAAAGATGAGCCTCACCGTCCCATTAGGACGTAGTAAATTTCAGGTTGATATCTTAATGGGATTTATAGAAAAATTCAACTGGAACGAGCTATAGCTGAGTTACGCATCTACAGCCTGGATGAAAAGGCCCCGAACTGTAACACCGTTAATACATATTAATGGAATCGTAACGAGTAAGATATCAATCGAAAGGACTCGCTAAATGCTACTTTTTGAAGTTATTTAAACTTTTCTATACAAAGGAGCACGAGGCAGTGGCGGAGGGGAAAAGGAAGGGACCACAGTAGCTGCTGCCAACATGTATTTTTATGTTCTTTAGGCATCAGTCAACATTAATTTCTCGGTCCTCATATTTTGCAATAAGGACCGAGAAATTTTCTCGGTTCTCATATTTTGCAAACTCAACTACCTTCATTCAGTACCTGCTCTAAGGTCGAATCCTACTTTACATATACTCCAGGATTTAATTTTTTCTCAGTATAAAGAGGTTTTAACAATAGCCTGAATCGGTTTATATTGAGACAAAAATTAAAACCTGGGGATAATGTGTAATGTAGAATTCCTCCTAAGAGGGACATAATGTTCTATTTTTATTCCAGGAACTCACTGTAAATGTTTGTAGGTGGTTTTCATGGACACACTGTATAAGAGAAGTTTCTTGCGGAGAAAAATGGCGAGCGGCTAAAATAAAGAGGGTTCAAAAACAAAGGTTCAGTAATTGCTGAGTACTTTATAACTGTGACTGAAGTTTCAAAAAAAATTAACCAGTGGCGCGCAGCTAGGGAAGGTTGGAATGTTGGAAATAAGGCTTGTGAGCTGCAGAAAAATGTTAAAAGGCAGTCAGATGAAATTTTTTTTACAACTTTTCAACTCTTGCCTCTTGAATGTTTAGCAAGTGCACCGTTTACAAGAAAAAGTGAGAAAACCATGAGTGAGTTGGTTCTTACTCATTCTGGTGTAAACTTAACTAAATTAGTAGTAAAATGAAGTTTCTTGGAGAAACTTGGTGAAAAAAAAATGATAAGAACTTACTCAGTGGAGTGTTAAACTTATTCCATATAGTATAGAGTGTTGTATTTACTCAAAATTTAATAACGATTGCAAATTTTACTAATTACTTCTACCACAAAATAATGATCATTATTAATTTAGTAGTCTGTGCTAAATACAGAGTTACTTTTACAAGAATAACTTATTAATGCGTCAATTTTACTCCAAAACTCAATAACTGGTGACTTTTTACTCAATCTGGTGTGAACACTTTTTAATTCAAAGTTGTTACCGTGTGTAAGAAACAAACAATAGCATTTCAAAAAGTTTAAAACCTTATTCCTTGTTAATTTTTTGGAGGACCCAAGTCCTTCCCATCTGGGCCTATTCCCAACACTCTCGAAATCAAGAAATCACACTCTTCATCACCGTTTCTTGTTTAACTACTACAACCCGTAAGTTTCCATATTTATATCACATCAACAAAAATTAAAGACTCGTTTCACATTTTCGACCACGTCTAGAAGTAGTAAAATTTTCATATTTAATTGGGTGGAAATTAATACTGTTAACATCTCAAACTGGTAGACTTTGGTCTGTTGCAAACCTCTTAAATATGCGCAATTTTTATGTTTAGCAGTTTTTTGTGAAGTTCCATGTAAGTGAGTACTTACAAAAAATTTTATTAACATAAATTAAGCTAGAATTACAGCAGTTTCAATTAGATAATGCGGACACATATGAAGAGACACGTTAGGCACCATGCGTGATTTGTGAAGTTAGAAATTTGCATCTTTAATTACCCCTTCATATCACAAATCACCTTTAATAAAATTATAAATAAAATACAAACACAAAAGAATCTACACGTAATTTGAATAGGTACACGGCTAATATATTTTTAAAATATTTACAAGTTTAGTCCTAACGGGTTAACTCATATTAACGTATACTAAAAAAATAAAGTTTACTGAAGAAAAACACGCGAGATTGAAGATAATGTCAAACACGGTACTATAAGAAGTACATGAAATGTTGGTGTGATTATTTTAGGCCGCAAAATAGGTTGTTGAACACTTATTAACTGCAAATAACCACTTTACATAAGCATATGCTGATTATCTTTGTTAATAAAATGTGTCATTATTTATATCATGTATATTATTATTAGGTATTGAAAGGATATTTTTATTCTTCTTTTTGCACCTGGAAATATAATTCTAATAATTCGTTATTACGATACCTCGTAAAATTCGCAATACTCGGATGGTCGTTTTATAATTGAAAAATTTAACCATCCTACAAAGGATATGGGGGTCAAACACTCAAAACACCACATTTCGCTGGTGAAAGCTCCCTACAAAATACAACTTTGTTTGGAGACTACTTCAATTGAAATTTTTTTTAAATAAAGATAGTTCAAGCACTGATGCACCTCGTAATTATTTTTCAAGTTTGAAACATTTCAAATTACTACGAGGTTCATGGACAGAACATGTGATGTTTCTTAGTGTTAATTTATTTTTTACAGAAGTTGTAACAATTAATTTTAACTTTAGTTATAGGTATCAGCATCAGCTATTAAATTTGTAAAATGTAAAAATGTACTAGAATAGAGCTTGATAATTTGGTTATCGAAGATAAATAATTGAACGTATTTTAAAACCACAAATTTTAAGAGATTTCAAGGGCAATTATTTACTATCCGATCAGAAAAATTGTGTCAAATTGCATTATGTAAACTACATATTGCTTTATTTTAAAATGACAAGAGCCTAGACTGGACTGGCCCAGCCAGTCACCAGATTCATAATCATTTTCAGTCCTCATTTTCACAATGAAAAAAATATATTGCTAAAGTTTAGATAAATTGAAAAAATCAGAAATATAAACCTGGACTATCAGATTTCCCGGTAAAATTTTTTCCCAGTTCAACCCTGAAAATGACTAATATTTTCACTGGTTCCTGTAAAAAGCTAAAAGATATTCTGTACACACAGAGAAATATAAATATTTTCCAAAAAATTTCACACATAAAATCTAGCAAAATTAATAACATTTAAAAAAAAACAATTAGAAAATTTCCTACCTTAAAAACGAAATTAATCCTGGCTGGATCCAACTGCCAACTGCATTTTCTCCAGGTTCTGGAATAAATTTTGGCCCGTTAGACATTGCACACAACAGATTTTAATTGAAATAATTTAATTGAACTAACGTAAAATAAATAAAATACTGTTTAATTCAAACAAAATTTTCGACTAATTGATTAGTTTCGACCTGCCAAGGTTCTAATTTTTATCAGTTGCGTTCGCGCAAAGCAAATCTATTAGAGCAAATGTTAAATTGTTAATATTAATGTACGTTTTGATAACGTTGGGTTATTTATCGTTATTACTAATAAGTAATTGAAAATATAAAATAAAATTTATGACATAAGTAATTTTTACTCATTTGGCATCGTTTATTAATTTTCTTCATTTCTATTATGTTTTTGATGTTTCCTGAAAAACTTTCTTTTTGTGGTTACGCCCTACTGCAAATAAGCCATCGACATAAAAGAGGGTAGAATTTTTTTCTTCAGGAATGTGTTTGGAGTAGTTAAAGATGTATATTTCAAAAACCGTAGTTCCTAGGGAAAAAATTACTCTTAGAAAAATGAAAGCTTATCATTTATCAAGTTTCCTACAAGAATGTTCCTATTTATTTTTGCTCTTTTCCTTATAATTTTTGAGATATCCGCTCCCAAAAATTGTTAATGTATGAAAAAACATTTTTGCCTCACGTTAAAATGTAAAAAAAATTTAATCTCTACAACGTTTTTCTGAAGACTTTTACTTGAATACGAAGAGCTGAGCTGCTAAAGCAAAAGCTAGACGAAAAACGCGAAGCAAAAATTTTTTTTCATACATTAACGAGTTTTGCGGTCGGATATCCCGAAAACTATAAAGAATAGAGAAAAAATGAGAAACTAGAAACCACTGTTTTTGAGATATAAGCAAAAACCCCAAAAAACAGAACCATTCCACCCCTCCCTCCCTCCCTTACCTATAGAGCTAGAACCGGAGACTTTTAGTATTTTTACCTTCTAACTATTCCAAACACATTCCTGAAGAAAAAAATTCCACGCTCTTCCATATCCTCGACATCCCTTTTTTGGGCGTGCGTTGCCTGGACTAAAAATGTTTTTATGAAATTGCATAAATTGTTTTAGCAGTTTGGCCGCAAGCTTTTGTATTTCACATTAAAGTTTCAAAAATAAAGAAATGTCTTTCTGGGAACTACCGGATCAAAAAGGAGTCATTGAACCAGAACCCGCCTTTAGTATTTCTTATAAAATGGAAAGAAAGAAAGTCACTTCTGGGGAAGTTGCATATTAAACACTAGGAAACTCCTGGACGGGGACATTCTAAAGCCCTACTAGAGAAACCCTCTGACAAAAGAACTCGCTCTCTACTCAGAATGAGCAGAGATGAACTACAATTGAAAACGGTAATAATAACGGACCATTGTCAGCTCAAAAATCACCTGCATACGATGGGATAGGATGTGCAGAGGAGGAGGAAACTCCAATTCATCTTCTGCTACACTATAAGGTTTTCACAAGAAATTGTTACAGCATCTCGGGAAAGATAAGATGCTCCAAAGAGAACTGCCTAACTTATAAATAGGGAAAATTCTGGACTATCAAAAGTACAGAACTCCCATAAGGAAGGACCAAATCCGAGGCGCACAATAGATCCTAGAGATCGCGATGCAAGGAACCACTAGGGACCAGCTTCAGAAATACAATAATAATAATAATAATAAATAAACTACGAGAAATAAAGTAGTATTTAGATAGTATTGGAAAAGTAATTTTACATTAGATACTTAATAAGTATAAGTATAGCTGAATAAGAAGCTGTATGGGTGTTGTACATCATCAACTAATATGTGATCAAAACGCTGTCATGTTTTCCTTACAAATGCTCAGGTTTTTCCTACACTATTATAGACCTGAGCAAACCTAGTTTGAAGCTATAGATTATTCAGACGATCTCTACAGTTTTGGCCTACATAAATAGGCCGACTCTCTTTAATATGTAGCATAATTATCTGTATACAGATAACTACATGTAAAAATAAGACGATTTATCCAAACTTGCCACGTCTTCTATGCTACTGCACATACCCCATACGTACTATTAGGAGGTAGTACAAATCGTTACCCATAGAAAGAGTTTGGAAAGATGGGTAACAGAAAACAAAGTGACGTAAGTGAGAGGTCAAAAGATGTAGTATAGATCAAAATGTCTCTATAGGGTCGAGATCTAACCAATTTTCTACTTTTTTAACTTTCCCAAAGTGCAGTTGTTTTTATGCATTTTCTGCACGAGCAACATGATGGATGACGTGGAAGTTGCTCCATAAATTAAAATCAAGAAAAATAATAAGAATTTATGGACTCTTCTTACACGAGTAATAGTGTAACCCAAAAGTTGGTATCGTCACACACCACTGATATTCAGGTGGTCTTTAAACGGAAATTTAATTTCTTGGACAAACAACGAAGGTCTCAATTTAGTAAGGAGTAACGATTTTCCAATGAACCAAAACTATGTTCAAGGTAGTCTATGTTTTAAAATTTGCAACATCGACTAATTATAGTACTAAAAACCGGCGTCTAGCTCTAATCCAATATTGTCATTGTATCATGTAAATAATTATTATCTGATGAAACGAAATAGTTAATTACTTTGAAATAAAATTTTTATGTGATTTTATGAGGGGTAATAAACGCGTCTCTACTTTTTTGATGGTGGGATTTAATCGATAATTAATTTGATTTAAGTACTTATAATATAAAATCTAATGGATCCCTCTTAAAGACCTTCGATTACAATCTCGAATCAACAATGAAAGAGCACAAGAATCGTTTCTAACGAACTTAAATTTTGAAAAATACCGACTACTTGATTAATCGCAAGCATCGTTTCGTCGTCGTATATTATCGTTAAGAATCTTATTAAAAAGATAATCGTAGAGGAAACCGAAATAGTGTCCTATTGAAAGACTGTTAATTTAAACGAACTGCAGTGATCAGCAAAGCAATAAAACGTCTCCAAACAAACAAATAACAAGTAATCCAGATTAAGTCGAGGTGTCTCGGATAATGGTGACATATTGGACATGGGGGTACCACAGTAGCATAAATCACTCACACCAAATCTCACATGACCTCTTTCGATTTGCTTATATTTACTTCACACTTTAAGAGCTTATATAAGGATATTAAAGCAGAGAATTAAAAAAAATTTAGTCTTAAGCTCAATCAATTGCATATTTTTAGAACTAAACCGTGCCAAGTCGAATGGAAAATAAAGTAAAAGGGGAAAATTTATTGTATGTGAATAAAGTTCGTATTAGCGCGTATTTATTATTGTATAATCGTAAGTTGCATGTGTAAAAGTTATTTCGTTCTTTTTCTTTATTTATTTTACCCAATCGATACCTATTACATCAAGTATTCATTCGTTTTCATCTATATTTTCGAATTTTTATAAGGTATCCATAATTTATACCTAGTACTTCTATCAATTGTGATATTAATATTTTAGTCTTTAACTACGATAAGTAGGAAATTGTTACAAATATTGATGTTTGGAAATTAAATATTGATCAATTAGTTTACAACTTGTCCGTCTGTCTATTTGAATATCTCAATATCCATCTCTTGTCTACTTGCTTACTACTTCTACTTGCCTGTCTGTTCTATACCGTTTATTTGTCATCTTGATGGCCGACTACTTAATTGCCTGACGATTTGGGTATTTAGACTGTGGATGTGTGTTTATAGTTTATTTCCTTTAAATAAATTACTTGAGCAAAAACTGAAGTAAAAGCAGCCACCGCAGTTTTTTTATAGGAAGATGTCAAAAGTAGGTATAATATAACAAATATCTGAAACAAGTGATGAGGATAGAACAGTTGGGCCAAATTTTATCTGATGTTCACAGAAACGCTTAGGGTTTACTTAATCCTATCGAACAGTTGGGCCACAGGATCACTCTGAAAGATTCAGCGTTGATTTCTCTATTTAAACTAAAAGTGATATTATATTAATTTATATTATTGATAAGACTAATGGTCATTTGCACTAACGCTAAGCAATGGTTTCCTAATTTGTTGATTTGTTAATAAATCAAATGGAAGCAACATATTTAGGTGATTCCTAAGTCGTTGTCTAGCGTTAGTGCAAACGGCCAGTAGTATTTTAAGAAATTTTTAATGTTATCATAAAACCGCAATATTATTAAAGGCCACAGATAGTTACTGCTTAATCCTTTAGTTTCAAATTTGGCCCAACTGTACGGTCGGATTATAATGGTTAATAAAAGTTTGACCCAACTAGAACTTCCCGATGAGAATAGCTGCTCTTACAGAGACCATGATCATAAAAAAATCCATCAGCACCAGATGGTACAGACAGAGATATTTGGGTTGCTCCTATGAGCGCTGTTATCTCTCAGCTTGAAATCGGATTGAAACTAAGGGGCTTCAAACTCGTTTGTTTAGTTACAAGTTAAGTCGGCTAGAGTTAAGATCTCAATCGGCTTGAGTTAAGATCTCAATCGGTTTGAATTGTAAAGGTCGTAAAAATTGATCAATTTTTAGAAACACCCTTAAAATTAAACAGCACGCAAGACGAATTTAAAACTGGTTTACGTTTGCGTTTATCTCGACAATATCAATTGGATTGAGAAATCCAACAAGCTTCTTCAAGTGACTTGAATCGAAAGTTTGACTCGATTTATCTCGAGGATTTCTCAAGAGAGTTGAAGTTTCAATCCAATTTTAAGCTGCAAGATAACAGCGCTCAATATCGCTAGACCTGTCAACAAATATTTTGGACATACGAAATCGCCAGATCGAGCTTATGAAGCCAGTTCTATATAGTAATACGCTTTCTTGGTACGCGTGGGACATTCACGAGTCACGAAAGCTACTTACAAAAATACTAGAGGCTCTTGATGATATGTGGGTTTAGAATCACTTTCTTGGATAGGGTGATAAATGAGCACTGTTATCTCGTAGTTTGAAACCGGATTGAAAGTACGACTCGCTTGAGAAATCCTTGAGATAAACCGATTGAAACTTTCGATCCAAGTCGCTTGAAGAAGCTGGTTAGACTTCTGAATCCGATTGAAATTGTCGAGATAAACGCAAACGTAAACCAGTTTTAAATTCGTCTTGCGCGCTGTGTTTCTAGCATATGTTTCTGGTCATGATCGTTTACATTCCTGTATAATTTTAAGGGTGTTTTTAACACTTGACGAATGTTGATGACATTTACAATTCAAGCTGATTGATATCTTAACTCAAGCCGACTTAACTTGTAACGAAATAAACGAGTTTGAAAAATCTCACTCTCAAGCGAGTTGTAGTTTCAATCCGGTTTCAAGCTGCGAGATAACAGCGCTCAATGTGGGACTTCTCAGACGGTTTAAGAAGACACTGGAAGTTATCAAAAATATTAGTTTAATTATTAGGGGTATATAATTGAGGAATTGCAGTTATCAATTGCAGTTATCGTCTACTCCAAACTGGTCATACAGAGCAAAATCAAAATAAACGGAGAGAATGGCTGAAAATGTTATTATATCAGATTTTCAGGCTGAAAATCTGATATAATAGCATGCCAAGACGTCTCTGAAACTGCGGGATGTCGTCTACATTAGAAAATTTAAGAAGAAGACTTGAATGGGTTAGGGTTCCTTTTTTCATGGAAATTCCCCCAAGAGACCATTATAAAATCAGCTATTTAAAAAGCCCAAAATATCAATAGCAAATTATTTACTTCAATATCACATCCCGTTAAGTCTATTAACATCTCTGTTAACATCGGTGATGGTAATAAACGTCGTTTTATTATTTGTTTTGGTAAACATACAGCTAAATGTTATTAACAAGCTTCTATAGTACCCTATCATGCGTCTAAAGTAATTTGAAAATAATACACAATAAATTGAACTCTGAATAATTAATGAGCATTAAACTTTGATGGCATCATTTAGTAATTTGAGATTGGTTAAAAGCTAACAAAGTTGCTCGAGGGGAGTCTATCAAAAGGTTTACATAACATGTGGTAAATTTATGTAAAATAACGAGGCTCTAAATAAACAAACTATAAGGAACGATCGTTTGTAAATTATAATAGGAAAACAATAGCTCTTAATTTTAGACGTAGTTAATACATAGCTGTTATGACCCTCATACTATGTAACGAGAGAGAAGATTATAGGATAGACAACAGTTCAACAGTTAAAACGTTCATTAGTAATTGTAATAGGATATTAGAGCAGACATAGTTAGACATAGGTAGTTAGTAGATATCGATTACTAATTGTATTGTAGTTGAATTTTGGACGTTTATAAAAGTTGTTTTAAATTTTTTTTTATTTTCTATAAATTGGTAACTCGATTCTTATAGGTAGGTATTAGTATACGAGAAAATCCCTATTATCGTTCCATCTAAATCCCATTTTAAACAAGAATCAACATAATTGGTAACAATTTTTAAATTATAATGTGAGTCAGATTTATTGATTAGTTATCACTGTTATTAACATTATTATGTAAATTAATAGTCGGTTTGAAACCCGTACAGTTGCTAATAACTTGTCAAAGATTTTTTTTATATCGCGATTGAATGATGTTAATCGAGATAGAGACGACAAGTCTGGCCTTTAAATTACTAAACGTTAATTATAATTAAGAAATATTTTAATAAGAAAATTAGATAGACAACACAGCCCAACAGCATAAGCAATAAATCGGTCAACCTTATCTATAAAAATAATTAATTAAAATAATAAAAACAAATATTAATTATTTTTATTTTATTTGCTTTTATTACTATGTACTTAAAATTGCGGGGATAGTATTAAAGCTCGTTACTTATTCGAGACCTCACAGAAGGAGGTGATGATTACAGAATTTTAAGTCCCTTAAAGCTTAAATGTGATTTATATCGCGCTTTAGATTGATGTGTATTTGACTATTTCCTGCTTGATGGTTGCAGTAGGCAACCAATATAGTCTTGAGCTTAAATTGAGCTTCGGGCTAAATTTTGACACTTTAGTTGTTTCTCTTTCCTTCTTTATAGTTATTAATCACTGACTACGTCATTAAGTTGATTAAAAAGCTTGAAATTTCAATGAATTTAAATTAAAAACTGCTACTGACGAATTTAAACATCTGACTTATGAGTTTCTTTATCCCTCAATAACAAAGAATTTTAGTCCTAAAGTATGGCACCACTAATTTATATTTTTTTAAGTTCGTAATTTTAATTATTGTCATAATTATGTAGGTACCTACAGTTAAATCTATTGAAAATTGTAAATCAATATAATATATTTCTAGAAGTTCCTGAACTTAAAGTGTTTCCAACCCTACAAAGGATATTCTTGCCCGCTTTCTGTAAATATAAAAATACGTTCATTGTGAAAACTCTCAAAAATCAGTAATAAAGCGTGTCACTTGTCATGAAGTTCAATTTTATTCCAGAAGGTTCGCACAATCGACGGTCTCAAACGTCAAATTACAGTATTACCAAATTACATATCATACAAATTGAAACAAATTCAAATAATTTTATTGATTTTATACAATAAAATATAAAAGTAATTTGGTAATACTGTAATTTGACGTTTGGGACCGTCGATTGTGCGAACCTTGTGAAATAAAATTGAACTTCATGACAAGTGACACGCTCTATTGCTTACTATAGTTCAGTCGGCGATAGCTTTTGAGATGCGCTACGAAAATCAAATTATATTTGAATTTTACATCCGACGTTTGCTAGAGCTTGCTATCTTCTTTCATATGTCACTATTAAGGATAGCGCACATTAGCACCCGGTTCACTTTGATGCATTTTATATGAACTAGGTATCTAAATGCGGAGCGGACCGCATCAGCCGCATCACTACATCGCTTTTTAGGCGGAATTGTGCGTGATCCGTTTCGGGTTGACTCCAGTTGGTCGTCACAGTGTGAGATGGATCCACGCAATAGACGTAAATTTTTCTTTCTACAATATACGATTGTTCATATAAAATGCATTGAAGTGATTCAGGAGAATTTTTGCGTTAAAAGTGAAATAAAAATAGCTGACTACTTCAATTTTCCATTTATAACAAACATCCCACCCAAAAGCTATCTCCGATTGAACTTATGAACGCTTTACGTGTACGTTCATTGGTGAATGAGCACTAAAAGAATATTATAAGTAGCTGACCAATAGACCTAATCTAATGAAGTAATTCTGTAGATTGAATCACATTAAATACTATGTGGTAATCACGTTAAACTTTAACTGACAATTTACCCTAGGGTAATTTTCAATTGCTCTGTCGACGCGATATCGTATAAAATTGAACGAATTGTCTGTTTTGACGTTAAATTTAAATTTAAAAAAATTATCTCGTCGAATATCCCCCGGGCATTGATAAATCCTCATAATTTTATCTGTCTTTCAAGTACATTTTTTTGAAAAAACACCCCTCCGCTTCGCGTCGCGTCGGGTTGTTCTTAAAAAATGTACTTTCAAGATATGACAAAATTATTTCGGTTGTTATCAATGCCCTAGGGTTATTACAGTTGATAATTTATAGATACGGTAATATAGGTAGGTACCTACTGCAAGACAGATTTATGCTGGTAAGCGGTTAGGGACAAGATCGCACAAATTTGATTTTCAGATTCCCACCGCTCGCCAGCACAAATAATCTGTCTTGCAGTACATATTACAAGATTCCCATAGATTTAGTTCTTCCAGTATGATTTTATAGGCTGCCTCTTTAACATACATTAACTGGAATACCTAAGTCAGAGGAGCTGCGCCTCTTTCTGAAGCAATAAATACGCAACTCCATAATGCGTTTAGATGTTTTATGGGACTTTCTTGCATTATTGGTATGTACCTATTTGTCTTCACTACACCTCTCTTGTTAAGGTATTACCTTACAATCCACTTAGTAGTGGGCAGCCGTTGATGGTTCTAATTCCTCATTTGTTAAATGAAAAAATTTCCTTGCTTCTTAATTTTTTACTAATGTTGCGTGCAATTCTTTCGTCTATCTGTGACCAGGGGATGTGTTCTTCTTGTATAAGTCTTCCATAATCGAAATGAAATTGGCTTATTGGCACGCCGTAAAACGATTTTGCTTTTATATAAGAAGCTACTGTGCCTTTTTTTACAACGCGATCTTCAGTTTAATTCACTATATTCGTGCATTGGTACCCAAATCATAGTGACTATATTGTCAGTTGCTTATCGGTATATTTTCTACGTTTTATATGAGTGTGTGAGGCGAGGGTTGGTGCTTCAATGTACTTACTCACAGTCTCATTTAAAACAATGCTTTATTTCTTTTCGGTGCAATGCATGGGGTAGTGCAAGGTGCGGTGCGCCGATGTGGCCACGCACTTAGAGTCATCAGTGATTTGGCTATCTAGCAGAATATAAATAGCCTTCCCTTTGATAGCCTTGCTGATGTTCTCATCATCAGGCACAGTTATGTGGTAATCTGCTTTAAAGGTAAATGAATGATCTAACGATTTTCGGAGGCTACAGTATGTCCGATATACGACTACCCTCAGTTAATCGAGTGGTTTTGACTCTTTACTGTCTATCAGTGAAGTGCGCCCTTTTTGAACCGCAGTTTAAAAGGCCGCCGCCTGTTTTTTTACGTTTGACGGTCATTGATGACCATTGTAAAGCGACTCTTCTACTTATACGTTATTTATAACTCTCATCATGATCTTGCATCTATTCCTCTGAGACTTGAAAAGTTTCCATTTGAATCATTTGGTACTTTATAGTGAAACCACTACCCTTATGCGGTTTATTGCTTTAAAGTCAAGTTAGTATAGACTGCAGAGACAGAAACACCTTATAGAGAGCGAACCCGAGGATGTACCTCCGCTATAGGGAGTTTCTGTCCCTGCAGCCCGATTCACTTGGCTTTAAAGCAATAAAGTGCCTAAGGATAGTGGTTTCACTATACAATACAGTTCAGAATTTTAACTTACTTAGCTTTCTTCTTTACTTGAACTTCTAAAAGCACAAAGACAGTTATGTTTAGCCGGACTTCTACGATGGCTGCTCTTAAGTAGATTATCGGGACAGTCCGAGTAGAGTTCCGTTTATTTGACATGCAAAATGTAGATGTTCGAGTAGAATCCCCTAGGTCAGGTAGGTAAATGTGAGGCAGGGGGTCCCGTGCATAGTCTCAAACAATTTTCAAATTAAATTTATGACGTTATAAAGCAAGCACATTTCATTTTTTTTATAATTTAGATGCCGAATTTTATGCTCTAAAACTTAATTCGAAAATTGTTTTTCTAAAATTGGATCTTTCCTGTTATATCCCCACATATTCACGGCAGGGTCATGTTGTCACTTAGGTTAAAAGTAAGAAACCAACTTTTTTTAAATTTTTTAATCGGGACTCTACTCGAACAACAAAAATTTGTATATCAGCTACACGGGACTCTACTCGGATCTCACCAGATATTCATCGCACTTGACCACTAGTTTCTTAGTCTTATGTCGATACTTAGTCCATGTCAAATAGCCCTTAGTCTTAGGGCTATTTGACATGGACTAAGTATCTTACTAACTGTTAGTAACTGAATCCACTCAAGGAGCAAAAGTACGGGAATCTAAACTTTAACGTCGTACGTAGAAATTTTGACACACTTCCCTGCACGACCATAAAGCTTAGATTCCCGTGCTTTTGCTCCTTGGGTTGATTCAGTTACTAACAGTTAGTACGATACTATAGTCAAATAGCCCTTAAACTTGGGCAGTGATCTTTGTAAGATAACTGTAGGTGTAGGAGCAGTTGCATATTAGGTATGATTTTATTTCAGTTTACTTGCAGAGTTTGCACTATAAAAAATAGACAACAACTCACAATAACCAAGTGTTACAGTTAAAAACACTTGGTATCTATTGTATTCGATTTGAAAAACTTTACTTTTCCTTGGCTTCGTTAAAAGGACTAAAGAGAACCTTTATCATCGAAATCGATTATCCTATAATAAGACCTATTATAATTCTCTGCTTTACTCCACATCTAACGTTTATGAAATCAAAACTCAAACTTTTCCGTCCAGTTAAACAACCCAATTATAATTTATGATTGATCAAGCACAAAGTTCACAATTAATAGTAAGAAAAAGTAATTAAGCAATCGTCATTATTATCAATTCAACGGTACATTTCTATGTAAAACTTTGAAAATTACATTCTAAATCAACACTATTTCACACTTTAAACGATTTTCAAAAAAGCAAATTAAAGTTAGTAAAAGGTTGGCCTATTAAAATCTGACATGTGGTTGATCAGTGAATATCAAACAAAGACGTCCAATTTACAGGAAATGAGATTCTTTTTAAACCCAAACCATTTATGACGATTTGGATTAGTTTCTTGATAAAATAACATCAGATTGTAAATTAAGATGTGACCGCAATGATTTTGCAATTTTTAAAAAAAGTTCTGTTTGCAATAAATTAACGTGTTTTGGATTTTTTTTTATTAACTAAGAACCTTAATTTTGTTGTATAAATAAGATATTTTAGGTAAAATAAAGTGTAAGCTCGTGCGTTTAGGCGGGTCTTTATTTGTTGATGTAGATAAGAAAGACCAAACATAAAGCAGCCCCTTAATGCGGTAGCCATGTTTGTTAAACAGTTTACGACACCCTTTTTGTTTTATTAATGCACCGCTCTTCTAATATTTAAGTTATTTAAATTGTTAAACGATAACAAAGTTTACTTAAGATGTCTTTAGTAAATCAATTTGGAGTTATCTAACTGTCTCTTAAAATATAGCCAAATTTTTATTAGGCCGCCTATAGAACACACCAATAATTCTAGATGTGTTATAGAAAAATATTTTGTTGCTACTAACGTTTTATTATAGGATATTAAAGTTTGTTTTAATTTATATTAAAGTGCTTTTTAAAAGGTAATAATAAATCAGATTTTTACGTTTATAACTATAAAATTAAAGTTATATTTAATTAGCAATTAAGCGGGTTTTATAATGTAAAATTTTTTTGAAAAAAATTTATTTTTCCCACAACAAGAGTTTAAATTTAAAGGAGAGGTATACTGGGCCAAATCGATTTTCATGTAGATCAAATTATCACGACTCAAATGGCCTCCTTTTGTTGCTTGCTTAATCTGACGATGCACTTTTTACTAATTACCTTTGTTAATTACTTGGCTAGGCATACGAAGGGGGCATTACCTACGTTCAACCTAACCCTTTAGTTTATGATTGATTACACAAAAATTTGTTAAGTAATAAATGTTTTAAAAAAATTATGTTAAAACAGTGCTGATTAGGTATTATCGTATACTCGTAGAAACACTTCATACCGTTTTTGTCAAGCACAAACTGTGAAATTGATAAATTTTAATTACAATTAATAAAAACGGTCCGGTCGTCCTTTTGTATATCAGATTTCTTGATACACATCAGGGTTAATCATTGCAAAAAAATATTTAAAAATGCACTTTTAAAGCTTGGTGTCGTGTTTATTGTGCTATTATTAGATGGTAAGGAGCTTACAAGAATTAAGAAAAGATCAAGTCAAGATATATATCATCCAGTAAGCCATATTTTGACACTTGTAGTTGTCAAACACATAAAGAGGACGGACAGAAGTCCTTAAGAAAACATAAAAATAAAACACGTTGAAAAATTTATGAATAAGCCCTAATTTATTTTTGCTGTTCGTCCTTGAGAAAACATTTAAAGTTGTCAAAAAACTTTATTTTAAATTAGGGTTGATTAGTTTAAAATAATAAGATTGGTTCCACTTTGAGGTCGAGGTATCGTTTAAAAATTTTTTCCAAGTGTAAAGTAGAAATGAAACATTCAAAAGAGATTTATTCTTAAGTATAGCTGGTTTATACAATCTTTATGACGGTCCTCGGAGACCATTAATCGACATTAGAAACACTTTAGTTACTTTTGTCGGCAAGGCCTCTGGCGGCGACCGCGACTACCACTAACCATCACCATGGGAGAGGTTATATTGCTTTTGAAAGCTCAACTTTATTGTTGCTTTAAAATGCGGACAGTTTTATTAGTCGTTTCAATCTTGGTAGCATTGTTTTAACTTAATTTCTTAATTGCGTCATGATTTTTGTTATGCTTTAACAATGAACTCATCTTTAAATAGCTATATAAAACTACATAAAAGTACAATGTTTTACCATTAAGAATTTGTCTTATCTGATTTTTTTTAATAAACAAAACTTTTATTACTTTAATTGATCTAAGAGCTCGTAAATAGAATAGAAACCAAAATTAAGATTTTAACAAAAACTATTAAAGATCAAATTGATCAGATCTAACCCTCAACATAAGATTTTTTAATTAATGGAAGATAATTAAAAAACAATAAAATGAGAATAAAGTGTTTTCCTAAATTGAATTCTCAATAATCCACAAATATGGCTTGACGCGAGTCTCGCAAAATTGCGAGAATCTCGCATTCTCGCCTCGCAAAAAGTTGGGACAGGCGAGGCGAGACCAAGATTTCCAATACGAGGCGAGAAAACGATTTTAGCTTGCGAGGCGAGATTTTACTCTCGCCTCGCAGTTATGCGAGATTCGCGAGATCTCGCAAAACTTAATAAAAACTCAAATCGCATGCGTCGTGAGATTACTGCGGATAATTCGCAACAACGTAACAATTATTATCAACGGGCACAACTTTTGGAAATTAGGAGCCACATTGACAACTCCTAATATGATATGGTAGCCATGGTCAGAATTTGTAGTTGCACATATCCATCTTTCTTCAGTCTGTAAAAGTCATTCATAGCTTGTATATTAAATGCAATCACGCGGTACGCTGGTTTTAAGTAAAGTTTTATAATCTAAGTCCCGATTGCACCACTTCCTCTTAAATCTACAGTCGACTAAGGGCGGGTTGTACCAAACCAAATTCACGGTAAAAGAGTTTAGCAATCAAGTACATTAATATTATTGAACTATACTATACTATACAGCTCATCATAATATCATAAACTTACTTTGAACTTGGTTGGTACAACCCGCTCTATAGCTCAACTTGTAGCTAAACGTGGCTTTAATATTTCAAGCCAAACGTAATTGCCTGTGAAACGGAAAAACTGTCATTTAACAAATTTAAGTTATAAATAGTTAATAGTTAAGAAAAAGTGGCGCAATCGGGTCTTAGTCATACCCCTAAGCTAAGAAATGACATCAATATTTTGCGAGACTGCGAAAATTTCAAGAGATCTTGCGTGAGGCGAGATTACAATTTCAAAAAGTTTGTAAGGCGAGAACGAGAGGCCAGACTAATACAAATTTTTGCGAGGTGCGATGCTCATTTCTCGCGAGAAAATCGCAACTGAAGCCCTATCTACAAATAAACTTCAGTCCAGAAGCACTCCAAAGCAACCGTCCAGTCCTAAATGCTAGAATCTGAATACTGTCGTTAAAAAACACAATCACGTCCTGGGCTTGGTAGCAGGACTTGGGCTTCTATACCTCCTTTCAGTTCTCCATTTTTTAGATTTAAATACCAGCCTTTCTTTATGCACAGCACATTGAACCATCTACTTTTCGGGTTTTTCTTTATCATCTTCTTCTCATTCCTACTGATCCTCTTTGCAACACCACTTTTTTCACTTCTTTTCTGGATAGTCCCCGATGTGCTCAACTGAAATTGGTACTGGGAATAAAGCTGTACCTAACTAAAGATTTTCTTTGTTGATTGTTCTTCTATATCTTATATTGTATTCAAAATTTAGCTCGTTAAATTGGAAAATCCCATATAGATATTTGGGATTTTGCCTCCACCATGTGTCAGTACGGTATAGGTGTACAATATGTTATCAAATAGTATGGCAGATGGATGTTTATAAAAATAGGTATAATCCATTCACAATTTATTTGCGCTATGGTTCGCCATGAACTTTTATTTTTTGGTTTACCAAAATAAAAAGTCCCTATTAAGTTGATGAGAAAATGACAGACCACTGACAGACCAACTATTAACACAATACCGGGTGGACACTGTCACCCAAACATGGCCAACCATAGCGCAAATAAATAGTGAACGGATAATAAGGTTCGTAGAAACAAAATTGTATAGTCAGGCCCTTCCACTGTCTGTATTTTTTCGTCAACTTTTTTTGGTGGTGTAGTTTCGACCTCCAGACCTCTAGCTAGCTAGCTAAAAACGTGAATTTTTCTACTTTCTATTTTTCAGGTTAAGCAGAACTTTACGTAGACTCAGGTGCTTGACGTACAATAGTGCAGTCCATTTTGAATATTTAAGATAAAATCGCAATTTTTCGTAATAACGACATCCATAACATCCATGTTGCTAATATAAATCATAATTAACAATCTTATTAACTATAATAATTAATTCTTCAATCATAAAATGAGTGACTCATCAAGTTGTTAAATAATGCGTTTATTTAAAAATACAAAAAATTATGTGAAGCATCAAAGTCGCACATACCGAGGGTGGTTAAAATTATTCCGCACCCACCTTTAACCAGGTGGTGGGTGCCGCTCTGTAATCAACTCTAATTGGTTAGCATTACTAGTCACATTAACGTTTTGTGTGTCTCTTCTCTGTCATTGTATAATAGACAAATCGTTTTCTTTGTATAATAACACCTTCGAGGGTTTATTAAATGTTATTTTGTATTATCTTTGTCCACAATGTATGTTTATAGCTTTTGGTGATTGTAGGTTTGAGTTCAAAAAATTTTCAAAAAGGTAGGATTCGTTTTGGAAAATGCTAACTTTGCTGTGTTATTTTATAATACAATAATAGATTAGTTTTAGTTTAAATTATAAAATAGTCTCAACACCTTTTCATACCCAAACTTATTATTAAAGATCATTGAATATAATGTTCTTCTTTTAAGGATGTCGATGAT
Organism: Malthinus seriepunctatus; assembly: GCA_963924605.1. Lineage (NCBI taxonomy): Eukaryota > Metazoa > Arthropoda > Insecta > Coleoptera > Cantharidae > Malthinus > Malthinus seriepunctatus. The sequence goes on from OZ004602.1 coordinate 8,138,864, forward strand.
TAATTTCAATTATTTTTTTTTAAATTATATAACTCATGTAAAAAGTAATTACTTTTTGTTACCATTTTGATGTTTCAATTTTATCTTTTAATTACAAATTTTTACAATATTCAATTTTAATAATTTATTTATCAATTATTATTCATTAATTTGTTTACCAAAGCATAACGTCCACTTATAAGAACCGAAGATATCAGGACCCCTCCCCCAATTCACCGATTCACTTGTTATTTCTGAAATAGTACCTAATATACTGCATAGATAACTAGAAGAAAAAGTGATACATTTCCGAACGATGAACGCAATTGTTAGACGAGGAGTTAGCCGAGTAGTAGTCAGAAAGTGTACTTTTCCTGCGTGTTACATATTATTTTTTCTTTCATTGGATTATTTATTAGTTATAATTTAAGAAGTCGGCGTCTATGAATGGATCGAACGCAAAATGCAGAAGAAAAGTCTAGCGTTGTTACAAAATAATAAACCCAATTTAGCCCTTAATTATAGTGTACCTTATGTTAAGAATTTTTTAAAAATTATTACGTGTAAAAATTTTTACATGTACAAGTTGAAATTAATTGTTCTTCACCTGACCAACACACTTTTGGTCAAGTGATTATAACAGGAAGTATTTCGACAATAAAAAATCACTCTACTTTATTACAGACAAAACAGTAATGGCAGTAAAGGTTTAATAATGAAAAAAAAGTTAATTAAGGGAGCATGTCTCTTATAGTTACAAAATTATTATTTATTAAAAAATTGAAAGGAATAAAACGTGTTGGGCCTAATGTCATTATTAATAAAGCAAAATACAAATTACTTCCGTTGTGGTTTGAAAAATAGATCAAACACCAGTTGGTGAGAATTAAAATATTATATCAATGTCTAAATTAGTTGTAATGTTGAGGGGTTTCTCATTGTTATATTAAAATATTATTATTTTAATAATTAGTTTGGAGTGAGACTTTTAATGTCCTGCTGTTTTCTACTTCACTTGCATGAGTGTGGTAGTGCGTAGCTGCAAGCAATGATGATGTTGGAGTTAACTAAATAATTATTAGTTATAAGAATAATATGCACCTCGTAACCACAAAATTTAAAAAACTGGAATATTTAAGAAAATTAATTAAACACATGCATTAGAGGTCGCACTTACCATTTGGCTTATTACGCCTTAAGATTTATTTTTAATAAACTTTCTTTTTAAATTAACAAGAAAATTGTTATTACAGTTATAATGTCATCTCTGGCACATGTTCTACCTCAATACAAAGTGTGCTTCCTTTAAGGTTGCCAAATCTGGGTTGTACAAATGTGAAAAGTTTACACGAGCACGAAGCTCACCCCTCAGTAGCGACCGGTGCAGTGGTGTAAATAACGGGTCCGCAGTCGGTCGGTTGTAAAAGTTTTAGAAATAGTCACAAACAAACCAAAAATTATATGAATTTTTATAAGAAAATAAGTGTCTAATATAGAATTGACTTGCCAAAGTTGATATTCTCAGGAACAACCGAACAGTCAAAAAGTGCATAAACAATCAAAACTTGTAAGGGTTGTCATTTAATGCGATCGTGATGAAAATCAAAAAATGTTTTTTCTAAATATGTATTCCTCTTTAAACATAGTATTTGCTAAAGAACAGAAAAATTTTATTTTCAGTAATCACTTTTATTATTATTTTAAGTTGAAACTCTCTGAAATTTTAAAATAAATTTTTAATGTTAAGTTCTTAGTTACGCCACTGGACTGCTGTAATCATTTCACATATCTGAATACGAATTATAACAAATTAAGAAATAACCAGCTTATGACTGTTTTTGATGAAAAAAGTTTATAGGGTGGAATTATGAAAATCATTTCATTAATAATAACCGTAAAGTCTTTTAGGTAAATCAACTAAATTAATTTAGGTTTCTCAATAACAACGACACCCTATTAATATTTACAGTACATTAGGTATATTTTATTAGCAAATTCTTCCTGAGCTTTCCCTACATTATGTTACAAACCATTAATACCTATTAAGTCAACATATTGTCATCCCTCGCTAAGTGTCACCCCATCAACATAATATCGATATTATTTGACGCAATAAATCAAGTTTTCTCTGATTTCTTTTTGTAATAAAATTTATTGACGACTAATTCCAACTTTGATGATTTTATTAAATTTATTGTACACTCAAAGTTTGTAGGTGTTTAGAAATTAGAAAGTCGCAAACAATCGGTTTTATTGCTATAAAGATTTAGATTTGAATGAGCTTGAATTATCACACTGCCATTATTAATCTGTGATGGTCTTCACCAAACGTTTTGCACATGAAAGTGCAGGCGTTAGGTTTTATTGCCCTTTTCATGACTTCTCAAATGTCCTTAAATGTTAAAACTTCAGTTTTAGGCGTTTCATTTAATTTCAATTCAAATTTAGAGTGTAAAACATTAATTTTATTACATCATATTGTTATTTGTGTTTCAAAAAATAATAATTCGTTTCAGTCCGGATTTTTTTATTCTTATTTCATATTGCAAAATTAAAAAAATTGTTAGTCCGGATTAACGAGGTATATGCACATCAATAACTAGAAGGCACGTGTGCAACGAAATAAATGGCAAGATGTGCAAATGAGACTGAGAAAAATGATTATTTCTTTAATTAATTAAAATAAATTAACGAAGAAGATTACGCGTATAGTGTAAAGAGGTTTATTTTAAAATTGCAAATAGTAAAGTTTAGTTTTATTGTAAAAGACAATAAAATGTTTTAAAGCAAGCAATTTATAAACATAATGTGGTTCCATCCCTAAATCTCATTATGTATGTTGTAAAGTTGGACACATTTAACTAAAGTTCAGCAGGAACTAAACGGTTTTGGAGTGTACTGTAAATTTATGACGTCACAGTAGAATTTTCGCACCCGTGGCTGGGTGGAATGCTCATTTTCTCATCAGGACTAAATCGGGTGGAAAATAGAGCGCGGGTACGACCGTATTTATTACAAGAGTGTCAACCCCGCAGAGTTATTGTTAGCGACCTACGCTTCACTGCCGACATCGCTAAGTTCACCAACACCCGGAACTACCCGAATTTCAGTTTCAAAACAAGACTTTCTTAAAACAAATTTAATAGATTTATTTAACTACCGCTTTTTGGTTAATTAATTAATTGGTTAATTAAAAGCGTCGTGTATAATAAAAGAAATCTATTTTTATTAGTCTACTGGCGCAACTTCGAAATTTCGAATTAAACAAATAACGTTTAATACGAACATATAAATTCTATCAACACCTGACTAAATGCCAGTTAATCGAAATATCGAATAAAAGCCACCAACGACCGGAAATAAATTCCCTACATTGCCAACAGGCTCATAAACGCCGTAATAATAAAACTGTTGAACTGTGAAAGTGGATTTTTGTTGTTCGCAAAACAAAATGGCTTCTTGACAAAAGACGAACACTTGGCTTGTAATTGGTGATTTAGTTGTATATCTTTTGACACTTTTATTAAAAAAAAATTTCAAAATATTTTTGTACGATTGAAGCACAAATTTAAATCACCGAGGTCATTAAGCACAAAAATGACGTTTCGCATATTTAAGCGCATAAAAATCCGGTCTCTGCGTTACTTAAATATTAGCCTTAGGGGTGTTGTAATTAATATACTTATTTATCAATTTACTTTTTAATTTTTTAAGATGGGTGTCTATTTTGCAATAAATTTTTAAAAATTTTAAGAAAAGAATAATTTTTTTGACATTAATTATAGCTTTGGAGGCGCACAAAAAATAATTATAAGAGCAAACGTAAGTGTATGAATATTAATCGCATTTTTTAATTACATTTTTACAGTGGAAAGAATTAAATTAAAAAAACTTTTTCAAAATTTTTTTAAAAGTGACCGAGTCTTAATTTGACAATATAATAATTTATTTTTCAATTGCCATTTGAAGGAAACCATAATGTTATTATGATCACGATTGTAATAATTTATTTATGTATTATGTAAAATAATGAACACGTGATTATAGGTTATTTTTTATAAAAGCACAAAAGCGAAGATAATTAAATTAGTCAAGCACAAAATTATGTCAAGATTTACACACAACTTATAATTTCAATTCAATTACATTTTTTCTCATAACAAGAATTGAGACTAATTATTTAAGCCCCTTCTTTTATTTAAAAATAAACGAAAGCTTACCTGTGACCTGTGAAAAATAAAACTGGCCCTTGTTTCCGAGACTTACGCCGGTGCCGGTGGTCGCTTTGAAATCGCTCGTGTGCGAGAACCCTAAAAAAGAAAATTAAAAATAACGCATGTTTACTAACCCCCATTGCTTTATGGTACTGCAACTGACATAATATTGCTGAGTTAATTAAAAAACAAAAATTTTAATGGCTACTTTAAGTTGGTAATTGAGAGAAATAGTAAATTTTGAAATCTAAAAAAGAAGCTAATTAAGTTTTCGAAGTTTCATTATTAGTCAATTAAATGTTACAAATGACTAATTAGTGTTTAAAATTACCCTTAGTAATTTTATGAATAGAATTTAGGCTCGAAATGTCATGTGAATAATGTACATATAGTAGAAGTCTTTAGAGAGAAATATTTCCATCGACAAACCTACTAAACACAGCTGCATACGTCGAGAAAATATTTTTGTCACATTATTAAACGGTGTTAAAATCCTGAATTATAAGCGTTTAAAATGTAACGTAATAGGATTTATCATCCTTCCCAAACGTTCCATTTAAATTTTTTTTAAATTATAAATTAAAACGTTGAATGAAACGTTAATTTCTATTAACATTCTTGAAATTTCAATTTTTTAAACATTTGTGGAGTTAGTAAAAAATTTAATTTAATAACTTGTTAGTTTATGTTTGTCCTGTTTGTAATAGAATTCAGGAAGTAGACGCCACTGACAAAAGATAAATGACCTAGTCGTACGAAATTGACAAAATGACTATCCCCAAATCCCAAGCGCCACATAATGCGTGTGGCAAACCCTCGAAAAACAAAATAAATCAAGTTACAGTTGCTGAAAATAACAAAATAAGTTTTCTTTACATATTGAAATACTTAAGCACCAATAAATTTAATTTTATAAAAATTAACTCCGGTTTAAAGTTATAACTTGGGACTTGAGTGAGGAGCTCCAATTTGAAATTAAGTTACAATTGGATGCACACACATGCACATGAGAATGTGTTGACAGTCGTACCCATCAACATTTTGGGATATCATTGTGGGTTGGGTCAAAATTTACAGACCATTTCCGTGATATTTTGTTTCTAAACTCACACTTGAGGGAATTACTAAAGTTTTATTATAGAAGACAAGTGATGACAGTGAAGTGGTTGGTCTTATTATACCAGATTTTTATTTTTCTAAGAACTTTCAAAAATGGTTAATTTTAACTGCTAATAAGTTTATGATTTTCTAAGAATGTAAAAACCACAATTTTATTATTACTAAAAATTCCTAATTAATACCGACGTGATTTGAACTATTGTTAAATTTATGAATTTTTAGAAAAACGAAATTAATGGAGAAGCGGTTGATGAATATGAGTTGAAAATCATAAATAAAGTTAAAAACTACCAACATGATTGCCTAAGCTATAATCTGCAGGCATTCTGCTCCTATCATATTTTGAAATGTTCCACAACCTACAATATTGGAACTAGGGTCGTAGCCAGGGGTACGCCAGGGCAAGCTGAGCCTGCCCTGGAAAATTTTAAGCCTGTTCTAGCCCGAGCTTGCTAAGGATTTCGCAATAATAATAAAACAATAAGTTCCTAATTGGTGCCGAAGAAGAAAACATTGATTTGCAAACTTTGGACAAAAGTTCCATCCTCAGAAGAGATTACAGTGGTCAACATACAATCCCAGAAGAGATAAAGCCCTGATTTAACCTTTTCATCCGCCTTTGAAATTTTTTGAGCCTGATGCCCTGATAACACAGTCTGACTACGGCCCTAATTGGAACACCTACTTTTCTGAATCTCCTAAAACCGAAAGGAATGGAAGATTTACGCTTGAGCTTGTGAGTTCAAAATTTTCCTGATGTCATTTGCGGGTGTATTCATCATCTACCGATCTCTTGAATCTCATCTCAGGACTTTAGAAGTGTCTTTTATTTGCACAATTTTATCATAACACTATTCAATGTTTTTTAAAATTGTTTCAAAATTGCCTACGTTTAAGGAGTCAAAAGTAGGTCAAAATTTTAAAATAGATTTTTTCAAAAACTGGCCCAGCCTAATTATACACATTTGGATATGTTATATAGACAACGTAATTCTCTATCTAACTCTAAATTTTTAAACGCCTGTATGATGGGGATTCGGAGTTATGATTTTTTTTAATGTAAAAAATTCAAAAATTTCTAATTTCTTTTGTAATAAAAATGAAAAGCTGACAATTGATATATGTATTAATCCCATGAATGGTTAACAAAACGCTTCCGGTTAAACCGGAATTTACAAAAATATGAAATTTTTATAGGAATATCCTGTATATTTTTAAATATTTTAAAAGCTCGTAAAATTAGCTTTCTGAAGATATAGAATTGAATTTTAATTAATAAAAATACAAAATTACAAGATTTGATGAACAGGCGACAAAAAAATTCCTCGTATGGCCACATCAGTTGTTTTTTAACTTGCCCACTCCACTTTTTATAAAAGCCGAGATTATTGGAATAAATCCCATAAAATTAAGTTACTTCCTTCTTTCAAATAAATTTCCCGTAGTACGAATTTTTCATATATAATACCACTAGTGCTCGAAGTTATGTCGACAATTTTAAGTCTATATCACGAGTGTTTATTATGCTTGAATATTAATAACACGAGTGCGTAGCACGAGTGATATTATCAAGCTTAATCAACACGAGTGATATAGACGTAAAAATTGTCTACATAACTTCGAGAACGAGTGGTATTCGAAAGACAATTCAATGAATAAAAATTATTGTAAATAAATTAAGTGACCATTGACTTGATTTTCAAAATATTTTGTTATTTATTTTTCATCAAACGTCAAAATCGCTTTAAATACGTAAGGTCGTAGTAGAAACGTTTGTAAAAATGAGATTTGGGGATAATAGTGAGGAATATATCAATAAAACTGTTGAGAAAAGTGTTCCCATTAATAATATAATCCTATTTTTTCGAAAACCGCTCAAGGCGGTGCTCAAAAATTAACTGAAAGCAAATGGTTAATACCTAATACAAGTCATTTGGATATGTGTCCTGTAAGGTAAAACGCTCTTCTTATACTACAAATTAATAAGGTAATTACTACCGCAGTTTATCAAAGTAAATAATTATTTCAGATTATACTACAAATTTATTTTAAAAAGAGGCGCTAAGATTAAGACTGGTCGACTGTTTGCAACTCCAAACACCCTCTGGAAAAATGGGAACAAAATTACCTTCTACTTATGACCTTTTGCATCGATTTTAGTTTAAGTGACAAATAAATTATATTTTTACAACTTATATCTGCCAAATAAACTATCTGTCAGTTAATATATAAACGGTGCAAACCCCCATTAATGTTATAATGTTAAATAAAATATATTAAATACTTTTCGACATCTGCTTTGTGTGTAAATTATTTAGAATCTAAAATTTATATAAAATTTCTATTTCACACTGTAACAACCTTAAAAACTGCCTTCAAAATTAGAGGAAAGAAATCCGCTTGATTACAAACTGTCAGATTTAACTGTTCATGACTGTCCAAAATTGTCGAAATAACCACTAGTGGAATTGTCGACAATTCATACACGTGCAATTTGCGATACAGTTCACATCCATTGGTTGAGAATCAACGAATACTATCACTGGATTGGTTGATTTATGACACTTGACTTATGAATTGAATTGTCAAAAAAATTTAATTTTTCAAAACAACAGACTACCGAACATAACCAGTTTTGAGTTAATTACATAAGCCTCTTTTTTTATATAATTAACTACATATAGATATCCAAAATGATAAATTTATTACAACTTTTAAGATAATTTACATCGTTTAAACTGTTTGGAATAAATCAAAATTTTAGTTACATGTAAATGTAAACGACATACACGAATGGAAAAAATCGATGTAAATGATACATGTGGTTACAAGCGTCAGAATAACCGACGTTATTTTTAACAAGTAACGCCAACTTAATTTAATGTTTTAAATTGGTGTGAGCAACTGACAGACGACGTTTAAAACAACATACATTTCTGTTTTACATCTTACCAAAAATATTTTATTACTTTATTTTTAATATCCTTTTTTATATAAAAAGTTTTCTCTTCCAGTTCCAGTTTTAATTTAATTAGTATTGAAACCCATTATCGCCAGTTATCAAAAATGTGATACCTCAACTTGTTTGGAAAATGTTGTACGACTACGTTGTCGTTCATGACATGTAATAATTATTTTAATTACTTCAAATTGATAGATCTGACACAAATTGGTACCGTGGAACGTCTTTACAATCTGACCAATTTTTCATATTACTAAAAAGCAGGAAAACAGCTTTTACATCAAGCCCAGAAGCGCATCAAAGATTTCGTTTCAAAATTTGAAAAGTCTGAATATGCTTCTTATCTGTTTTCTCTACTGGCCCTTAGACCCAGACCAAAAAGAGAAGAGCTGAGTCTTCTAAGCCCATGCCATGGTGTAAGCAGAAGAAAGAAGAAAAAAGATTCTTCTTACACCATGGCCCATGCCTAAATCTGTAACCTGTCACTACTCGCATTTTTGAAGCCTCCGCCTACGAAGAGTATAATTTTCAAAATATTGTTCTAAAATTCCAAATTTGGGGCTTTAAAAATTTAAAAATAGACCTCTTGTCAGCTTTTATTTAATATTCTTCCTCAATTTATATTAAATTCCCAAGGAAGTCAATACCTGTCAGCCTGTCATCACTTATAACGTAACTCATTCAGCTTCTTTAAATATTCATTAAATTTTCTACTTATACTTTTAGTTTAGTTTATAATAACCTATTTATTATAATTTAAATTATTTTAATATAATTTATATTCTTATTAGTTATAGTTAGGAATATAAATACACTTTATTAATATTTCTTTATACATAACGTGAGTGCTAAATACGTGGGAGTCCCCTCATATAACTAACAATTTTCTTCCTACACGTAAACTACACGAGAAAATTCTATTGTTTAAGAATAATTTATTAAATTACATGTTGTTGATAGCTTTTTAGTTGTTTACAAGTACTGTCGATTTTAACCTTTTTAAGGAGGTACAACTAAATTCTACGGCCATCTTGTTGCTATTATGGAGCAAGATCGAACCTTTCTAAATTTGCCAGCAATTATTTAAAAACCTTCCCAGAGAATATTAAATTAGTAAGTAACAGGACAAAGGTGCGGATTATCATCAACGTCGATTAATTCAAAATTTTAAACGTTTATACAGACAGCAACTGGTGGAGGGAACGCAACAAAAACATAGCTGCAACTAGAATTGCTCAATAGTCTCCAGTGACTGGTGTTTTCGTGTAACAATATTTTGATTATTTTGAATCATTTGGTCAGTAATACTGTAAAGAGTTTCTAAGATCTGCCAGAATTTGATACTTTATGGCTGTTCTGGCAAGACCAAGGGCAACAAAATAGCAACAGTTTAACAGAACACGTCCATCAGTTGTAGTTGCGCCTCTATCACTAGTTGCCTCTATATGTGAATATAGTCTAATATTTTGCACAAAAATTGAAGAAATTGGACGGTAAAAAAGCTCCTGATCTTCATTTTAATTTTTTTTTGAAGAAGTGGTTTTTAAAGAAAAAAGTTTATGTTTACTTCAATAAAAGATGCAATTAGTTTAAAATTATCCAATTAAAATTCGACATAAAATTTAATTGTGCCAAAACAAATTTTAGCAAAATTACCTCACATCATCGTCTTTTTAACCAGTTTTAAAAATTTTAACAGGTTAATAAAATAACCATAAATATAAAGATTTTATTGAGTGAAGGAAAAAAATAGTTCAAAACGTTAATTAGATCCTACCTCCTACCAGAAGAAATTCTCACGTTTTCTACTAATTCATCTCGTACATTCCATACAAACGAACAAGATCAAAAATTTCCAAAAATTCATTACTAAATACTGTAAGATTACAGTATAAAACATTAAGTTATAGCAACTCTGCTGTAGGTGAGACGAGTGTAAGTTTGCAATCGTCCAAGTCAATTTAGTAGGTTTATGGTATGTTAGATGAGTTGAAGTAACTTAATGGGCCGGTGTCGGCATTTCACCACAAAGGCCTTGTGTTAGTCACACCTGCCAGCCGCCACTAGTGCTCAACTAGCGAGTTGAACATCCACATACAATGATTTGGCGATATCTTTAATAACATGACTTCATACATTTACCAGAATAGACTTAAACATTATTTCTAGTCAATTTAATTAATTCGAGACGTAATGATTACAATAATTTTAATTTTAAATTATGCAAAACATATAAACTTAGCCGTGTTAGAACATTAATTTCGTATTAATTAATAATGTACAAAATGATTTTGGCTCGCTATTAAGATAAATAGACTTAAGTATACAAACAACCGACTTAACGAGTGTTTTTTTTTCTTTTTCAGACGGTCAAAATCACCTTAATTTATTTAATACGAGGCAACAACCAAAGAAAAAACGAAAATCACGTACAGCTTTTACAAACCATCAAATATTTGAATTAGAAAAAAGATTTTTATATCAAAAGTACCTTAGTCCGGCAGATCGCGACGAAATAGCTCAATCGTTAGGACTCACCAACGCTCAAGTGATAACGTGGTTCCAAAATCGAAGGGCAAAATTAAAAAGGGACATGGAGGAACTTAAAAAAGACGTCGAAAGTACGAAACTACTACACGCACATAAAAGTTTTCTCGAAAATGTACAAGACTTGGGTATTTTAAAGAAAAAAGTTGTGAATGACGACGACTGTCCTAAAAATTTAGTCGTTTCGTCAGAGAAATAATTGTATTTTTTAATTAAGAGGAAATTTATAAATATTTTATAAATTATTGTGTAACAATATTAGGGATTAGAAACCAAAATTTATTAAATATTAAGAGTACATTTTAAAATGACATTTTCAACCTACCTCAAATATTATTTTCTACCCCCCCCTAGTTTTCAAAAAATTGGTTTTAATTCAAATTAGGTTAATTAGTTTTTACATAAAATTGCCATTAATTCTTATCAAAATTCTCGCACCCCTCAAATATTGAAACTTTCCTTTTATTTAAAAACTACATTAATGTATTAGAAAGGGTCGTGGTTTCCCTTTGCCGTATGGTTATTTCCCAACCACCGTATGGTTATTTTAAAATCGAATGTAGAGATTTAACATGGGAAAATTAATTTTACACGATTCCTGCTCTCCATTTGCACTTATAAAATGATTATTGTACCAATCCAATCGCACCAGAAAAAGTTCTACTAACCAAAATTTGATTTATCTTTTCTCCTATCTTTTCAAACAAATAGTATTCTATTGGATAACTGCCCTGGGGTAAAATGACCACATTCTTTAAAAATTGCACTTCCCAAGAAATTAATATTTGGGTAACGGCATTTAAAAGCTTGATTTCTCAGGTCACCCCACAAAAAAAGTGCCAAATCAGCAACCTCCTTGGCCAATTAATGACATCACCACGACCATCCCAAAATGTGCTCGACAATTGTGTTGAAACCATACTTATCCCAAATTTCTTCTAAAGCATTAAGAGCCACTTTGGTTCATCTTTAATTTAATTGGTTCCGAATATTCAATAATTTCGGAAAGACCAATAATTCTGGTTCTGTGATCAAAATTTATCATTGGATATTTTGGAGCACAACAGTCAAATCAACACAGTAAGCTGTTTTCACTATAATACGTTTGACCCAAAAAACTCCATATTCAGTATTTATTTTGTTGTCATAAAATTTGTTGGAAAAGAAGAATTATGACCAATTTCTTTCTCTTTTTATTGATATATTACTCATTGTAAGGTTAGCATCAGAAATGATGGAAAAGCAACTTTCTCATTTTTCGTTGATATTAAATTGATTTTAAAACGACATACAGTATACAACTTTTAACGCTTCTCGTCTAATACAATTACCAAATTAGGGAAAATGCTAATTGTAGGTTGATAATTATTTAAAATTTTCTCTTAAATTTATAAAATTCCAATACTGTTTTTTTAAAAACTTAAGTATTGTACTATTTGAAAAAATATTTATGTTTGTAATTAAGCCAAATTCCAAAATTAATTTAATTACTAATTTAAATTTTTATAGAAACCCGAATATGATCTACGTCGTGAGGAAGAGTTCCAGCTACCTTCTTCACTTATAATTGACTTTAAAAATTTTCTTAAAGTTGTGTGGTTGAAAAATATAGTGAGCATTTTTTTGTTTAAAATGTAAATTACGTCCAAAGTAATACGACTTCTTTATTGTAAATAAATTGTATGCTTTTAATTAGTGGAATATAAACAACGATTTAATGTACAAATGTAAATATGTATTTAATTATAATTATCTAAATGTTTTAACTTGATGTACACACCTTACCTATTTAAAAATCTGTTACATATTTAAATTTAATTATTTATTATAACGTCATTTCGACGGGTAATTGCAATATTAATTGTATAAACTGTAAGCTTAGTTTAATTTTGTGAATAGCATCAATGTGGAAATAAATATTAATTATTAATGTTTTCGTTTTGATTCTTCTTACCACTTCTATCACCGTCTTTTTCATAAATAAACTTTGTTTTATTCATTAATTTTTATAATTGCCATTGCCTTACACAAATCGAATATTATCAGGAGAGAATCCAGAAAAATGATATGACACCCAAGACTTAATTTAAGATTACCTACCTATAGTTCAGGCAAATTCGAGCGAATAATGCCTTTTACGTGAAGTTTTTGCGGACATTTATTTTTTTACAGTAATCGATAGCTTTATTACTCTAGAGTAAGCATGTAAAAATCCCAAAAAATCCCATGTGAGCTAAAGCCATTATTTCAAAAAAATGTTCACTATAGTTCAATATAGTTCAATAGTTCACTGCAGTTATGAAATTTTACATGGTGAACCTGGAACAAAATTATCTAACGCTAAAATTTTTGCTATTGTTTAATACTTATAGTCCTTATTATCATACTAAAATTCCCCACCCTTCCGATTTTTTTGCTCATTTTCTTTTCATCGTCGAATTATCACATTCAAGGCTCATGTCGTGCTCAAAAGAGTTCCTCATCATCTTGGGCCTAGCACTAATTATTTTGTTCTGTCTAATGATGATTTAATTGTCTGCATATTTGGGGTAGCAGTATCTATCGTTTCCCATGATTTTTTCTTGTTTTCCCCTATATTCCAATTTCACAATTATAGAGAGTGACTCATTCCTAATATGTGTTCACAAAATTTAGCTAAGTATAGCGCGGCTTCTATTGAGATAGATGCAGAAAACACGTGCCGCTTTAATAAAATAACGTACTTTACTATAATTTGCCAAAGCTTGTAGTAGAAGTGGATCCGAGTACGAGCGATTGTTCATAATGCTGTACCGAAAAATCTCGATGTAATCTAGTCTTCATTCTATAAATGACACAACTGTCTACATTTGTGAACAAATAGTATAGTTTTCTGTAATATTCTGATAAGCCCAGTTTATATAACTTTAAAGTTGTTTTAAGACACTTTTCCTTCACAGACAATCGGTAAAAATCCTAACTCCAGACTTGAGCCAAGATAAAGGTATAAAAAGCCGTATGTAATTATGTATTAAGTTCTGCCTGTCCAAAAAAGGGGCATTTGGTAGAGGTAAAATATTTTCAGCTAACGAGATGAGATAATGCGCAGATACCTAAATTAGTATTTTCCCCCTCCAACGCCGTAGTCAACGTATTAAATTATTAAAGGAGCATGGTCAAACTTACGCAAACTTATCCCTACCGCTCCTCACCTTAAAATATTATACCTATAATTTATATTCATAAATGCAAGATTTGATGAAAAGAATATACTAATGTAATTATGACATTCTGAGTATCTTATCCAAGAATTCAGAATAATTTCGGGACCATTAGGGTGGGGTAGGTACATGAACCGATTTCCATCTCACCAGCGTTCCCCTCGTTGCCTTGATGATCCGAAAGACCTTAAGATCATTATTTGTAGATGCAGAGCATTGCTAAATTCCAGCACAAGTCTGTCTCTCAAAAGCTGAATATTTGGTATTTTGGGTACCGTTTACCATGATTTTTAAACCTTTTAGCCTTGTTCCGATTGTTTTCTTGTTTTCCCCTAGTTTTCTGTAATTTTCCGATAAGCCCAATTTATATAACTTTAAAGTTGTCCTAAGACAACCAAGATAAAGGTATAAAAACCCGTACGTAATTAGGTATTAAGTTCTGTCTGTCCAGAAAAACGACATTTGCTACCTATAACCTATCTTCAAAAAAATCATCATTTGATGAATAGAATATAATGTAATTATAACATTTTGAATATCTTATTCAAGAAGTCCGAATAATTTCAGAACCTAGGTAATATGAACCGATTCACCCTTTCACCAGAGTTCCCCTCGTTTCCTTCATGACCCAAAAGACCTTAAGATCATCATTTGCAGATGCCGAGCATTGCTGAATTCCAGCACCAGCCTATAGGTTACTTTACAGTGATTATATTATAAGTCCACAAGCACCGCTCTTCGTCTACTGTCTCTCAAAATCTGAATATTTGGTATTTGGGTAGGTACCGTTTTTCATGATTTTTAAACATTTTAACACACCGCTCTGTTCTGATTTTATTTTTGTTTCCTCTTATTTTTCTTGAATTTTCTCATAAGATGTTGAAAGATCAATACTGACTATATTGAGTTCTGTCCAAAAGCCTGCATGTTTGCTACACCTATCCCTAGCTTCTTCTTCAACTTATCTTAACTTAGCATTTATTTCAACTTTTGTCATTTTATTAACCAATAAAAACAAGAGAATGTAATTAATGTGTACAAATCGCTACCATAATGACAGAAGGTCGTATGTAACAATTTTACATAAATTGAGTTTTAATCATTTTCCGAAAGAGTGAATTCTTATGTTCATTCTGATAGAACGTAGTAAGTGAAAAAATAAAATAATAAAATAAAAGTTTGTTTTTATAAAATGTATCTTTTGTATAGAAAAGTTAAAACTAAATCGCATTTTTCTTAAGACTATGTTTCATTCACTCATTCACATACGACCTTCTGTCATTATAGTAGCGAAATAAAAAGCCAAACAAGAGACACTTAAACTTATTTAAAATTTGAAACTCGGCAATTTTTATAAATTTTCCAGATAGGAACAAAAGGTTCCCTTTCCTAGCATCCCTTCTCTTTGCTATAGTAAGTGGTAGATAGTTACAGTTTCAGCTCAATGTCGATTTAAGGCATTTTTAGTACTAGTGACGTAACAATTTTCTTCGGTCTCTTTGAACTTTGATTTTAATGGAGGCGGCATCTATTTAACAAAAATTAGTTTACGTTTTAACAATTGCCAAAGCCAACTTAAAGTGACATTTAGTTATTTTGTATAACAATAATTTGCATTATATGATTTATAGATGTCAGGTCAATCGTTTACCATGCGCCAAGTTTATAGCTTTAACTACACTGAAATAAACTCGTAGAGAAACATTTACTCAAACGATTACACGTATACGAGTGTTGGGGCATTTTTAAAGCAAAATATTATTATTTTTATAAAGGAATATCTGGTATGTATCATATTAACTACTTACTGCTAATGTTAACCCTAATATAAAGCTTTGTTTTTATGCCGTTTCCGCTTGTCGTTTTAAATTATTTTCTTGATAAATACACGACGTACTAATTTTGTTCATGTCTTATTGATGTAAATTTGATGTAAAATGACGTTTATGAAATTGAAAATTAAAACATCTGTAGAATTATTAATAGGAGATTATTTTTTCGTTTGTTTATAGCACATCTCTATTATTTTAACAGCGTAAAACAACCTTTATATACAGGTCAGAACTTTTAAGATAAGTTTACCAAAAAATGTTCTATTAGATTTAGTCTCTTTGCTTTTGTTATGCATCATATTTTTCCTGCACGCATCTTCAAACGTGTCATTTAAGATCTGAAAGCTGAATCTGAACCTAACCATAGCATAAGCATCTTTCAACATGCTGAATCTCTAAGTACAAGCAATTAAGCATGTCTGCCACATAGCAAGCACCCCTTAATTTTTCAAGTGGAACTGGTAGATGAAATGAAAAGTGGAAGAAAAGTCATGAAAAGCGGTACTGCTAACGAAACTATAATCAGGGTTTGACACAGCAACACAGCGGTTCTTAGAGCTGTAAATAGCCCTAACATTACCTCTGGATTCAGGGCTGGACTGGGAATAAAATTAGTACCGGGAAATCTGATAGTTGCGGACTTGCGGAACGCTGTCCAGATGCGCTGATGTGGCCTGTGGAGGTCGCCTAAATAGTGTCCACGCGGGAGGCAAGTCTGTGTGTGTGGACGGGCCTTTACAGTTATTTTGATTTTTTACTCCTGATTCATATTTTGGATTTTTTAAATTTATCTAAATTTTTCAATATATTTCTTTCATTGCCACATCACGGGCCACCGGGAAATTCCCGGTAGTCCGCCGGACCAGTCCAGCCCTGTCTGGATTGGTGATGGAATCCATTGATTCTCTCAATAGAATATCTACAGATAATACCTAATACACTCAACAGAAGTAATTTAACAGAACGCGAAAGATCGGTTAATTTATCCTGTGGTCCTGAGCTCATTCTGGCTCCTTCAATATCGACACTTTTGCATTTTTTTCATGTTTTCTATTGTAAAATAATTTTCTATTATCTCTTCAGCATTAGATTTCGTAGTAGCATTCCACTTAAAGGAGATCCCTTAACGTGGAAAATGGGTCTGACACTGGACGACCTTTATTGTTAGACGTTTTCAATGTTTATTTTAATAAGAATTTAAAGTTAAGTTTCGGTCAGGGCCGGACTTAAAAGTATGCTCGTTAATTAAATATTAACAAATTAATGTTAACACAGTAAAATTGTATTTTATATGTTGTTTGTTAATATACAATATGTCAAAATTAATTAGTAAAACATGTTTTGATCAAAAATACAAATACAATCAAAATAAACTTTCTACCACCTATGGTTTTTGAATATATGTATTTTCAAAAACTTATCTGATATCAAATACGTTTTTAATTAAACAAATTAGTGCTTAATTTATTGTTTGTATTATCCTTTAAAATATTTAAAAATAAAAGTTAAATAAAAACTTTAATTCATTAATATCTCATTAAAATTTATAATAAAATGGAATTGTCGTAAATAATATAATAATTACATAGTTTAACTAATTAACTTCTCATATTTTATTTCTTAATATGCTAATTTAATGTTAAATTAAATAAAAACAGTTACAGATGTAATTAACATTTGGAAAAATTGCAAGAAATTAAATGACGAAGGATAGTTGTAATTTAAAGTTAGATTAATAAATAAAAATTAATTTACTTTTCTAATAGGTAGAAAATTATAGGTGTGCTCGAGCATCAACAAAATTGCTTCGGACAGGTATGAATTTGATAGGGTATTAAAACAAAGGGTTCGTATTGATGGAAAAAACATTCATACCTACATTTATTTCCTGTTTTTATACCGTATGTTTCTTTTCGTAACTTACCAAAAGAAAATTACAATCAAAATTATTTACTAAGAGTTCTTAAATGACTAATGACCGTTTGCACCGCTTACAGATAAACTGACAGATAGTTTATCTGGCGGATAAGTTGTCAAAAATCTTTGCTTTTTCATCTAACTGTAGTATAAATCAAATAACTGACGGATAAATTTTCAACAAGGTACTTCCTACTTCAAGTGATTGACTCCAGAGTGACTTGGTGATATTTAGTCATGATGAAGAGGACTTATTCTTTAAAAAAAAGGATTAAAGATTATAATCAGTGCAATCAAGGGTTTTGTGATATTTTACTAAGTTATATTTTTATTCTTTTTAAAGCCTTTTTTAAAAAAGAATAAGTCCACTTCATCGTACTTCCTACTTATGGCCGTTTGCACCGATTTTAGAGTATGTGGCAAATAAACTATATTTTTAAACTCATCTGCCAGATAAACTCTATCTGTCAGTTTATCAGTAAGCGGTGCAAACGGCTATTAGAATTTTAAGATTCTGCCCAACTGAAAAAACATCCTAGTGCTGGTGTCAAAAAAGAATTTTTTTTTCGATCTTGGGAAAAACATTGTAACAGCAAGAGAAAAATTATTACTCTCAGCAAACATGCAAAAGGGAATTTAAACAAAAATCCAAAATTTTGCTGTGTTCTTAATATTTTTGAACATCCATTTGGCATACGCATTTGTTAAGAGCTAGTATAACTTATGAAAATTTTGCTTCGTTGACTCTAGTAAGTGCGATTTTTATCCTTTCAATAATAAATAAGAGTTATACAAACATTTTAGCTCTAGGTATTTTATGGTCAGAGTATTTCAGACTTGCATAAATACATTAAAGGGATACCCGATGCAAATGCTAAAAAGACCGTCTCTTCGCTCAAAATTTTAAGTTATTTATTTTGATTTAAACTTGAAGGTAGCGAAATGGGCCACAGAGAGTCAATTTGTGACCCAACCATACAGGAAAAAATTACATTAATTTAAAAATCCGTGATATAGTTAAGTTCAAATAAAGTGGCTCATGATTCATTTTTTCACAGTGTAAGGATAAGTCCATAGCAAACGTATTTCTATTCTTAATGCAGGAAGGACTAGTTCAATATTTCCCTGTGTGGTGTTGCTGCGGAGTTTCAATGCGAATTTTTACTGATAAGATTTACTTTTTTACTTTTTCTTTTTTTTTCTTACTTTTTCTACATTTTTGTTTTTTAGCAATTTACAATATTTTTATCCTTCACCCTTTGCAGAAAAGACACTCATCTACTTCATAAAAATCAGAACAAAAAATTCGAAAATTTACCAATAAACCACTATCATTTTTGTAGGTAGATAAACTGATATACAGGGGTGGTTATACAATACACTATACAGTGATATTCCTACAGATTATTAAGAAACATTTTCCAATAGGTGCTGATTAAATGTTTTTAATATCACCATCAGTAGCCGACAGGCAATGCCAACGGTCAATTATAGACCCCAACTCAAATTTTTGAAGATTGTATTCAGTTCATGGAAAACTGAACAACAATTAAACAAACAAGAAAAATTATAAACATTAAAGAGTACGGTCAGTAGATCTAAAACTGTTAATAGAAAACAGTTTCTAATGCCTCTAAGGGTTGGTACTTTAAGTCTCGGTCAAAAACATTGAATAAATAGCAGATATTCTACCAGAAACGAGCTTTTTGGCTAATAATATGGATGGTAATGGAACTATAAATATAGCGATTTCCCGTCAACTTTTTTAATGAAAATGATTGGTTATATTTCCACTTATAAGAAAAGATCATGACAGCCAATTAAAATGTAAACTCGACGGAATGAATAATTCATCGTTGGAATTCGAAAATGTCATTTCCGTCGCATTTTCTCCTATAGGGTAACGGTTGCCAAAGTTCGTTCCTGATATTCTATTTTCTAAGGTGAAAACATGCGTTTAACGTTTAACTAACCAAGTTATCAAACTAACCAAGCCTACTAGACTATGGACCAATAACAGAAAAAACGGGGTGATCGTATTCAGGCCCATCTTTTGGGAATAATCCTTTGAGTGCCAGATAACACGAAAATCTGGTTGGCTTCCAAAAGCAGTGGCTTAAAGCCTCAAGACAGTTACTAATAAACTTCAAATTGGTGAGGAGGGCGGGAAACCCGCCTGAGAGGGATGGCAAAGTAAAATTTTACTTTTTATGTAAAACGTAGTTACTTTACCAGGGGATAAACCCAAATACCGTATATGAGTTACGAGTTTATGTTTGCGGGTATGTAGCACAAAGACGTTAATTTCAGTTCAGCTGCCACGCTCTCAGAGACATTGTAGAGAGTAGTCATTTTTTTTTGCTCGATTCTTTTTATAAGAATGATAAAATGTCAAAGTTGCATCCCGGCGATTGCTGTCATATTTCTTACTTTTTTCCTTCTTTAAGAATTTCATTGAAGGTTCCTAAGCCAGTGCTTTTGGAAGCCAACCAGATTTTCGTGTTCGCTGGCACTCAAATAACTTATTCTCAAAAGATGGGCCTGAATACGTTCACCCCGTTTTTTCTGCTATCGGTCCATAGTGTATACTTGTAAGGTCTAATTATAACCGCGTAACTTTCACTGCTTTAGTGCTTAACCGAAACTCAAAGTTCCCGCCCTAAAAGTTATCTAAATTATATTTTTAAACTCTCAGCGTTCGATATCCGACGATCTGATGGACAGGCTCTTTCTATATTGATAGAATTACGTCCTGGCACATTGATTTCAAATAATTTGACCAATAGCAGCACTTTGGGAGAATCGAATCGTCAGGTTTTGGATGCATGGGAATAAGTAAAGCGTACCTTGAAAAAGAACAAAATATAAAAGAGGCCAAACGATGGCATTTGAAAGATAGTGAGTTAGTTAGAAAGATAAGTTTAGATTTGAAAAACTTATTATTTGGAATTCGGAAAGTTACAGTTCTTCCGCGTAGTTCAAATACTCAATTAATTTGTCTAATTTAGTAGATGTTGATTATCACTTTATTATTTTAACGCTGGGTATTTATAAATAAGTATGCACCAAAAATAAATTAACACAAATACCAAAGTGTTCCTGTGATTACAACTAATTTGCGTTTAGCTAATTAATAATTATTATAAGCCTTTATTTAAAAAAATTCATAACTGTTTTACTTATATGTTCACATAATCAACATTAATTTTCATATTTAATTTAGTTCGACGACGACGATTTCTAATCATAACTTATAATAATTAATTCTTATATGGGAAAAAATTGATTTTTTAAACGAAAGCTGGGTTTTATTAAAATAAATTTTTTGAATAAATTATGCTCGGCTTCTGTGTTTTTTTAATTAAGTGGATGTAAAAGTAGTCAACTTATGTTTTAATTTATGTTATATTTACCGGTTTTTCTAATATCACGGTTGGAAATATATTAAGAACTTAAGTATCTCGTATGTTCCGACAAAAAAAGGCTTTAATATGCAAAATTTTTATTCAAAATACTCGCGGCAATTAAAATAAAAATTTTAACGTGTACGTGTGAAAAAATTGTCACTTCATTTCTAATGTCTATTTTAAAGAATAATTATCCTTTAAGGGTGGTCTAAGCTTTGGCGGCGTGTTATATCGCAATTAAAGATGGGAGCCTATCATTACCTGAGATAACGACATAACTAGACAAATGGGCACGGGTTCATCATTTCAAATTATAGCCCCCAGCCGCTCTCTAATTTAAGTACCGCAAACACCTACTGACGTACCTATATAATAATTTTTGGAAGGATTACTTCCTTAATATATGGCAAAAATTTATTAAATATTTTGATCGAATTCGCTAATTATTTTAAGTCACTATTACCTACTTATTTTAACACTTAGGTACACAAAATTTAGTTTTTAATGGTGGAAACAGTAAAAGGTAATTTGTAAGAAATAAAGGAGACCACACATCACGCTCTTATTGAAAAACACGCTTGTTTTATAAATTTGAAAAGTTTTATTCGGGGTGAAATTTGTAATTTCGCAAATGATAGTTAAACAGAAAAAAAGCGTAGGTAAGGGGTCATCAACATGATTTTGTAGGCATTAGAGGATCTGGCAATAATTTATACTTTATAGCTATTTTAATGTAAACCGTTTAAAACATAACTTGTTGAAACTATTTACGATAAGTAAGAAAATCATACTTTATTGTAATAAAAAACATAAGTAATATAAATAAATATATTATATAAATTCTCCGTCACAGGGAATAAACTTTTTTAACTTTTAGATATAGCTCATAACTTGTTGGACATACGCGAATAGAAACGATGTAATGGTTCGAACCATTCAAACAGCACCGTAAATTACCTAGCAGTGTTTTGTCACGGGAACAATTGGTCTCACACCTAGCCGCTCTTTTGATGTTGCCGACACATAAATCTAGCCACTTGCCTAATGAAAGCAGTGACGTCATAGGCCGCCCATGAACAAGGCGATCAGTAAGTGATCACTGATTTATCGATTTTACAATTGATTGCCTATTAGTGTCTTTAAGAATATTAGATACAATCGATTGTTGTATGTAAACTTTTCTTTTAACTACATTTTATATTAGTTTTAAATTGTTGCAGTTAAATTTAAGATAATTTGAAATCTTTAAATGATTTCTTACCACAAAATGTAAAAACAACTTACAGAAATATGGGCATGGGCACGTCTTAGCTGTTTCTTGGTTGCTGCAATTAGGTCCATATGCTGCGTTCTTCTTGAGTCTGCAACAAAACCATATATTTTATAAATATTCAAAAATCGCCCAGATCTTGAAAATTGATAAGAACAATAAAATCTTTTGGAAGCTTTTCCCGTTTTCCCAAAATTTTTAGTAAAAAAGTCAAAAAGTACTAGTTTAGGGTTGATGATACAACACCACATTTTATTATATTACAGATTTATTATTTACTTATTTTATAAAGTTACAGATTATATTATCTGTAACTTTATTTATAATTTCCAGTCATGAAAAGTTTCTACAAAATTTTGGAATACTTAAAAAATAGTCCATTCAACGATCCCCTTAAATTAAGACCGTCACTAGAAGGGGACAAGCGGGTGTTGCTTCATTGATTGTACAAAAACAATTTAAGTTATGGCCGATTTTACAAACACAACTCTTAAGTTAGAGTTTAAAAAAACTTGATTTTAACTACGGTAAACTATGATTGAACCTGATTTTACAATACGAATTTGTCTTGAACTCAGATTCAACCGGTGTTTAATTTAAACCGCTGTTGAGCCTCAATTGTAAAATCGGCTCTTAGATTTTAACAAAACTTGAGTTTTAGTAAGGTAAACTATGATTTAACCTGATTGACAGTACAATACGAAATACTCACTCTTCTCAGTTGAACTCCGGTTCATATTTAAACCGCTGTTAAGCGTCAATTGTACAGCGTCAAAAACACAGGGTAAAACAGTGTTGTCACGAAAGCTTTAAGGGGTCTCTCGCCAAAATAAACCAAAACTTTTTTAAAAACCGTTTTTTACTAAAATGCTTCCTAAAGGAAGTACACCTCTCCTCAAAGGTGAGAGGCAAAACAGATAAAAAATTAATACTCCCTGTAAAAATGTTTCTTTATACCTAGTAGTACTGAGTACTGACTTGCATTAAAAGTTTTAACAAATCTAGGGGGGGGCTTTGATAGGCTTAAGAACGCAGAAAAATGTCACATGGAATTTTTTGTACATTTGAATGCATTAACTAAAAATCTTGCCTCTTTGAGTTCGCCAGCGTCCTCTTGAGCGTTCGCCAGAAAAAGTGAAAAAACATAGGGAATATTATGCACGCTCACCATCGGTATAAAACGGACCTGTGACGAAAACAAAATTATTTGCTGCATTTTTTTATCGTTTTTAGTGTTAGGGCCGTTTAACATGGACTAAAAGTCGTACTAAATTGTTAGTTCTGAATCAACTCAAGGATCAATAGCATGGGAATCTAAAGTCCCGTTGACATGCGTAGTAAACCTTGATAGTTAGACACGCTTTCGTAGAATGCTGATCCGTGAAATACGAATCGTAAATTTCGCCACGAACAGATAAAATTCCGTTCATGGTGAAATCAAACATGTTTGAAATTTGAATCGTGTTATGCAATTTGGAACCAACCCTCGAAATAAAAAAAATTGAGATATCTTTTGACCACCCCGGTTATACGCCTACCACGAATTGTGGGTTCAACCATCAATAACCCCCCCCCTACTTAAACTGAGGGGTAACTTTATTTTGCCAACAAGTAGTAAATCAACAAATTGTGTTGGTGTTATGATGGTTTCGTGCTATTCGTGCTAACGTATTGCTGGGGTGGCCAAAAGATATGCACGTGACTCTACATACTTTGAAACAATTTAGAATACGGAAATAGTATATTATAAATAGTAAATAAGTAAATAGAAATAGTATATGCTATCACAAGATAGCATTTTGACGCACGAAGGCAAATTTTGCCAGGCCGACTGAAAGGAGGTCTGCAAATGCCTGAGTGCGTCAAAAGCTCTTGTGACACAAGTGTTTTATACTATTTTTTCTATTTTGCAATGATTTATTTTAAAAATTGATTCTAAAAAAATCGTGTTAGAGAATTTTATTGCTTAAATTCTTGAGTTGGTCCTACTGACAGTTGACGTTTATTTAAACTTCTAAGATTTTACCAAGAGATGGCGGGTAAAGTTTGATTGATTTTAATATTTTTAACTTTAATACTAATGAATTTACGTAAAAATTACATTATTCCTTTGGTATCTATTACTTAATAAGCATTTTTTATAATTATTTTTTTAAATTAAGAATAATTTTTACATAATTGATTTGTATCATCTGTCAAAATAATTATTTTAATTACCAATGTTAACCAATCTCAAACTAAAAAAAAATAGAAACAGTACTTAAAAGTAGAACATTACAACATCGTTTTGGACGGTTTTCGATGCTGTAATGAGTATATTGTAAACGCAAGAAAAAATAATAATACGAAGCTTGACAAAAACTAAAACCAACCTACCCTAAGGCAAACAGAATTTTTAAAACTTTTAAACGTGCGATTATATCGGTTTGGTAAAAGTGAGGGTTGATTCCTTGTAGCATAACACCATACATTTGCTTCGTGAAGTAGTCGATCGTATGCTAATATTAGGTAATAGTAATACGGTTTTGACACTGACTCACTAACAATCATGGCTCCTCTAGTCGTGCTCCAGCCTTTTCTGAATTTTGGGGCTATCACGATCCAATAAATATTGAAAATGGTGTTCTGACAGTCGAAGGAATTTTTTTAAATCCTCAGAATGATCGGAAAGCTCCTTAGTTAAATTACGAGTAGTTCTACTTCTTTTTACAATCAATTTTCTTGCCCAACATCTCCTTTTATTTCTTTTTTTTTAACGAAATTCTTTTTCAAATAGATATTGCTTGCTATCGGTCCACAAATAACTTGACATGCGTCAGCCATCGCCGACTTCAAGTTCACAACCACTTCACAACTATGAGTATACAGGGTGTACCGGGAAGAATCTGGCTTACTTCAAGGGTGTATTTTTTAGGTCATTTTTAAGCAAAAAAAGTTATATCAACATACGTCCGATTCGGAAAGTTATCGAGTTATAGCTGATTGAAAGTAGTGGTGGATTAAGATGTGGAAAACGTCGATAATATTCTCAGCACGGCATCAGGTAAACGTTAATAGCATGTTTAAAATAATCACAATTACCAGTTAAGTTAACTTACAAGTGACAGCAAAAAAGGAAAGCATTATTTAACACTTTTTTCCGAAGCCTACTCCTTACAATTTTAAATATTTAGCTATTTTCTTCGACTATAGCCATAACTCGCTAACCTTTGCGAATCGGATCTAACTTTTTTTGTTTAAAACTGAGGAATACACCCCTAAATTAAGCAGATTCTTCCCGGTACACCCTGTATACTGCGAAATATATACCCGTGTAAAACCCTAGATACGAATATAAAAATTTTCGAATCGGGAAAGTTAAAATTTGTAAATTACGGGCACGATCGTGATTCACTACCCATGTCAACGAGGCTTTAAGCTTTAACGTCGTGCACGTTGTGGGTTGTTGGTTGTGCGTTGAAATTAGCCTGTGCCCCTTGAGTTGTTTCAGTACTAACAAGTTAGTACAAAATTTTGTTCATGTAAAATGGCCCTTAGATTTCAGTTTTAGTTTTTATAGTATACAATTATAGATTAAGCTAGTTTTATACGGTCAAAGGAATTGTTGAATTTTTCGACCTCGAATTTATTTGACGTGTGTAATACACAAAATTTTGAAGAAATTTACAACAATAAATTCATGAAGAAATTGCAAAATCAGAACTGGTTCTAATTTTTCAACAATTTTGTAGGGAACCGGTTACACTGGTTTAAGAGTTAGTATCAGTTGTAAATAAAAATTTAATTTGCAGGTAAATCAACGTTAGAAGATTCGTCAATTTCTTCATGAATTTCTTCGTGAATAAATTGATGAATTTCTTTGACTGTATAAAGCTAGCTTTAGATAGAGATAAGGGCAATAATCATACAGATTTTTAATTTTTGTGAAATCCATTTTTTAAATTATCTACAGCGCCTCAAAAGCTTTGAGGGGCTCCTATCGCTCTTTAAGAAGCGTTTTAGTAAACAATGTTATTCTTGGGTTTTGGCTTAATTTGGCGAGAGAAATCTCCCCTTTAAGTTTGTAGTGACACCTATAGTACAGGTACCTATATCTTTACATAAATTAATGTCAGGCAAT
The DNA here is from genome assembly GCA_963924605.1 of Malthinus seriepunctatus. Lineage (NCBI taxonomy): Eukaryota > Metazoa > Arthropoda > Insecta > Coleoptera > Cantharidae > Malthinus > Malthinus seriepunctatus. Next base: position 8,165,431 of record OZ004602.1, read on the forward strand.
ATAAATCATTTTTAGTTTTTGGAATTTTTGAAAATTTAGATAAATTGAAAAAATTAAAAATAAAAACCTGGACTATCAGATTTACCGGTACTAATATTTGTCCCAGTCCAGCCTTGGGCACTAATACTCATAATGGAAACTTGCAAGATAGTAAGTAGCCTAAAGACCCTTTACATGAAGTCAGTAGAGGTAAGGCAAAATAGTAAAGTTAATCAACTTGATTTTTGCCTTGCTATAACTATAAGAATCAAGCTGCTTCTCTTCTGGCTTCATCCTTCATGTAATGAGTAAATGAGTCTCTATTATAGAACAGTTTCGCTTGTACCCTGGCTATACGATTAGCCCTAATTGTGGATGCAACCATAACACTCCCCTACTTAAATTGAGAGGTAACTTTATTTTGCCAAAAAGTAGTAATACAACAACCTCCCCTTCTGTCTTTTGTCGTTGTTGACTAATAATCACGCTGACGTAGCCAGAGTGACCAATAATTGTGAGGCTGACTGTACCTAGTCGATTTCATACCTATGCGAGAACGCTATAAAGCTATAATACCACATGCAACGAAGTGTCGAATGCTATTGCACAATTGATTACTCGGATAATTTTATTCAGAGAACTTCTAACTGTATTTTGTTTTCAGTTAAGTTCTTTAGTTTTCGTTATACCTGTTATCACTATTAATTATGGGTATACTTACATTAACCTCACATTAACAAGGCAATAAAACTGAATCCTCTCTATATTTTAAACTTTTACCACAGTATAGTTATTTGCTTCGCATACAGTAGTGACAACCCCATGGTTACCATTGTATTTCTTTTCGCCAAAATTAGTGACCTTATCCGCCATTTTTTGGATAGTATGAAGTATATAAGCGCGCGTAAATTCAAAATTGTTTTTATATGTTCTGTCAGCTGTCACTGTTATTGTTATATCTATTTGTAAAGGGTAGCATAAATAAGTATCTGAATGTATTGAAATCATGTTTCATTAGTACAAGGTACCTTCCGTTTCGGTTTTTGATGCAAATAATAGTATATTAGAGCACTAGTTTCATAAGGCATCTTGTTAACGTATACGAGTCCAAGTTTAGAAAAAGACACAATTTTTGCACGTTGTCACTACTGTATGCGTAGCATATAATTATACTGTGCTTTTATATAGTTTCACCAAAATACATTGAAATAGGGTATAATCGAAAGAAGACTACTAGAGTAGTCCCAACGAAAGGAAAGCTCACCACATGACCAAACCTGCGCGAGACGTAGCTTTAGAGCCCAATGAACTAGTACCAAAACTTCAACGGTAATCACGTGGTAGGCTTTTTTTTCGTTAAGACTGCTCTACCTTCATGATAAATCAAAAGGTTTGTTTATATGAGTTTGATTCAAAAGTCAAAAATATAAGAAAAAGTTATAGGTAAAGATGTTAATTTGGTAAATAACAGGCTCCATTAAAATGAGTTTGAATTTAATGATGCATCAACGAAAGTTCCAATGTAAATTTTGATTGTTTGCTTTGATTGAGGGGTAATTTAATTTGATGTCACCCCCTCTTCTCAATATTTTACGGAAATAAAGAGCAACATGCTATTAAATATTCCAATTAACTGTCTTGTACACAAAATCAATAACCTCCAAATTTATTAACTGTTTATTTATTAAATCAATTAGTGAATTCAAAAGTTGTCATGCAAACCGCAATGCGTATTAATTTGCTCGAAAACGAATTACAGCAAAAATCACTGTGTAGAAAATTAAAAACAAAAAAAATTAATCAAAAATAAAAATAACAAAAAAATGAAAAATATTATGTTAATATTAATTAAAAAATAGTGTAAGTACGTACATTTGTACATTTATAATTGAACTAATAAGGCAATTAAAGAATAATTTATAATTACTTACTAATCTTCATTTAAAATTTAAATAAATTAATTTTTCTTTGTAGTAAGTTAAAATTTTTGTTATTTTATTAATTGAAGAGAATTCATTTAAGTGAAGTTAGAGAAACTCTTTGTTCTTCTTCATTTTCATTTCACCTTGGGTGAATATTTTGGAAATTATTTTATATTTTAGTTTTCGTAATCTCTAATCTTTTTTAAAGAAAGTGAAATGACAAATCGCTTTTGCGGAAGAATAACGACGTAAGTGTAGAGTGTGCTATTCTTCAGAAATTTAAAACTACATTTACAATTGAAAACCATACATTTTAACAATGAAACTGACGTTCTCTAGCGGCATCAAACAGTATTACAATTATGCAATTTTGCCATGGCAAAAATCAACATGTTTTGGTACTTTTGTCGTATGTAACTCAAAATTTTCTAGATTTGCACGTACGTCATTGTCTTACAGAGAAGTGAAATGAATATTTTGTTCTATAATATATGTACAGTTAACCTTGAAATTATTGGCCACCCTGGCTATACGCCAGGGCGGTTATTGACCAACAACGACGAAAGGACGGAAGGAAGGGTTATTGATTTACTACTTGTTGGCAAAATAAAGTTACCCTTCAATTTAAGTAGGAGGTGTTATGATGGTTGCATCCACAATTCGTGCTAAACGTATAGCCAGGATGGCCATTAATTGTGAAGGTGACTGTACTTAAAAGAGAGAAATAAAATAAGAACGATAACTTAGATCTAAATCACCACAGTGAACATTAATGTAAGGACATTAACTCATTACAAAATTAATTTTCCCATTTCTATAAACTATTCCTAACGCTTGGTCTATTACCAAAGAAATAGCAGCTGCTTAGACGTTTTGAAAGGAAAGCTTTCATGGAAGTTGTTAGATCAAACTGAAAACTGTAAGAGATCTCTAAAGTCTCAAGTATTGTGCTAGAAATTAAATTCTATTAGCACATGCGATGAGCGCAAGTATAATAGTATGGTAGAAAATAAGTACTATCATCAGACTGAAAAAGACCATTAGAACGTTCATAAATGAGATGGAGAGAGAACTTTGTAGCTGACTTAAAAAGTATAAAAATCGGAAAGAAGTTAGCTCTAGATAAATTTGGATTTCTTCCCAAGAACCCAAAAGACACAAAGAGCTATAGACCGAACTTTTGTTTTAAAGGCCTTAAGCAAAACCCGTAATAACGAAATAATCCATAACAAAACCCCAGTAAGGTAACTAAAGTAATGAGATAAATCAGAACCTTGAAGTATGGAATTGAAAAGAGCATATCGTCAGACAAAAGATAAATTAATCCAAAAATTGATTATAAGGACACTTTGAACAACTAACAAAGCGGTCATGCGTCAAAATTTCTACTGACGACCTTAAAGCTTAGATTCCCTTGCTATTGCTCCTTGAGTTGATGCAGTTACTAACAGTTAGTACGATATTTAGTCCATCTAAAACAGCCCTTAGATTGAATAATACCTGAAGCAGTATCTTATCTATAGATACTCTACATTGAATAAAAAAATACCCTCTACTCTACCAGGAAAGAATCATTTAGCTAATAATATGGAACGCAATAAACGAGTAAATATAGCAATTTCCGGTCAATTTCTCCAATAGAAATGGTAGCTTATACTTCCACTTATAAGGAAAGATATCATGACAGCCAATGATAATGTAAATTCGACGGACTGAATTACTGAATTTCCATGTATTTTGAGTATTTCTAAAATGTCATTTCCGTCGCATTTTCTCTTATAGGCAACGGTTACTAACCCTCCTTCCGGATGTTTTATGTTCTAAGATACTCTACGATATTTATGCAGACTAACAGTCAACGGGCTCGTTCAACGACGAAATAACAGTGGAGTGATCAGTCTCAACAGCTGAGTAAATCCTCTCTCTGTCTGTCTATTTTATGTGGAAAAGATAGAGAGTAATCCGAAAAGTATGCCGTTCAAGTGATGATCACCTCCTGATCGATCGCAACTTTTATGTCATCTGAAGAGGCCCAATCTATAACTAATCTCAGAAGAAATGTACGAAAATTGTGAAGTTCTGGTCAATTGTAACACTTTAGTAATTAGCACCATAGCGTTTAATCAAATTACAGTTTTTGGATATAATTAGGTTTTGTAGCGTAAAATTGACCATCAATTTAGAAAATTGAATACTACTTAAATTAATATTTTGCATAATAAGTTTAAAAACGTAAGAGAATAAAGAAGCACCTGCACGTAAAATTTAAAAAAAAATCAAAAATTCAATATACAAACATTAAAACGCTGGTAGTAAAATGTATATCTTTTAGATCGTGCCCTATTCTTAAAGTGTCTTCGGTAATAAAATTACAGGGCGTCAATATAAGGGTGTAATTTAGAAAAAGCCTGCTCATTTTAAGTAAATTTAAGCGATCCCTTGTTCTATTTTAAATTTCAACCCCTCTATTTAACCTGATACCTTAACCGTAGCGTTAGAGGAGTTAATTTTAATTCGGAAATAATTTTTTTGCAATCGATGGACAATCGAATTACATCAGTGATGTAATAAAATAGACATTTTAGTGAAAGTATCATTACAAGTCGTGATAACTTGTACACGATCATTATAATAATGAGTTTTAGGCACGTGTATAATAAAAAAAGTTTTCTAAGGTGTGCAAAATTTAAATAATTTTATTGCACGTTTGTACCGAAGAAAATTATACGTAGGTACCTACATGAATGTATTGAAAAATATATAAGTTCATTAAATATTTCATAATTTAAAAAATAATTATTTTTTATACTACAATCAAAAGGCAATTTTAGTTAGATTTAAAAACCATTTTTACACGATTTCGACATTTTTAAATAGAACTTTTGAGATGATGTTTAATAATGGAGGTGCCTAATAAGCTTAAACCGCAATCGTGTATAAAAATTAGGCTTTTAAAATTTAAATAAATCAATTAGACCCTCAAAATTTGTTCTAAAAAAACTAAGTCCGGATCTTTTAAAATGTCTTTAATTAGTTAAACCTACCATTTTTGCTTAATTTGAAAAAATCAATTATCAATTAGAAACCATATTCGCAATCAAAGCATCAAAAATCAATCTTTAATCATCCGATAGTTACAACCAAAATCTGTGAAAGATCACGGCGGTCCGTTTGAATTTATATAAGAGAGGGGTAAAAAAACATCAGACTCGCGTGGCGGTATCTTTGTAGATCCTTTTACGGTAACTAATTACCACATTTGCCGCCAACCAACTCAATATGAAAACAGTCAAACTTATATGGCCTGTTCACAATAATTATTTATCCAACAATACCTAACTCTTCGTTAAATTAAAGTTAAGCAAAAAATTCTCTTTAACGTCGTCTCGAAAGGCACAAAAAATTTGAAATTTTACGATTCTCGTTCCGAAATTCACCAAAAACTAGCCCTCTTAGAAAAGCAGCAAACATGTGTTGCTCCGAATGTTCCTGCCGCTGTTTATTTTATGGTAATATTAATTACTTAATTAATAGTAGGTGAATGAGCCTAAATTTCTTACGAGGTGTCGGCATTTGTTTCAAACTACTCACTTATTGGGTGGGCAGAGGGCAGTCTCATCGATAAAAAACACCATCGAGAATACCTGAATGGCGTTGCTATGTAGGAAGCCATGTTAGGTGTGATTCTTTTGTTTCTGGGTGGTAAACAAAGACAGTGCAATGTTAAATGGGGCAAAAAAAAGAATTAAATTACGTTCTGGGCGTTTGACGTATATAATTGAGAATTTGATAGACAGTTTTTGATTCTTTTCAACTTTTAACATTTGAGTGATGATATATATCTTTTTTTAAGTGCTAAGTGCTTATTTATTAAGTGGATTAATTTTTTGACTTCTTGACGTAGTTCACATTAATACCTAGTTTTTACTAAGTTTGATGGGAACATTTTTCTTTTGAACTTATTTGCAAATTGCAAGTTTCAAATTCTAAAAGAACTTTTTCCGGCTTATTTTAGGGCTTTTTACGAAGTCGATATTTTTTTAAATAGGTATCTACTAAAAATAAAAAAAATTTTACATAAAAAATGAATTAAGACGTTTTAATTAATATAATTTCTAATTTACTTTTAATTAAGTATGTTATAAGTAAACCGTATTGATTACGACTTTTAGCAAAGCATCTAATGTAAATTAGATTTATTAAATCATTAGAAGATGTTAATTATTTAATTAATTTTGTTTAATATTAATTTTAAATATTCAATTAAGAATTATGCGTCATCTAATCGAAAGTAGCCGTACTACATTGCTAGTTCTATAATCCATAATACAGCTGCAGATTCTTTTCTTAACTAACCCTAGTTCGTCTATCCAAATACAGAGGGAGATTGTATGTATTAAAATTATTTTTAAATTTAAAAATTATCGAGTAGGTAACATCGCCTCGTTATGCTTGAGGCAAAAATTTAGTATCGCTTCGTCGTAGTGCCACAACAGGTACGCATCAATCAAAAAACTAAGAAATACTTAATGAAAATGAAAATGCAACAGCGTATAATTATAAAAAAAAATACAAGCGAACAAGCAAGCATATTAGAATAAATATGAAATATTGGAACATCAAATTGGTTTATAACCACCAAATGATATTTCATAAACTTGAACACAGGAATGCATCTCTAACCCCCACACAATATTTTAACAGATTTGCAAAATGCCGGTAAAAAATTTTCCATATTGAAAGGGCAAAAGACTTAGAAATGACTGATAATATTTTAAGCCAGTATAATTAATTTTTAAAATGTACAAGGTAATTAAAATGTTTCCAGGGTTTATGTAGGGAGACCCTATATGATAAATATTTTTTCTCGGACAACACATAATCAGAACTGCACATCCTCAGCACTAGGCCAAATAATATAAACAATTAAATGAAAATTATTTATTTGATAATGGGGTAGTTCAGACTTTTATTTTATTAGAGTCAAAGTTGAATCGTATTATGCAACAAGGAACCAACCCTCAAAATCAAAAAAATGGAGATATAATGTATTTCGTGTCTGTGACATGTAGATGTAGAGCCATCTATAACTGCACATACTTTGGAACAATTTAGAATACGAAAAATAATAACGAAGTTTAACAAAAACTAAAACCAACCTACACTAACGGCCAGTTTCTGGTAGGTTAGGGATCCATAACATTCCATAACTTAATTATTTCCATTGTCTGAAACCAATTTTTCAACATTTAGGAATAAGATTTAAGAATCTATTCGTGAAGCGATAAATATCTTTCGAGAGACTCGGAGTAAGGCAAACAGAACTTTTAAAACGTGTTTATCTCGGTTTGGTAAAAATGAGGGTTGGTTCCTTGTTGCGTAAGACCATTCAGTTATGGCTATAAGCATGTGGTTTTAGCACGAAGAGGCATTTTTCACTAGCAGTGCAAGAAAAAGAATACTTGAACGATATTTTTGGAGAACATTATTAGGTGGGCGCACATGATCGAACATGTCTTACAACATGTACGCGCGTACTTGTTCGTCAAACTTCAACACCCGTGTGTTTATTCAAAAAAGCTTCGAACTTGTACGTACACACCAGAAGTATGTTTTCAAGAAATCTGGAAAACCTGTACAGTCAGCCTCACAATTAATGGCCACCCCGTATATACGTTTAGCACCCTGGCCAATAATTGTGAGGCTGACTGTACGTGCGTTGATGTATGCACGAGAGGACCACACACGATCGAACATGTCTTCGAGCATGTACGATGTACGTGCGTACATGTTCGAAGCGTTTTTAGGCCAACACACGGACGTTGATGTTTGACGAACATGGACGCGCGTACATGTGTTAAGACATGTTCGATCGTGTGTGCCCACCTATTTATAAGAACAAAAATTATAAAACAATTTCTAAGAAAAAAATTTATAAAATGTCTTTTCATTTATTACTTATTATCCAAACAATTTTAATTTAATTCTTTACATTCTTATATCCATCGAATAATCCAAAAATCTAAGAATTAGATTGTGCCGAGAAGGTGCAATTTATTAACATTCTGTAGTAAATTCTAAAAATACCGGGGTCTTTTAGTTCGGCCAAATTTTTAATAACGTTATAATCCGACCGTACAGTTAGGCCAAATTTGAAACTCGAGAGGATTAAGAACTAAGTACCTGTGGCCTTTAATAGTATTGCGGTCTTATGACAACATTCAAAACGTCTCTTGCGTCTCTTTAAATTTCTTTAAATACTACGTCATATAAATAATATATACAGTGTGTCAATTTAAAACAGAGCCAGGGGCTATATCTATGAAACTAAGAAAGATATCAAAAATCGCCCAAAACCGTTTGGGTAGTACGAAAGGGGAAATCTAATGACGTAGTAGGTGATGACCCCCACTCACCCCTAAGCTCTAGCCACCCCAATTAAAAAATCTTAAATTTTGAGCATTAATTTACTCTAACAGTATTTAAATAAATGAATATAAGCATTTTAGTTTAAATTTTTAAATTAAATGAAAATTACTCAACCAAAAGCAGTTTAAGTTAGAAAGCATTTTTTAAGGGTTTTCCAATAATATATCACAAGTATGGGGTACTATTTAAGATTTTTTAATTGGGGTGGTTGGAGCTAAGGGGGTAATCACTTACTACGTCATTAGATTTCCCCTTCCTAGTACCCAAACGGTTTCGGGAGATTTTTGAGCATTTGTAATGTAAAACATTTAATGTCTTTTAAATTTTCCTTTATAATTTGTTCGTTGCTATTAATAATTAGCTTATTTCTAATATTTCTACAAGTTAATTTAAAAAAATATTTGACGATTGAACTACAAGTAGGTAATTGACAAGAGATGGGGCTTTTTTCAAAATTGTGAATTTTGAGTTTTAGCGTTTTACGTTTGAATAAAAAATAAAATGTTTTATACGGAGTAAAAGTAGTTTTGTGTGACTCCCTGTATTGCCGGACTCGCTCGCTCTTCAGCCAAACACAGTCTTGTCAGTGTCACACAAAACATCACTTTCTCTCCTAATAAAACAAAGTACTATTTCGTTACAAATTTAAAAAAATAATACACAAGAAGTTGATACATTACAATTAGAGGAACAAACTTTCAAGGATGGTAGAGAGCTTTATTTAATTACTTTTTTAATAATGGCGAATAATTACGATGATATCTGCTATGGAGCAAATTATTTTTTAAGTCTCGAGTGGATTTAAATTTTCTATTGCGAGAAACAAAATTATGAATTAAGGGTAAGTATAATTCATCAGAGCTATTCCACTTCTTCGCGATAAAAGAAGACATTGATGGTTTTACATATTATTAGGGGCCTGGCTGGGACCTTACGAAGTGTTAGGTTGTGAAAATTTTTGTATTTGTTGTAACGACTATAATTTTGAACTCAGGGAGCTCCAAAAGTGGAGAAATTAAATAAAAAAAATATTATTTTGTCCATCATATTGCTTTATGCTTTTTCCAAGTAGGCGAAGACGATGTTGACAAAAAAAGCATCATTAGATTCAGTGTATAAAAACCAAAGAGAAAATTGCATTAATTATAAAGCTTATCTAATAATTAAACAAATTACAAATTTCTAAACGGACGCATCCTTTTTTGTAAATGTAAAATTTAAATAAATACAACTACCACAAGTGTTAGCAAGCAAAATATTTAAATAAATAAAAACAACTACTTACAATTAAAAAAGATGTTTTAAAAAAAAGTATAAAAAACGCTTACCCTGTGTGATGTAAACCAAAAATGTCCAGACGATGTCAAAACGGTGTCACCATATTCCCCTTTTGATTGTCGTTTAGAAGTTCTAACACCAAACAAACACAAATTTTTAATTACAAAGTTAATTTTGAATTTATTTTAATTTAAATAATGAACACAACAAACACAAAAGTCGATTATTTTAAAGAACAAGGCCTAAAATATACGTTTTTCAGATTTTTAATTCATTTCACAATGGACGTTAAATGTTCACCGTAAACAAATTCGAGCCATATTGTCTTAAGCGCGTCAGGTGGTTGAACCACTTGAGCCGAGCAGAAAATGTGTTGGGAACTGCACGCAACGCTAGGTTAGGCTAGGATACTTTACGTTAGGTTGAAAGCTGGTTGCATGCAGATCCGGATCACAAGCCCGAGCCGAAAATGCAATGCGCTGGGTAGTGCCAAATGTCTTAATAAAATAACCATACCTTGTTGCAATTTTCTTATTTTAATTATATATTATTTTTGTTGTATATTAATTTGATTTATTTTTATTTTTTACATTTAATTTTAAATTATTGAATAAATTATAAATGCATTTAATTGTTATAATTATTTATATAATAATAAATGTACAGGGTGGTTCAAATATAAGGAGCTAGAGAAAAACTGAAATCACTTTTTCAATAGAAAGTCAACCATGGAAACAAAAAAGACCTTGTATTTTGATTTTGACTTAAAAAAAATGGATATTTTGCTGATTTTGAGTTTATTGAATAATTTTGTTATTCTGCAAGATAGGAGATAATTAAAAATACCCTCTAAAGGTAATTTTTTAATTACAATTCAGTGGCGTATCCAATTATTTTTTAAATAGAACGATTTACAAAATATACCGTTGAAGTTCGTGACTTTTATACAGAGAGATGAATAAAAAACGACTAGAGCTTTTACATACTATAAGAGCGTTGTTCGTAAACCGAATTTTAAAATTCAAGTACCAAATTAAATGGTACGAAGCCCGTTATATTTCGACAGTAAATAGAGTCAAAACCGGTTATAACGACTTTGAAAGGACCGCAAAATTCTGTCTTTATATCCGATATGTCGTACAAAGCGGTGTCGCTGTAACGGGTTCTGACTATATTTTTTTTATTTCAAAACGTGTCTGAGCAACGATTATAACATTTTTTTTCAAATAGCCACTAAATTTTTAAATATTTTTTCAGATTTCGTGGATCTTTTTGGAATAAAATGAAGTAAGACTATATCATTTTTCAGTTTCAACCTTTCAACAAATCGACTTGTGTAATTATACCTCATATTTGAACTGAAAAAGCACAATATGATGCCCTGCGCATTTTTAAATTATTTCTCTTCTTCCTGTTTCGCAATTTTTAAGATATTTCTGTGTGAAAAGATCCAATAATTTAAAATTAAGGCATAATCTTTTGATTTTATAATATATTAACGATTTAATCAAAATTTTATTTCTTAACCTATAAAAGAATTCTCATTAAGTAAAAGGTAAAATTAGACGTAATTTTCCATTTACTAAAAAGATCTTTACGAATCTCTCTTGAATAAAGTATAGAGAGAATAGCTTCTGATTGGCTAACAAAAAGTTTGCTAAAGTTGTCAACTAGTTCTCTGCGATCCTGAAAAACGTTTAAGATCACGTAAAGATTGTATTTTATACGAACTTTTCGTTACTCAAAATTAAGAAATTAACTAACTAAATGTAGGTCTACACTGGTTTTCTTTCTCAAGTACTTAAAAAATATTCATAACACTCAAGATTTAATCCAGAGCCATCGAAATAAAAATGTTTCAAGAAGTTCCATCGAGATGTTGATAAGTACGAATAATTTTGAATTTTCATTAGAAATTACAATTAAAAGCCCGACATGTACTGTCGATGTCGGCTTATTTAATTAAAGTATATTTTTGGGATAAATTTGAGAAAATCGAATTAAGGCGATCCTTTGATAAAAATTTTGTATCTATTCGTGTTAAAAGAGGATTTAAGTTGCGGGAAAAGTCAAGAGCTGCTTGATTGAAGCTTTCCCAAATAAAATCGGTCGCGTACAACGAGCGCTATTACGTCCTGTTAGAAGCTGTGGTTAGATCAAATTGCTTGTGATTGAGTAGAAAAAAGTATTGATTACCCAACCAATCTTTGATACATATTAAGTATTTTTTTATCAAAAAATTATAATGAATTATTGTATAATTTTTAAAAAGTTATTGGCAATCAAAAATAGAAAAATTAATATTTTTTTAAGTTTAAAATTTAAATCTAATTTAATCGTGGCCACAAGGATGAAGAACTGTTTATAAGTAATAGAAATTAAAGGATATGAGATTGTCTGCTTCTGTGAATGCTGAATATAACTCAATATACACTCATGAACAGAGCTTTTAATATGTTTCTTAAATATATAAACAACAATCACTAAAAGAGTACACTACTAAAATACATTTAGATTTTTTAATTTTTGGCAACATTACGTTTTGATTTATCTAATTTTAAATACAATAATACAAAGTTCAAAAATGCACTTTAAAAATTATAAGAGGTACAAAAGGAAGAAAAAAATATAACCTATAAGTTATGACAATTTAATCTTAAATCTTCAGGATCGAGTGCAAAAAGAAGACTCATTGGAACAGTGATGAGTGATGACTGATGAGCAAGGAATATTCTTTAGGAAATCCCAACTAAAACTTATCATAGATCCTCCGAAAGGATTGACAGAACGCTAGTGATTGTGACTAAGCAGCGTTGAACGGTGTGATTCAGTTTCACTGAACACTACCCTTGACTCCACTTCCGTCGACTGGCCAATGCAAGCGATGGGGCAGAAGGAAAGAGGTTCCCAAGAAAACTTTGAGTGACCGTGGTGTTGTTACTCATCAGATCAGTAACTAGCCTCACAGCTACCCTGCGGCTATTATTGAGTCAAAAGGAAGTGTCAGGTTCACTGCTCCCACCCCTCTCTCCTAAATAAGTCCTGGTGCGGAGTGCAAGCTATAATGAAATGGGTCAAGTACGTAACGAAGGAAACGATGGGACCAACGCATATAGCGAAAAATTGACATCTCTTAGCAAAATATATACTTAGAACAGCCGGGTAAAAGTAGAGTAAAAGTAAAAGTAGATTTCCTTTCTGTTAGTACCATAACTAGTTTTATCATCGGACAGTGTTTATGATTAGTACCAAACAAGTACATCAACAATGGGAAAAATCGTACACATTGGTTCCATCACCAATAAAATTCCTATGTATATCCGTGTACCTACATAAACTTCAGGAAACCCAAAAGTAATAATTTTCCCACTAACAGTGTAGATCAGCAAAGACAGATGACTGACGGATTATTTTTACTACATTATAAACAAACGATTACATTACCGGTTATTCGTTCATCTTTAGTTGTATCTTTGTCTATCTCTTGTACCATCATTACAACTTTTATGTATTTTGTGTGATCTGCTTATGTATATAACTTTGTATATACTTCATCAAAAACAGAATATAAAATGTATTATTAGGAGTGTTTAATGAGCTCTAATGCGGATTGTTTGGGCGGTTTTTAAATGACCGCGTGTTTTAAATTTTTTAGAACATTTTATAAATAAATTCTAAATTAGGTCACTAAAGTTATTAATTTAATTTTATTAGACACCCTTTTATAGTCACATAAATACCCTTCAAAACGACCCTTCTAGAAAGTCATTCAAAATTAGATTTAATGCAGTAGGCTACTACACTAATAGGCGACTATTTAACCCCTAACCTACAGAAATATGTGGTATGTGCCATACCCTTAAAATGTGTTCACACTACATGATTTCTCATAGGAGAAGTCATATGACTTCTCCTATGAGAAATCATAGCAAAATAATAAGCTCAGTGATAGCAAAATATGGCAAATAACCAACAGTTTTATTCTGAAAATTCCCTATTATTTTGCTATGAGTGAGCTTATTATTTTGCTAATCATGTAGTGTGAATACACTTTTATGTCAAAAAATTCATTAGTCATTACAATTATCATTTAGACTTAGAGATGCTCCCATGGGACATGGAACCATACTTGATCCTAAGTATTAATATTATCAACGCAAACGCTCACGAGCAAGAGCAGGGCATGTACTCTAGTAACCATCCCAAATGGTAACATTTTTTTAATCTCCAATTGCAGCCTACATCTTCTAAAAGAAGAGAAAACACTGATCGCAGTAAAGTAACTAAGAAATGTTGAGAGGTGTACCTGCAGTTTCATTAAACGCTACTTCCGACTTTATGTCTTTAGAACTAACCCTTCCAGGTAGAATATTCTTAAGGGGCTCCACAATCGAATAGATAGGGAATCAGAAACCCAAGGAGACATCGGGTAACCATTACTCATCAACCGCTGATCTGACAGCTGCCCTGAGGCTATTATTATAAGTCAATGCTGTCCAGAGCTGTCCACGCCCCCTCTATACATCTCCTCTTTATAAATACGTAATTGGCCGATAACATGGCTTGCAACCGTCCCTAAAGGTAACATTTTTTTATCTTTAGCTGAAGCCTACGTCTTCTAAAGGAAGAATGAAAACACTGATGGTAGTAAAGTAACTAAGAAACGTTGAAAGGCGTGACTGCAGTTTCATTAAACGCTACTTCCGACTTTATGCCTTTAGAACTGCCCTTTTCAGGAATAATACTCTTAATGGGCTCCACAAGCGAATAGGTAAGGAATCAGAACCCCAAAGAGACATCGGGTAACCGTGATGTCGTTACTCACCAACAGCTAATCTGACAGTTGCCCTGCGGCTATTATTATAAGTCAATAGGAGGTGTCCAGACCCTCTGTGCACCCCTCTCAATAAATACGTCATTGGCTTGTAACATTCCAAAAGTTAACATTTTTTATCTCCAGCTGTTCTTATTAGTTAATAACAGGAGATGTCCATGCCATTTCTGCATCCTATCTATAAATAGGTCACTGGCCTAAATGGCTTGTACTTTCCCAAATTACCAATCAGGTTCAGGTAGTTTGAGTCCACACGATGTAGGTAGATATTTTAGTTGGGCAGAAAATTATAGTCGAACACAACGTCAGAAGATCTTTTTCTGATTGCATATAGATAGATGATTGTTAGCAACCGACACAGAGAGCTACCTTTAGGTGCACGTGTATAATTACATTGTGGGACAGTTGTTCTGCTGTGCAAAACCCAAAATGTGAAGTTTGAAAAGTCATGTGGAGAAGAAAATTTGAAAATAATACTCAATAGCGCCAAAACGTGGGGCACGAAGTTTGCTGACCCCAGTAAACACTCCAAATATACACCACTGAGTAGAAAAGTTTTTTAAAGGTTATTTCTTCAAGAAAAAATATAGAACCTTTTCAGGAAGATCCAGACCGACGTCCCATGGCATAAGCGGATTTAAAATTTATGATGCCAAGGGCTAATTAAATTTTTGAACCTCTCTTCCAATTTTTTAGGACACTTATATTAACTTTTGGTAAAAGAGTTTCTGAAATAAAGCAGAAGAGGCAATTCGCACATGAGCGACGCAGCTTGACGAAGCGTTTTGAACTACAAGTTACTCTTTAAAATTATTTCCACCTAATATAAAAATCGTAGGTACCCTATTTTTTTTAAATTGGGCATAAATTTATTCCTCAACTTAAAGAAATTATTAAACTGCGAGTAAAAGAAAAATAAAATATAATTTTCTCAAGTGCATACTTTTGAATAAGAAATTTTGAATCTAAAATGTTTAAATTAGCATGTGAATATGAATACTTTGCCATTCAGAGAAACTTTCTTCGAGTTGCATCGACACTTAAATGATAATTTCCTAAATTATAACAAAATTTTCCGGAAATTGCCTTTAAAGAGTAAGAAATAAGCAGTCTCTAAACGAAATTTGTAAAATTATTTTAGAAAAAATAAAAACTGGGTGGTATGTTTTTTTACGTAAACCGTAACTTAATCTCGGAGTTTACATTTTTTAAAGTCATAATTTGTGTATATTAGTAATTTTATATTGTTTATACTTCAAAAATGAGTGTTCCCATGTGCTACTCGTGCAAGTGCACAACACTTGAGTTGTCAAGAAAATATTCCAATTTTTTAATTAAAAAAAAACACCCAGTTTACGTACATAATTGTTAGAAAAAATAGGTGGGGTAATCTAAAAGAACCTTAGACAGAACTAATTTTCATTAGTCGTAGACTTCCAACTCATTGATTCAACTAAATATACTTCCTTAGCGTCGAAAATCGTTCAAAAAAGTACCCCCACAGTTACAGAAGACCGACTTAGTACTCGTTATTGAAATATTCAATTTTTAATTGTACAAAAGCGAAAATTTGTCAGACCCATCATTTGATAGAATAATAGAATTGATTGGAATGAAAAGATCCTAAGTGTTGTGGTTTAGAATGCAAATGCTAACAATTTTGAATGAAAGCTAAAATTTGATACTCATTAACTTTTGTTGGTGCTTGTTCATTGGAAATTTTATCGGAAAACTGTTGTTCACTTTACAAATTGAGGCGAACAAAATAAATAAATTTTTCATTAAGCTTTTAGGTAAACTTAACCGACGCTATTTAATTTATGAAACATTCCTATGCAGACACCTGAAATAAATATTTTAATACTTCATTGGATGTGTTTGTGTTTTAAATTAACTCTCTCTATCACCGAGGTGTTGTAAAATTTAGTTTAAATCGTGTAAACTTATGTCAGTTTTTATATGAATTATAATAACCATATGCAAGAGACTACCACTTTGTTCAAGTATATGTACTTAAGCAGATATGTTTATAAAATAACTATTTTAGAAACATTTAAGTGGCATGTATAATATAACAACGTATAAGTGGAGAAGAGCTTCCTTAAAATTAAAATCACTTAATAATTTAATGGTTATTCTAAATACCTTATTATAATATCTTTTGATAAAATAAAAAAGTTCAAGTACTCAACAGCTACCAGTAATAGTTACATGCACTTTCTTTAATTATAAAGACTTTAAGATAAGTCCAGAAATCGAATTGTAAACACAAATACTAAAACTCAAATTAATGAACTCAACAACCTTAAAAACTTATCAATGGATTTGTTTTATAAAATTTTCAATAAAAGATGCAAAAATAAAATTTTAAAAAATTTTAATTTCTACTAAAAGTCAACGTTCTTTACTTCTAATAGGCAAAAATATTTAGGATATAGATCTTGTTTCATTTGAAAATTATGAAAAAATTGTAAAAAAATACTTTGTTTCTGAAATGAGCATCCAGCGTCGGATTAAGCTCTAATAAGCCCTGAGCTTGGAATCAATTAGGACATCAAAAAATACCCTATACACCTCCATATTGGTTCCTATTATTTAAACTAAAATAATCTATTTGGACGGAAGCACCAAATAAGCCTTTGCAATGCAACTTTTAGCGAGGCGAGAGTAAGATTTCTAATGCGGTGCGATAATAGTGCGGTTAATAGTAATAATAAAAGACGTAGGTACAACTTCAACTTCTGACAATTGACAACTACAACGGATAAACTTGGCGGAAAAATTTCAAGATCAACCAACTTTTCCGTCGCCTTCGCGCAACGGATGAATTTAAAAAATACTCTTCTCTGATTGGTCGACGTACCAACGGAAAAGTATCAACGCAGAGCTATGAACCTAGCTTTAAACGAGGTAGGTAACAGGTTAAGTCCTGAACTTGTGAGAAGAATAGAACGGAGCCAACACGCTATAGCGAAAATGTGTCTGGCAACATCTGGTCGCATCAATTTTAGAGATATAGAGAAAGGACACTCGCTCCCTCCATCTGTACTACGCAAGATATTGGCTCCGCCCTATTCTTCTCATAAGTTTCAGACTATACCTGTACCGTACAGGTAAACAGGCTATACGTACCAAATGTTTGGTGTTTATAAAACCTTATCAAATATTGTTTTACGTACACACCAAAGTTGAGAGTCCCAGAGCCCCGAATATATGGGAATAACAATTTTGAACATAAAATATTACCTTATCCATAAAGAATTTAAACTATACGCTATTGGTAGAATGGCTATAGCTTTTGTTTCTCAATATAAGAATTGTTCAATAGTTCAGAATTGGAATGACATCCAAAAATTAAAGAATTGTTTATTGTATCTCCCAGTATGGAAATTATTTTGGATGTTCAAAGCTAGTAAACCAAATATATCCTGTGCGGAACATACACTCAGTCAGGAGGCAGCCGTATATAGTATCATAGATTACCATATAATAAGACATTATTATACTCTATTCAGGGAACAGAAGCAGCTAAGCCACTCCCCACAAATTTCTATCAATATGGTTTACGCATATTAATTCTTGGGTGATTGTTTTAAACCGTATTTTCAAAATTCGACCAA
Organism: Malthinus seriepunctatus; assembly: GCA_963924605.1. Taxonomy (NCBI): domain Eukaryota; kingdom Metazoa; phylum Arthropoda; class Insecta; order Coleoptera; family Cantharidae; genus Malthinus; species Malthinus seriepunctatus. Next base: position 8,183,493 of record OZ004602.1, read on the forward strand.
TAGAAAAATTCTATTCGAATATCGCGCGCTTTTTTGGGAGTGACTTAGCTGTTTTTGTTCCCTGAACAGAGATTAGTATATTCTACCTATGCTCGAGATCACGAAAACAGCTTCCCCAGCGCGAGGTTCGTAAAATATTATTCCTCGGCCGTCTAGCAGGGAGGCTTAGTAGATTACTCGGGGTGGGCCATCGAAATTGTAAAAAAATAGTAAGTAATAGTGAAATATAAAAAAACGTGGAAAATGGGAAAATAATGCGACTTTGACCCCTCAACGTCTCAACGTAATCATTTATAAAAGGCGGCACTAAGTATCCCTAATGAAATGCACGTTGCACATAAAGTTCGGAACTTAAGAGAAGAATAGGGCGGAGCCAAAGCGCTATAACGAAACTGTGTCTGGAAACATCTAGTCGCATCAATTTTAGAGATATAGACAGAGAGAGAGAGAGCACTCATTCCCTCCATCTGTACTACGCAAGATATTCTTCTCATAAGTTCCCGACTATACATCGCTTGACCATCTGATTTTTAAGAACAAATTTATACGAAATGACTCATACAAATAAGCTCTCTATTGAAATATCTGCCCTATGAATACAAGCATAAAAAAAGTCAATGGAGATCACACCTAAAATTAATTTATAAAATTCGGGGATAAAACCCTCAAATATAAAGATATTGCATGTTTTTTTAAGAAACTCATCACAAGTTTTAGAAGTTTATGATAAGATAAAATCGTTAAATAGTGTCCAAGTTGTTAAGAACAACTCGGGTATCCACTTTTGGAGAACTGGATCTCAGTAGGGAGAGCAAGTTTGAGTAGAAATAGTATTACAGTAGAACCTCGTTATAAAGTACTCCTTTATAACGTTTTTTTGGATATAACGGACTAAATCTTGGGTCCCATTCTAATATTTTGTGGATTTATTTTGTTTTTATGTTTTTATTATTACATTTCTTCTTTTGTAGCTTTTTTTTATATTAATAAATTATTGGAGAAAATCAAGCTATTTATATTATTACAGACTCCGGTTATAACGTAGAAAATTTTTCGGCCCCTGATGGTACGTTATAACGGGGTTCTACTGTATTTCGATGTCCGGAATCTATGACCAAACTACTGAGTAAGGTACAACTGGAAGAACCAAACAAAATCCCTGAAGAGGCTTTGCTGAAGACGCTCCTGTACCTACTATTCATTCTAAGATGAAACCGTTACGAATTCTTAACCGTGAAGTAGATTAATATTTTGCCACTACACATTTTTATATTTTGTTGGCATATTTTCCAGGGCTCTTGTTTGCTTCTAAGCGCTATATTTCAAGAATGGCCAACAAGTCGACGGCGAAGCGATATTTGGTAGATCAGATCATAACCGACAGGAGACGATTTCAACACGCAAACGCAACCGTGACTCATAGAAACAGACGGTTGTGGCGGTTTTAGTATTATATTTTATACAAGTAATGGCACCGCTTACAGATAAACTGAGAGCTAAATTATGTGGCGGATAAGTTGTCAAAATATTGTATTTGTCACATAAACTAAAATCGATGCAAACGGCCATAATCAGCAGGTAGCTTTGTAGAAAATTTAACCGTCAGTTATTTGATTTATCCTACAGTTGATTGAGGGGGAAAGGTTTTTGAAAACCTATCTGCCAGATAATTTATTTACCAGTTTATCTGTAAGCGGTGCAAATGACCATTAGTACTATAATAAATCATAGCTGACTCATCAGTCATTTTTTGTCAAACGTCAAAGTTTGACTATACTTTACCATAATCGACCATAAATTTCAAGAAGGTTATTTTCCCATTTTAACCAAATATTGGTTGGTTCTTCTATACACATAGCCAATGATTTTTAATTGTTTAATATGATCTTAAGAATTCAAAAATTTGGCCCTTTTAGGCGGCAACCGCGTCAGCGACCACACGTTTTAGAGGTCGGGTTTTTTTTACTTAGCGCTGATTTAAATTTTAAACGATCACTCGAATAAGCAATTGACAAATAAAGACAAAAGCAATAACTATTATTTAATGACAACCCTAGAAAAAATAATGAATAGGTATTTAAATAAATATATACAATTTATTTTAATTCTTACACAACACAATGTGCATCATAAATAATTAAGTGTCTTAAGTACTAAATAATTAATGGTATATACAATAATTTAAATGGACATTAATAGCACTAAAAGTAATGAGTAAGTAATAACTTTGGTACAAATTTGCAAATAAAAGCATTTCAAGTGCCCATACGTATAAAGTTTGGAAAGTAAAGGTAACTATAGGTAAGTAATAAATTATTCGATTATTCCCTATTTTCCATTCCCATTTCTTCGTCAGGTTGTTGTTGTAAATTTCCAATAATAGTAGATGGATGATAATAACTAAAATAAGGTAGCAGATGTAAGGAGCTATTATAATGTTGACATAAATTTAACATGGACTCTTGTAAGTTTTTCGACCCATACTTCTGGCTCTCTTTATTAAACGGATCGTACATAAATAAATCCGATTTATTTGTATCGTTGTAACCTTTCTGATACAACAATCCCTTCTGTTGCATAAACAGCGGCATATCGTCCTTAACCAGCACCTTAACCGCTACTTTTCTCGCATTTTGTGTTATCATATTTTGTTCTTGCATTTGTAATTGTTTTCTTTTTGTTTTATATCGCCGATTTTGATACCAAATTTTCACTTGGGTTTCCGTTAATTTTAATGCGTGTGCCAGATCGGCTCTTTCGGGACCACTTAAATACCTTTGTTGACTAAAACGACGCTCTAATTCAAATACTTGCGCGTGTGTAAATGCAGCTCTTGATCTTTTCTTGCGTCCACCCGATTGGTTTGCATCGCGTGTAGTGTCGTCTGATTGGATTTCACGCTGGGGTTCTGGAGATGTGGAAAAGTTCGGAAAATTATCTGAAAATTAATTAACGTATTAAAAAATTTATCGATCGCCGGTCGAAAAAATTTTAAATTGTTATGAAAACCATTAACTTTCCCTCAAGTTTTCCACCACTTCCTAAGTCACCTTTATAGTAAATTAAAGTTGTAATTTGATGGGTTTAAAATGACGTTCGTAAATGATAAAAAGACGGTAATTTCGTAACCAATCACTAATACTAAGTTATGCTTATACATGAAAAGTACAAAAAGCTTTTAACTTAAAAGGTTTTGAGAGTATTATAGGTACCAATGTGTACCAGACTCCATTTAATAAAATTGTCGTTTATTAAAATATAATTTTTCACAAAAGAAAATTTATGACGTCTAATGCGTATATCAAAAGCTACCCTAAGAGTTAACTTAACCTTTTTCTTAAACAATCCAAAAAAATTTAAAAAAGTACTTACCAAAAGATTTTTGACTAGATTTTGACATATCCAAAGCACGTTCTTGTAAATTAACTTCTTCTAAAGTTTTCCCCACCGAATTATTATTCAAAATATTTTCAATCGAAAAAGCTGTAACACCAGCAGAGTTTGCGCTTTTTTCAATTTTAATACCCGACTCTTCCATTTTACCACTTTAATTTAAAAACTATAACAACACATTTTTCACGACTTTCTTCCTTAAAAAAGTAAAGTTTGCGCTTCCTTAAAATCAACGATAGTACTGATGTTCATCATCCCAAATTGTTTCTGACACCGCACTCGAGTTGTGGTGAATAAACGAGACCGCGAAATAAAGCTCTCTCTTTTTACAGAAGGAACAAAAATATTGAAACGCCCTTTAACACGATAGGCTAAGAGAAGGGAAAATGTTTACCTTTCAAATAAATTTAAACCATTTCAAAAATCAACCAGGAACTAAAACTTTTTTTCTACACCACTTCGTTTTTATTTTATTCTTATCGAGAGAAAATTTTGTGACGCAAGAGAAAACTTAAAAAAAATTATTTATTATGTTCCATCAAGTAGGCCGTTTTTAATAATTTTAATGGATACTTGAAGTTAAGTATTAGGCAAAAATTATGCAATAATTGCTAATAAAAGAGATCTAGGCCAAACAAAATTGCTCACATTTTTAATTCGAGTGTTTCAATCGAAATAAACAAATAAATTTTTATTAAGTGCACCCTTAATGTTTAGGGTAAATTTAGTACTGCACACGTGCCTTACAACCCTTTAAAATAGTAAAATATGCTTATATTAAAATAGTGCATTAGGTAAGTAAATAGAATAATTAGTTTTCTGTTGAAAGTTGGGGTTTTGATTTTTTGAAATAAAAGGAAATTAGTTGTCATAGTTTTGAACATCCGGAACAAAGGGGGTAAGTTCGTCGTTGAAGTATTATTTTATAAACGTAAATATAACCTATTACTTTTATTTTGATAATATACCTATACTTAAAGTTATTAAATTTATATAATTAAGTTGAACTTAAAAAGACAAGCAAATTTCCTGCTTTTGAATGGTTAATTTTACTTCAAATTATAGAATCGCTGCTCTCCAACATCGTAGCACAGTAAAATACCAAAGAGAAGACTTAGAATTCCGAAAGAACTGTCAGAAATTTCAGTAGACTGAGAACATGTCAAAAGATGTTTGAATTTTTAATACCCAAAAATGAGTGGTTCATCAAAATAGGAAAATGAAGATTCCGCGGAAACGCGTTCTTGATTTTCAAGACAAGCAATCAGCTTGCTTTTGTCTTGATGCCAAGAGTCTTTACAAGTTTTTGATTTGGATATGCACTTTGTACTAACGCAGTCCAGTATCTTTGTCGCATCGCTCTACTCAGCCACTGTCGTAACGTAACAAAAAGACCGCAACCCTGAATAAAATGTAACCACTTAAACTTAACCATTTTGCCAAATTTTGGGAAAAATTAAATTTCCTGTGTATTTAAAAAGAGATATTTCTACCTACAAAGTTGACTTGAACAATGGTTAGAAAAGTAGCAGCAATAAATCGAGTACAAAAATACAGATGGGTCGGCATTGTCGGCTAACACAAAATAGGTTTCAAAGGGCAAGTACGTGACGAAATGAATAGAAACAAACAATTCAATATGGGTTTCCCCAAAAGTAAAACTACAAGTGTTGAAAACCCCAAACAATAGCAAATAGAAAGTATACATTCATAAAATAATATGGGAAATAAAGGATTATAAAGGACCTTTTAAAAATAACCAGCAAAACTTGAAGTTTTATAAAACTAAAACAATCTCCTCCTTTTCCTTAAATGGTACTTAATATTAGTGATCGTCTTTTGCTTAAATAATTAGCTATAATTTTATTTACAACTGATAGCAAAATCTCCAAGTGTGCTGCGAAATTGTCCAAATAACTCCAAAGTATCTCATCCACTTCTGTTTTCATTTAGAAGTTTATTTTTCTGTGTCAAAAAATTTTTGTTCGGAAAATGTGTGGCGAAAGTAAAAGAATGGAGAAACAATGGTATACCAACATGATCTTTGAATAGCCTTGAGTAGGTACCTTTAGTACTAAAAAATAGTATGACATTTAGCACATGTCATACGACCTTTAGGCGAGCTTGGTATGGAAGTAATTTTAAAACTGAATTAGTTCTAAATTGGCACTGAATTTCTACGCAGAAATTAGGAGCTTGGATTCCTGTTTACAAAATCGGCTTAGAACTATTGCGTCAGTTTAGCGCCTAATTAAGTATTAAAATTGGTCCCGTATAAAGCTAATGTAAAGGGGCGTTTTACATAAGACTTATGCTCGTTTTCACCAACGGTTCCTAAGCAATTGTCTACGTAAAAACTGCCTAACGCTTTGACAACTCCTAACCCGATGAATAATAGTTATTTAATCAACTAGTGCGCTAATAAGACCGATTAATAATCGAGACATTTTAACGCGCGAGAGTAGCGAGCGCGTTAATTGTTGAGATTATTAATCGGCAATTAACACAAGAATTGATTACAAAACTTTTCCGTCGATCGCCTCTCATTAAATTGGAGAAAATCTAAGTTTATTTTACGACAAAAAGTCAAGTTTTCAATAATAATCTACAATCAAAGGTACCATTGAAAACAAAAATGACAACAAATGTCACAATTTCAATGCAATATTGGTGTGATTTGGTTGCCTATACCGTAATTGATCGTTAATAGAAAATTGATCATTAATAGGGTCTATTAATGATCAATTTCTTGTTGGTTAATGGCATGCATTAACAATCGATCGACGGAAAAAATTATTAACCATTACGATACCCATATACGGATAATTTATGTTTATCAGGGTAGCGATTTAAATGTTGCTACGATACACAATTAATTATTGCTTGTTATCAATTTGCTATCCTGATTAATGAAAATTTTAACAACTTCTAAAGTCTTTTTTGCTCTTTAAGTAAAAGCATGATGAAATGTAATATTTTTATCATTTCAAATTTTTTTTTTCTGCATAATTTTTGGCTCTTCCATGTTTGCTCTAAAACAATTAGGGAAGCAGGAATTTATAAAAATGTGACTTTACGAGCTATTGCCCTATGTATCGGTAAGTCATTCAACACCCGGTATATGTATATATTTTCGATTGAACATTATTTTAAAACGGTAGCAGATAGAATAAATAGTTTCTAAGTAAAATTGCTGTCCATCCACCCCTGTTTCGTGTCATTTTAATTAAGAGACGAGATGTAGTTCCTGTTCCTTCAGGGTAACGATTATAAAGTGGATAAAAAGAATTTGTGTTAGTTCTGTAGCCTCCAAGGAAAAACTAAAAGGAAGAAACTATTCCATGAGTAAACATACCTAAAAACGCCGAAATGGTAAGAAGTGGGCAGTTCTGTGTTCTGCAACGTGCTAGAGGGTATATCACCCCCATTACCCTGCCCGTAGAAACGCGATAGTCTTGAAGGACTTATACGATTCCATCTGTAAAAATTAAAATCGTACACCAATGTTTAGCGCAACATATGGAAATTGGAAACATAATAGCAGACGTGTTCAGTAGATATCAGTATCTACTGAAAATCCAGAAATTGTCGGAAGCAGATTTTGAAAGAATTGTATTTTAAAATCCACACTTAATAAAATAGATTTATTACGGCGATCTTCCAACATCCCTAAACTTTTCAAAAATAAATTTTTATCTTGCTCTACAACAGCTCTCCACGACGTCTGTTACATCCTCGTTCGAAGAAAATTTATGATGTTTTAGACTCTTTTTCATTTGGGAGGAGAGATAGTAAACCGAGGGAGCCAGATCTGGCGAATAAAGAGGCGTTGTATAAACTATCAAAACTATGTCAAAATATTTACGGTTTACGGTATTTATTGGCAATTTTCGTAGACTAGTCCGGCTCTGTAATATTATTTGGGGGATTTTTACCTGCCAAACTTGTCTTATTTTGTTATATGTAAATAGGCTTTCGTTGTCTCGTTGTCCACATCAATAAAAATTTGCATTGTACATACGTTGTATTTTGTATTCAACAAAAATATTTGCGGCACAAATTTAAAATTGTTCAAATATTTTACCACGTAAATATTTATTTTGTATCCAATTTTGTCCACACCAACAAAAATTTCGACGCATACGAGAAAATTTAAGCCAAATACAACGTACAACGCAAATTTTTATTGATGTGAACGGACCTTTATATTCGTATTGTATGGTCTTTGATTAAGAGTAAAGCTTCATTCAGATAAGATTAGTGCAGTTGCAGTGTACTTGTAGTGTATTTAGTAAGGTAGTTCTTAAAGTCGAGCGTTCACATAAACTTTGTGCAGTTGTATAAGTAGAAAGAAGACGCATTGAGGTGTTAACAATTTCTAGATAAAGTGCCCAAAACATGTTTTATAAGAATAGCAGCAGCCATGATCAACATTAATATTAAAAAACCTATTTTTTTAAAAATATTATTATAATTTAAATGATCCCTTTAGGTTTTTAGAGGTAAAAAAAATAATAACAACTGACGTTTATAAACATCACATAATGCGCCAGCGCACGTCTTGTCTCGTGTGTTTTCATTGGGTGCTTGTATTTCGCTTGCAGTGGTAGTGTAGAAAGTTAAAACCTATCTAGCTTTCACCAACCGTGCTACCGCTTATCAATTCCACTAAGTTTATGTGAACAACGCGGTAGAACTAGACGGCTTTAACTTTCTACACTAATCCTGCAATACCAATCCAACTGCACTATTGCTTATGTGAATGATACTTAAGTATAGTTGAAGCCACAGTATTCCAACTTTTGACTTTATAGAGCTGTACTTCCTCTTTATACAGGGTGTTAGGATATTCCTTGGCCAACGGCTTACACATGATTCTTCAGGTCAAAATAGTACTACCAGTTCCTATAACAAAAAGTCCAAAGCCCACTAATAACAAAGTTGTGTAGCCTCAAAGTTGAGTTTTAAAATTTTTATTTTTGTCACATTTACTTTAGATGTTAACGAATTGTTTTCATATTTGGCGCATTTACTAAGTATTATAAAAATATAAAGCCTCGCATAAGAAGTAAAAATTTTGAAGATATGTCATCAATAAAAGGCACTTAACCTGAAACGTAAATTTATAATTTAATTTTTTCCCTAACTTTTTTGTTTGTTCTATTTTCGATTATTTTTCTATGAAATTTGGAAGATTAGATAAAATTATAAAAATAAGGTACTCTTCTTTCAAGTTAATAAAGTTAACCATTTCATCAGAAATCGCTTTAAAAAATTTTTAGTTTCAACCACTTTTACTCAATTCTTAATAATAATAATCGAGTTACCCAGATCAACTAAAAACGAATAAAAAATAATCGATTTTTAAACTTTTTTGCACCCAAAATGAATAATTATACTTCAATTGAGCAACGAGACACGATTTTTTTTGGAATGGCACGAGGAAATTCTAGACTAGCTTGTCTTTTGTACGAAGAAGCGTTTCCAAATAAGACGGCAGGACAGCACCCAAGAGAAAAACTTTTGTTAACATTTACCGACGACTTGGAGAATTTGGTCAGCTTGTCAACCCACGCACAGATCGTGGAAGACCCAGAACTTCGTGGTCCTGGAGTATAGAAAAGAATTTTGGACGCGGTGGAAAATGATCCACGTTTAAGTGCAATACAAGGGCCATGCTAGAACAAAATATTTCAAACGCAACAGTTTGGGAAATTTTGCATGAACAGTTGCTCCAACTATGTCACGTACAGAAAACTTTTGGGTTGACAAACTAACCAAATTCTCCAAGTCGTGGGTAAACGTTCACAAAAGTTTTTTTTGTTGGGTGCCGTTGTATTTGGAAACGCTTCTTCGTACAAAAGACGAGCTATAGTCTATTATTATTCTATAATTATTATATTATTTAATTCGTTAACATCTAAAGTAACTGTGACAAAAATAAAAATTTTAGAACTCAACTTTAAGGCCACACAACTTTGTTATTAGTGGGCTTTGGACTTTTTGTTATAGGAACTTGTAGTACTATTTTGACCTGAAGAATCATGTGTAAGCCGTTGGCCCAGGAATATCCTAACACCCTGTATATACAGTGGTTTTATCAGGCAAATTTAATATTATAGAATTGTATTTTCTTTTGTTTAATATTTAACAGCTCAAGTGCTTTGTAAAAATAAGAGATTTTAAAATCAAAATACGAAATACTGTGATTTCTACTATACCGGAGTTGGATGCATATAACGTAATATTATAAAACTAATGCCCTAAAAAGGTAGACATTTAATAGAAAACACTGACTTGAAGCAAAAATAATGTAAGAAAATTGATTGCCTATGTTTGTCAAAATACTTATCCAAAGAAGAAAATCTAAAATCTGTCTCATCCGTATATTTAAAACGCGAAGCCTTTTCTTGATATACATATAATAATAGCATTCTTCTACTGGACCGATTTTGATAAATCTTTTTTAAATTGAAGCTGTCGACCCACAGGTATGTCAGCACTAATTTTTTTTTTAAATAATAAATTGTTACGCGTATTAATCTTATCTCCTCCCGACATTAACAAAGTTCGATCACGTTAAATGACGGACATGCCTATTTCGTACATTTAACAATAAACAATCATCGGTGTAGGTAGTAAGTGCATTATAATAATTTTTGAAAATTTCATTTTTCTAACGCTTTCGTATCTTCAAATACTTCGTCGAATCTGGACGGGGGTGACCCGCTAGTACATTTTTTAATTCTCAAGTGAAAATATAACTAATGTCTAGTCTTTATAGTGCAACGAACTATATTGGTTTTATAAAGAAAATAAGAATTAAGGCCCATTAAGTGAATATAAATTACTTGAAGATTAAATTATCGAATGAAAAAAATTAAAAAAAAAAAGCTATAACTTAAAACCTAATCAATCAATTTTAAAACGATAATGACGTCAATATTATAACATCGTTTTATTAAGTACCTAAGTTTTGATTTAAGGGCAGTTATATGAATTCGATTATCTCCTAATGGCGAGTGTACATTTCACTTGTAATGTTTGTATTGGTTAAAAGGCTATTAGGGTTTTTGATTCCCGCCGAGAGTTGTAAACATAAGTCAAACTTAAAAGCTCTAATCTCAAAGAACTTTGTTTATCAATATTTAACTCAGTAGCTTTTACTTAATTTGCCAAAGTACACATTATATTTTTGTACAGAAAAATTTTTCGTGCTATTAAACTTCCTGTTATATTTTTGAAACAATTTAAAAGAATAATTTGTTATTTTTTTGAAGCCAAGTTAATCGAGTAATAGTTACTTTAAAGATCAACACGTGCTGAATTTTTGATTGTTATAACATAAGGCAATGAGTTAATAATTTAATTTTTTTTAAATAAGGGACTTTTATTTTCTTTTAAGGGTATGTCGTTTCCGGCTTTTTGATTGCCTAAACAACTCCGGAAAAACGTCACTCAGTGTTTAGATCAATATAATCGTTTAAAAAACATTTAAAAATAACATAAGTATTTTTGGTTTACTTTAGTGTTTAATTTAAAAAAAAAGACGTAAGGAAAATTTGGTTGTTTTTGGGATTGTTAAAAACGGAAATATTTTATCTGTTAGTAACTTTTTAAAGATTTGACGATTTCTACCCTTAGGACATGTAGGGGCAAAAGTGGGAGAATTTTGCGCTTCGTTGGGCACCACTATGTAATCACAATTTGCCAACAATACTGTTCTTTAGTAAGGTTTTGTTATGCTAAAGTCAAAGGAAAATTGCAATTTTGAAACAAAAGCTTTATAAAAGTTATATCAAGTGGGGTTAACTGACACTCTTAAGTACTTCCATTTAATTACACTTTTATGACAACCATTAAATAAAATTTTGATGTAGTACAATCCTTAAATGTTAGTAAATAATTCGTAAGGATGGAAGATTTTGAAAATTATTTTTTATACAGAAAAAAAATTTCTATAGAAATTCTAAAGTTGAAAATGTGTTTTCAAAGAGAAAGTTTCCATCTTAGCTCAGGTACATATTTAGGGGTGATTGTTAAAATTTGTATTTGATAATAAACTAACAATAACAATAATAATGGAGTGAAAAATATTTAATTTCTAACAGTGGTGCCATCTCTGGGAATATCTTTAAACCATAAGCTTTATGCTAGTCGCCACTCTATTTTGAAAGCGTTGCCTTTAAAAAGGTTACAGTTTACTTTATTCCACTATTTAGTATAAGTACAAAAAAATAAAAATACGTGGTTAAATAATATTATCAAAATATATAATTAATATATAATTAAACTATTACTTCCATATAAATAATTTCAAATTGATAGATTTGATAAACGATCATAAAATCGGATATTCTCAAATAGAAATTTGATATTCCCTTAGCAAATGCACTTTACTGACCGCATAATTTCCCCCAATCTAAATCAATTCAAACAAATCATTAAATTATAATCCATCAATTAATATGTAACGGTACGTGTACGTGTACACTAATGAAAAATTTTTGAGCTTTAATTTCCCAGTAAAATTAAGAAACAGTCGATATTAAGATTTATTGTTAGCCAATTATTAGCTCAATTAGTCAGGAATAATTCGTATTTTCCTCTTTAGGATTAAGTCAATTTAGTTGAGGGTTTTACAGGGTTTGTTTTCATTTGAGATCACAAGAAGGATGGCATGCATAAGTTCATAAGTGACATAATTTTGAGATTATAATTTCAATTAATTTTTTTCATAAAACATGATGAAATTGGACTGTTCAAGTAGGTACCTAAAAACGCATTTTTAAGAGTGCTGGCCATCAAAATGTAAATGTATCTAGAAGGCTTAGAAGTTCTTATATTTTCAGTGTACCTTACTTTCATTTTTAGGCACTATAATGGTCTATTTGTTGTACTCAAAACCTTCAGATACGTTCACATTTTGATATAGGTACGTATAGATCCTCTACAATGCAATAAAACTCTTGATAAGGGAGTAGGCAGATAATAAAAGCTCAAAATAAATCTTTTTTTAATACTTTTGTACTTCAAAGGCACTCGAAAAAACCTGTAGTCTTAGTAACAAGAGTTAATTGATGATTAAAAATAATTATTTAACAAAAAGTAAACCCTCAAATTATTTAAAATTAGAACAAAATGTAAATAGGATGGTGTTAATAATGTAAATCATTTTATTGATTCGAAATACAATTTTTGAATGCCTAAACTTAACTTAAATATAAGTAATAAATTTTTTTAATTAAAAAAAACGATGAAATAAATTTATGATCAAAAGTTATTAATAAAATATTATCTGTATGCTGCTCTATGTTATTATTTACAGCGAAAAATTCAAGTAGTCAGCACCAGATCACCTTTTAACCTAAAAGCTTTTGGCACCGCATACGATAAAGCTATAATAAATGGTAACTATCGTTTAACCCTTCTGGAAATAGTAACCACCAAAAAATTAAACACATTAATAACTAAACTCGTTGTACCTTAAAGCATAATTCGTGTCGTTACAATTAACAAAATCATTAAAATTTGTACTAAAACCAAAAGCTCCTTGTTGGTATTGATTTCCCAAACAAAATCCAGAAGAACTCGAAACGTTGGCGTTTAAAGGCATTTTAATTTTTTCGCTATCGTGTTTTTCAATTTTTTGCCTTTTACACTTATATCTTCTATTTTGAAACCAAATTTTAACTTGAGTCGATGTTAATTTTAATAGTTGAGCCATTTGTTCACGTTCAGGTGCGGACAAATATTTTTGTTGTTTAAAGCGTCTTTCTAATTCGTACACTTGTGATTGAGTAAATAAGATTCTCGGTTTTCGTTTTGATCTTTCACGATTTGATTTTCGCAACTCCGTTTTTGAACTCGTTACTTGTTGTTCTAGAAAAGAAAAAAAATTAAAAAAAAAGAAAGTAAGTAACTTGAATGTTTTTGTTTCTTATTTTTGGGAACTGAATTCAAAAGCTGATTAAAAGAAAAATTAAAATTTTATAAAATGCTATTGATGACCATTAAGTATACCGAGAAGGCAATATAAAGAAAATTGATGTAGAAAAAAAAATACTTACTTGGACTTTCGACTCCTGAAAATTCATCCTTGCTCCTTGCATTAAGTGGTGCACATAAATTACTTAATTGTTGCACATGTGAGGGCACTGTGTAGGAATTTTCACAAACGTTTTTATTAATGTAAGACGCAGTTTCACACTTAAAGTTCACTTCGGTAGAATTATAAAAATTATAATTATAATGATCGTAAGTGGCACCATAATTATTTTCCCAATGATTCGACTGTTGGCCGAGAGAATTAAACTCCTCGTAATTGTTACTAACATATTCACTTTTTATATTTGAGAAACTTTCGCCATTAACAAACTCGTTATCATTAGTAATATTTAAATTAAGTATATCTTTAACCGAAAAAGGTGTAGTTAAACAAGTCGAATTTGTAGTTGTATCACATTGATCAAAATTGTCGCACGAATTACTTTGAAATGTTTGTTCTAACATTTTAATTAAGAATTTAAAAAAAATCGTTTGAGAAATCAATTAATAAACCATATAGTTTGAAGTCACGATCAATTATGCAGCTTAATAGAGCACGAAAATACAACAACCAAACATTCAAAAATATTCTTGTGGTTACAAATTCCCACATACGTTAATTCCTAAAGCTTTCTCGTAATAAAGCTCGATTTTGTTGATCAGTTTGGTCAGTGTGTAGAATATTAGCCCCTAAAACGTTAATGTTTTAGAGCTTTTGGTGTTGTTTTTACGTCAAGTTAACGAACGCCTATTTACCAATCAGAATGTAGCTCGAGTTAATATTTGCTTTTAAGATTGATTGTAATTTGATACTTCTATTTAATCGATTTTATTAAATATTTACTTGACGATTGATTAATTAATTTTTATTAGTAATTACAGCAAATCAAATAATAGTAAAATTATACGATTTTTTAAATTTTGAAAAAAAAATTCTTGCAGTCATTTTCGCTATTGTTTGAATTCTACAATTTTTAAAATATCAAAAATACAGCCTCTAATATCCTAAAATATCCTTGAACGCTTATTACCCCAACTTAATCCTAATCAAGTCGCAGTGGCGTTACTCGGAGAGTGTGTTTTGTGTTCAATACATTAATTTTTCTGAATTTTATAATCTAGCAACAAAAAATATGACTTCATCCAGAGTTTACTCAACATTATTGTTACTGTCGCTTACAAATGTTTTAAAATTCATACCAAGAACATCTATAAAAGCCTTTATTGACTCATTTGAAGCAATGCTTCCTACAATTATTAAAGAATAACCAGTGACTTGCCACCATACTGCGCAATGGCGTAGGGACTAAATCAAAAACTAAATGAAAAATCTTAAGGTTCCTACATAACGTTTTCATTGTACCAAAGTCTTCAGAATTAAAAAATTCAATTAGGTAAAACGTCTTCCAATGAGACACTTAATTTCTTAACCTGTTCAAGACCGAATTTTATACCATACGATTTAACTATAAATGTGACCTATAGGTCACATTTATTTTTAAAGGTATACTAGCCTTTTATAGACAATGTACTTTTAGAAGTTATTTAACTTTTAGTTAGAAGTCACTGAAGGCCTTAAAGGAGAGTTCCAAAAGACCGGGAGAACTTAGTTCAAGCGCAACGTATCCAAATATAAAATATTAAAGAAATAGGTAAAGTGCTTGCCATATCTAAGCGCAGGGATGGACTGGCCCGGCGGGCTACCGGGAATTTCCCGGTGGCCCGTGATGTGACAATAAAAGAAATAAATATATTGAAAAAATTTAGATAAATTGAAAAAATCAAAAATATGAATCTGTGGAACCACTTTTTAAAATTTAGTAGGTACTTAAGTTTTATTAAGAAAGTTATATACATACAAAAATAGAATTTTATGAATTTTTTATGAAAATGTATGTCTAATGATCACGTATTACCGTGCCAAAAATGGTTTTGATATCTCGAATAGTTGAAAACCCCAACACAATGGTCCACCTCCAAGTGGCCCGAACTATCAGATTTCCCGGTACTAATTTTATTCCCAGTCCAGCCCTGCCTAAGCGACCTTAAATACGCAGAACAGCAAGTGAGAAAGCTGTAGAAAAAGACGTTCAAACATTGTTTTCTCAACTTGAGTTTTACGTATGTGTAACCTTGAGTATGAGGTAGTACACAATTTAGCTTTCTGCGCAGGTCGCTTACATATGGCAAGCACTCTTGCAGAATAAATTACAAAGTTATCACTTACATAAATAAGACAATTCCTCCAAGAGTAGTTCCACGTTCATCCACGTGGCGAAGTGGCGAGTTCGGTTCTGAAAAAAAAAATAGTAATTAGAAAAATGATAACATTATTTTCTAATTATAAATTGATTAATGAAGGTGATGGTATACAGAGGAAATACTGGCTTATACTAAATAAATGAAATACTGAAAATAAATGCTAAATACTGAAATACTATTTTAACAATTTTTTATAAGGAGATGTCCAAAATATAAGATTTTCTTTCGACAACAACAAAATAAGTAAATTTCCTTCCAGTTCATAGTAGAGATTAGGATGAAATGGAAATCTCTAGAAGAGAAGCAAAGTCTGGCTCATTCTTCTCATCGTTAGGTTAGGTCCCCTTGTCAGAATGGGAGCAATAATCAAGTGAAGAGGGTATGAGAACTAAGAAGTCAGAACGGTAGGAAAAATAGAAGAGGCAGACGTCGAAAAAAGTGGACTGAAATTTTCGAACACATAATACGTAAAAGGGGTATGAAAATTTCCCAGATTTAATGTGAGATGAAGTAAAGTTTAAGGATAGGACAAGAAATAGAACAGAGCAGCACAAGTGCGTCTAGGTCAAGAGCGGAGTTACTAGAAGAGAACCTCGACATGGTTTTCAAATGAAGTTCTTGAAACGACTGTTGTATTATTATTTTAATATTTTTACTGTTTTAAAAAATTTTGTTTGAAATTCACCTGCCACAGCCTGATAATTTCTGCAAGAAACAAGACGTCAAAACCAACTACAGCATAGAGCATCGCATTTCCTCGACCCTACCCTGCCACTCATTGTGGATTTATTAACTAGTCCGGTCCTGCATAATAATCAAAATACTTCACATTATTTAATCATCAAAATCATCGATGAAGTGCAGTACTTATAAATATTAGATATAAACAGGCAATTAAATATCAAAATATACAGTGCAATTTCTTAATTTTTAAATGTCGAAATTTTTTGAAAGATTTTGAAACAACTTCTTCATATTTTCTCACACTTCTCTTTTTATTTAAAAAAATTTTTTTTCAGAAATAAATGAAAGAGTTTTTTTTTGACTTAAATTTAATTTAATCGTAATTTTAATCTTAGTTATTGTGTAGTTATAAGTAATAATATTAAGCTACCTATTTAAGAGTATGAAATAATATAATGTTGCTCTAATCCAGCTAATAATTAGCTGACAGAGTTGTTTCTAAATAAATAAATAAATAAATAAATAAGAGTTTTATTAACTAAAACTCAAACCTATGTAAAAAATAGTTGGAGAAAAGATATATTTTATAGAACATTATACTATTAATTATGTACTTGTTTAGTTTTCTAAGACATCAAAAATTTTGGTAAAGCTGCTTTAGATTCTGATTTTCTCAAATAAAATTAAATATCGAATAATCGAGATGTTGTTTCTGGCCATGAGTACAACAGTAAATGGATAGAAGAAATAATGAATAATGTGAATCAAGAAAACTTTTTGTAATGCACTATGCTAAATAAAAACTTTCTTTTTCCATAATAAAAAACAAATTTAATCCTTTGATGCCTCTCTTATCAAACTAATTAATGGATCACATTTTGAACTAATCTTAATGTTATCTAGTTACAATGGCTCTGTACATATAAAACAGAATTTTTATAATTTTTTTGTTGTAATATTGTAACATTTTATAGAAGCAAAAGGAAAATAAGACAGTCTTTGTAAAACATATGTAAGCACAATATATGACGGACTAAAAATCATGTAAGGTGGCGCCAATGTTTGGTTCCCAGCGTGTGTGAGGCTTACATTTTACATAAACCAGATGACCATCACCGTCCCGACACGGGTGCATCACAAAAGAATATGGCACATATATTTTTGTACAAGGTGGTCTAAAATATGTTAATCCTTGCTTTATGTACGTTTAAAATGTTTAGATAATTTAAATTATTAACCCTATTTAAGAGGATAATTAAAAGAGATAATTACATAAGTACTTAAGAAAAGCACCCTAATAAAAGTAATTGTCAGTTGTTTTTATTTAAGAGGTAAAGGTCGGGAAAATTGGGAGTAAAATGGTCACAATATTACATTTAGTCAGTGGCGTAAATAACGGGCCCGTAGCGCCTGCAGTGCAGGAGGACTTCCAGATAAAAGGGGCTCCCGAAAAATTCCGTACTTTGTACTATAAAGAGGTACTTTAAAAAATGTCTGTTCTTGTAATTATGTATTTGAGAGCAAAAAGTAAAAAGAAAGTAAGGAAAGAAGTAGTTAAATAGGTACTTTTTTCAGCAAACGTCATTTTGTCTCCTAATAAAACAAAGTACTATTCTTCCCTTGTCAAGTTACACAGATGTTTCGACAATAAGCAACTATAAACCGTCGACCTTGTCGGCAAACTGCATTTAGAAACTATGTAAAAATGTCGGTTGTAAAAGTTTTAGAAATAGTCACAAATGAACCCTATTAATTTTTATTTGATATAGTATACCTATAGAATATAGAATACCTAATAGGATTAAAGTAAAAATATGCAGTTATGCAAAATCTACAGATGATTAATTCTAGAACAACAACGCATCTTTTGGTTTAGTAGATTTGATGGAAAAAATTCGAAAGCATCAAAAGCGGATCAAAAATTAATTTATTCAGTGAATTGCAAGAAAGTAAGAAAAAACTTTCATGTTCAAGGAAAAGAGAGTAGGTACTTGATGAGTAGAATCGACTTACCAAAGTTGATATTGCATCTCAACGGCCAAAAAATCAAAACTTGCCAAGATTGTCCTTGATGCGATCGTAATGAAAATCAAAAAATGTGTTTTCTAAACATTCGTCTTTAAACGTACTACTTATTTGCTAAAGAAGAGAAAAATTCTATTTTCGCTAATCTGTGTACTTTTGGCCGTTTTCTTCCACTAATTATTTTAAGTTGGAAACTCTCTGAAATTTTCAAATAAATCTTTAATGCCGTTAGTTGTTAATGTCAAAAAATGTATGGGAGAGGAGGGAATAGGGCTCCACTCTGAGTCTTGCAGGGAGGCCCCAAGTTCTTAGTTACGCCACTGCATTTAGTACAGATCAGACCTGTGGAATAAAGTATGGGGATGGCTTCAAAATCTGACTGTGATAGACCTCAAGCAAAAATTCTTACAGAATTATCAAAGTGAGGAGACTGAGAGAGAAAAAAAATACGGTTCCTGAAATGTAGCGACAAGGCATGGCCACAGATTTGTTATAATAAAAATAAGACAATCTACCTCATTAGGCTCTCTACTGAGATACAGTCCTCTGAATCTGAAGATGAACACTCCTGACCTTTTTAAATAACTCCTGAAGTAAGTATTTGCCCAGAGCCGGATCAATGAAAGTTGGGGCCTGAGGCGTTAATTATTTTCAGGCCACGAAACAAAAGTTAATTTATACTCTAGTTCTAGTCTACGAACGTGTACCTTCATAGTACTTGGTGAACATGGAAGAGAGTATTATTTTTTTCAGGGATGTATTTGGATTAGTTAAAAGGTAAAAAATTAAGAAAAGTACTAAAAGTCCCTGGTAAATTTTTTAAATTTACAGATGTGTTTACTTTTATAAATACTATCGATTTAAGGTTAAATTTAAAATTCCGAACCTGCCTATTAGACTTCCAAACAAATTTGGAGTGCGCACCTTCAAATGGCTGATGGCTGAGTAAGGATATTTAGATTTAATCTTACAAATCCCTGGTTTTAAGCGCAGTAGGTAGGTATATGTGTAGAAATTAGAAGTTTGTGGTTGTACATGTAGGATAAATAAGTACTTATTTAACAATTAAATATTTCCTGCTAAAAAATCCCAACTCCTAAATTCTTATGATGATGAATCCACCTTTTTGATATCAAAAAAACTTAAAAATGCATTTTATCAACAATCAATTAAACTGAAATCTTCCGTTAATCCCAAATCCTAATTGAACTACTTAGAAAAATTCTTAATTTAAACACTTTCTTTCCCAAACCACTTATAAATAAAACTTCTTAAGGTGTAGATTGATTTCTTACTTCTAGTTATTCGTTATTCGGTTAATTACAATGTAAATTGCTTAATTTATTGGTAATTTTTAAATTTTTATAGTCGGGTTAAACTTTTATGCACTAGAAATTTTTCTCCCATGGGAAAATAAGAGCATCATCTGTTAAAATTGTTTGAGGTAATAAATTAGATAACCAAATAGCGAAGGGCTAAAAGGGAATTTTTTACAAAATTCCTTTCATTTATTTAAAAAAAATTAAAATTAACAAGTCAGAACCTTTTAATTAGAAATTTTCACTGCCAATTTTATATACATCGGAAAATAATGATTTATTTTTTATGTAACTACGAATCAGATCTTAATAATAGGCTTCCTGCACCAAAACACACTGTATAAATACGGTAGCTAAAGTATTATTTACAGCAATGAAGACACGAAGTAAAATATTTGCCGGATAAATAACAGATTAGTTGCCAGAGTCTGCTTTTCATCATTACCTAAATCCATAAATAACACTCGCACTTTGTTTTTTAATTAATTCGAAGAGCTGTAGCATTTTTAAATTTTTATAAATTTTTTAGGATGGCATTATAGTGGCGCCTTATCCATAAATGTTGAGGAGACCGTCTTGTATGTTGTAAGTTTGATGGTGTTTTAATTTTTTTTATGCAAAAGTGTCATAATTTGGCAGATAATTGCCGAGGTGCCGACTCGACTAGACTTTCTATAACACTAGATAACAAATTGCCCACTTTTCACTTCTTGTCACTTTAGCAGGCCATTTAATTCATGTCAAAATATAAGGGATGTGTAGAGATCCTTATACAGGAGGTCCAATTTTTGTACCAAAGGCAAAAAATTAAGTCAAAGTAATTTTAACTTACTTTTATTGCATTCATATACATAGTTTCGAATTGAAAAAATTAAGAAACATTAAAATCCGTGAGGAAAATTGGGAAATAAAAACTGCTAATTTTGATTTTTCTTATAAGCATCAATTTTCAATCTAAAACATAAACCAAGTTTTCAATTTAGATCGTGGTTTTTATTTTTCATAATATTATTATGAAATTGTGGATCATTTGAATTTGAAAATTTTTATGAAAATGCAGAGCACAAGTCACCTAGTGGCAATTTTAAGAACTATAATTTTTAGTATTCCGCGTCAGCATCCCTTCCAGATTACTGTAGGCATCCTACAGCAAACTGTTTAAGCTTGAACTTGAAGTGGAAATACGATTGGAATCAGGACACGAATCACGGAAGTTTTAGCTTTCTCTTATAGGTGTCGCAGGCGTCGAAAAGAATGTTTTTTTTCATATTGAATTTTAAACTACCGTGATAAATTATTAATTTTAAATGAGCTCTACTTGAAACATATAAATTTAAAAAATATATTTTCATATAAATTAATCGATTAAAAAGAATTATTATGAACATCTACCCCATCAGCACTGATCAAGCACTGATGAAATTATATTCTTTCACAATCAATTATAATTAAAATTTGCAAAGTATACGCACAAATAAATTAAAGATTTTCCAATCGATATAAGTAAGGTACCTAAACTTAACATTTTAAGTATTTTACGAGAGAAGTGTTTTGAATTTGAATTATAAATGACTCAGTTTTATGTATTTCGTTCGTTTTTGATACGGGAAAGTTCATCTATTCGCGAATTTAACCTCTCTTAATTTCTGCTAGCAATCAATCTTCGATTGGCCTCACTAATGAATTGAAACTGATTGAAACAAACGCTTACAGAAATTTGTAAATATAACATCTATGACACGGTCTACTATTTCTGCTGCTTTATCCCAGAATAAGAGGAGTGCGATAGCTGGTATTGATTGAACTAAAGATGGGTAATGCGTATAGATGCCAAATGCTGAAGAAATAATTGTAGCATTAGTTCGTCAGATACCTTAACGTTTCAGCAAAACGTTTAATAACGCAGAGTATTTATGCAGTGATGCAGTTCCGACGGCTTGCGATTTTCCAATTGCTCACTAGTGGTTTTTTAATTTACTGAAGACATGATTTATCACTACCTACTTTTTTACATGCAAAGAGGTCCCAGCCAAGAGCAAAAATTTAGGTTGAAGGCAAATGAGACTGAAATAATGTTTTTTTTTTCATAATTATTGTTGTATTGCGTGAATTAAATCTTTGGAAACCCCTGAAAGCTGTAATCGATGTCGAAGACTTCAAATAACTCCCTGAAGTTGGGAGGATCAAGAAAGCGGAAGTGGATCATTAACTAAGTAAATTTTAGAAATTTTTAAATTTGGAAATTATACCTACACATATCTGTATCTTTATTTTTATTCATGCTGAAAACATCACTGGAATTATCTACACGGGCGCAAAATTAACTAGACATACGGTTTGCATTCAAATATATGGATCACGAGAATTTGGATTTACAATTACGTCTCTACATATTTCCGGTGGTAAATTTGATACTATATACATAATTGAATCTTGTTTTATTATCATGGTGTGTACCTATAATTCAAACGTACCTATATATTTTCGCATCGAACTATCGCCAGAACCAGAACAAATAGCACACTGAGGCAAACAAAATTAAATATCGCTCCGATACACTATAGTGCTGGAGTAACTTAAGGGTTTTACTTAGAGAAACCCACGCCTTGAATGAGTTTTGATGAATTTTTTTATTGAGTTCTCAAAAACCTAAAGAACAAAGTTCATACTATAAAAAAGTGTGAAATGGTCTTATCATCTTTTTATCCAATTTTTGTGATTTTGTTACTTAGAGTCACAAGCCCAAATTTGGTGTCATATTGTACATCACACTCTAAAGATCCCTAGAAAGGTTTGAATTTCTCTACCAAATACGGGGGGCGACCCCCTCCCCTCTCAATCGGTCCCCGGAGGGTTACCATGACTTTTCTATAAATCATTAGAACATGATATAGAGTGATACCAAATTTGAAGTTCATGGGATATGGGATGCCTAGAAGTGCTTAATTAATTATTGATACATAACTGATAATAAGAACTTCATCATGCCTTTTTGAAATTCTTTTTTCGGGAAACTTAATTCTTAGTTACTAATTATCAAAAGTGTAACTATTTGCACTCAAAATTATGAAATAATAATAGTTTATTTTATTAGGAGTAAAAGTACTTTTACTCCGTATGAAACATTTAATTTTTTCTTCAAACGTAAAACTTATAAAAACAAAAAAATAAGAATTTTGAAAAAGCGTTATCTCTTGTGAATTACTTGTAGTTCTATTGTCAAATATTTTTTAAAATTAACTTTAACGTGTTAGAAGCTAATTATTATGCAAATAAAAATTATAAAAGAAAATTTAAAAAACTTTTTAACATTATATATGCTTAGAAATATCATTTTACGTTACAATTTGTTGTAAATATTTGTGATTAGAATTTACTTTTACCTCCAAGGATGTAAAAATAGGACTTTAACCTCTTACTTATTGTTCAATAACAAAATGTCAACTTTTTTTGACGTTTCAAGAAAAATATTCTTTTTTAGCTAATATTTAAGATTTTGAAAACTGAATTCACAAGAACTGATTTTAAAAAAATGATGAGGCAAATGCACACTTTTTTTACATATTAGAGTATTGAAAACTGGATAAAAAAATTTCATCAAAATGCATTCAAAGAGTGGCTGTTTCTCAGTTTATGCTGTTTTCAGTCAAAATGACTCCATTACACTATAAAACCAAAACATAAGAAAATTTAAGATCAAAAGCATAATACTGATTGCTATCCACTTTTCTACCACGGTTATTTAACCGCTGTGATATGGAACATCACAAAATGATATTTTAGCGCATCGGATATTTAAAAACGCAAATGCTCTATTTTTAGTCCAATAATACAAAACACATCAGAACTTGCAAGCACGCGAGTTGTAAAAGATCTGCTTGCCTCCACAGTTCTACTCAATCAGTTTTGTACTCGGTCAATCAGAAAACGTTAAAATGCAAGAAGGTTATCGAGAAACTTTTTCGAACTGATGGGTTCAGTTTTGAATTGTTTTCGAGAGAGCATGAGTGATTTTGTTTTAAAACGAAAGATGAGTTATATTGAAGTTGAGATAAGACCAGCTCTTCAAAATATACATGTTTAATTCCCTTAAACATCGCTGTATTCCCTACAGCGATAAAAACGTAAGAGAAAAATTGGGAATAGAAGTCTTTGAAACTTACTCAAAACTGGGGAAAGCTCCATAAAGATAGATTTAAAAATAAAAGTGCGCTCGCTCACAATCAAACAGCGCATAATTAACCAACGCGGTTAAATAACTGCAAGCACAGAAATCCGTTCGTCGCGGCTGCGCGCCCTTATTATTATAAGCGACGCCATGAAGCAGATCGCCTCTATGCTCTACCCTGTTCAATTTCGGAAAATGGGGTACGACTACATATAAAAATAACACACTATAGTAAAAAATTCGAAGAACATTATCTAAATTAACTTAATTGAGTTTCGTCTACTATTTGCATAGGTGTTCGAAAATATAGATACGCAAATCAAGTTCAGTATTTAGTACATTAGTCTGATGATAATAAAACTGCAATGAATTTTTTTTTGCAGTTTACTAGCTAGTGGAACAGGAAATTCGGCGGTCGTGAGCGCGGGATTTGCGATCGCTTAGTACAAGGTACTCCTAATAGACTACTACAAACGCTTAGCGTCTTGCTATGTCAGATCTGTGGAGACCCAGTCTGCACCAGAAAACCGGAGCATCAGCGTCTCTCTGTAGATCGTTCAGCCGATCTGGATAGATTTGGCCAGCTCAGGAAGGCCTGCCGTACTAAAACCCTGCTCGTGTAGAGGGAAAGTGATAGTTTTGGCTTGCCTGCACAGGACTACCGCATCAGTAAAATCCTGAACGTTTGTATTTACTTATTTTAAATTAGGTTATATTAAAAATTGTAAGTTAATTAAATTATCTATTAATTATACCATCAGGTAATTCAATTTAAAAAACAATATTTTTATTGTAATAAAGACATTAAGCAGAATAATGATTACAAACAATTAATCATAAATATATACATATTTTGTATTATCTACCATTAACAAGTTCCTGTGGGCGATTTCCATTACGTCGTATAATTTCATTTGGTAAAAAATGTAGGTATTTATAGTAAAATCTCTTTAGTAGATCGAAATAAAGGAGAAAAATGCTCGAACATATTGCTTTGAGGAACAAGAAACATAATCTCGGACTTGGAAATTAAAGGAACAAATCAATTATCAAAAAAAACATTTTTACATATTTTATAAGTGGCCAATTCATTATATCAGCGGTATTACACACATATGTCAAGGGTTGTAATAAGAGATATGTTCACAGTTAATAATAGGTGGAATTATGGACAGTAACAACGGGGTTCAAATCTACGGGGGGCATTACAAACTATTTTCTCTCTTTGGGAATCAAAAGAGACAGAGGCACATTTTTGTAACAGAGATGTCGAGTGTGTGGTTAGCAAGAATCATTATACCCATATAGAAAACCTGTGCCGATACTCAGCAGGAACCAGACTACGTTCTGACCCCGGTTTTACATAATCGGCAAATAAATTTGTATTTAATACAGTTGGCGTGTTGTAAATAGAAATTATACACGCATAGAAATGTTAAATCTTTGTTAAATTAGTGTTAATTTTCTATTAAAGTGCTATTAATTAACTTTTATACAACAATTAATCATTTTCAACAATTAAACAATTATCTTTTAAACGGAACGCGTATATTTCATGGACTCAAATGGAAATGACATCTTAATTAATAATTGTGAAAGATGAACGTATAAATAATATACTTTTATATAAAGCTTTGACCTTTAATTAACATTGCGGTATATAAATTTACAACAATATACCTACATGTTCTACTTTGTAAATATGGGACTTCTTTTTGGCAACTTACTCAACTAATAATAGCATTAATTTGTTAAAACCTTCATAACTTAGCATCATCAGATCAGGGTCTTAGGTTCTTCGCTATACTTAATTTTGAAGTGCTTTGTGCTGTAGACAGCAGGTAATGTAGGTAGACGAATTTCCTTCCTACATACATTCTAGGACGTAGAAGGATTGCATAGAATCTAGGCAATTTTACATTCGGAGGATTGCCATTGCCTTTCGAAAGCATGCAAAATTATTTTATTTTTTAAATCTCGAAAATTGAGACCGATAATTTTAGGTTAGAAGCTGGTCCTCAGCTTCAAACTGTTCTAATCTATCAGAACTTCGGGACACCAAAAATCATTTTTTTTAATAAATCATTCTCTAATCTTGAAGTAGCTTGTTATGGCCGTTTTCAGAAGAATTTTGTTTGCTACTCCAACATTAGATGTCAAAAGAGAAATAAGGTTATAGAATTGAGAAAAATCTTAAATGATAGACCCATTATTCGATAATGTTTATTGTCGGCATCTTTTTTAACTCTATCAATAAATAGTTCTAAATTGAATTTAAATAAATATAAATAAGAATAATAAAATATTTGAAATTCCGACGGTACATTGGCCACAATTTTTAATATTGCATCGGCTGCGATCATAGAGTGCCGAAGTATTAGAGTGTACTTTTCATAATAGCAACTAATGATGATGACTTGCCAAGATTTTCAAAAGACCACCCAATCACAATATCACAACATTACCATTGTTGTCTCATAATAAATTACGTTAATTGTTGACAGTTAGCCGCATCGAGTTGGCCATGATAACATCTTAATTGCAACTTGCTTAACTTTTCAGCGAGTGTTTTGTTAATCTGAGCTTGTTTCATTATTATTATTAGTCACAAATTTCAAATTTTTGTTAAAACGACAAAGTCTCGATTGAATGAATTGAGATGAGATTAATTATAATTTGTGGATGTTTTAAATTTCGAGCTCTTTATTTAAGAGAGCGGTGTATAAAGGTTACCTACATTTAAATGCCCGGTTTGATTCCACTGTCACAAAAATGACAACAAAGAATTTATTTTTCGACTATACAATAGCGTCAATTTTGTATCTATTCAAATTTATTAATTCAAATTTTTTGACACTATCACAATGAGCCAAAAAAGGATTGGTATAATAATTTATAATGCGAGTAATTAATTATTACGACAAGGAACCTCAAAATATGCACAATCATAAATTCAAGACAAAAATAGTTCATTCGATAATTATCAGCGTTATTGCAGCATCCATCTATTACTAGGTAGTATAAATGCTCAATTTAAATTTAACAGCAGAAAATCTATAATCATATGCATCGTTATCTTCTCGAGATCATAAAATTAATTCTTATTTACACTTATTTTATGTTACTTTGGAAATTTTGTATAAATTAGACGTACCTATACACACCTCTCGTTTTCTTCTTATTCTTTAGAGTCTGAATAAACATCTCTTCAAGTTTGTCATTTTTCTCTGTTGGTTGTTTTTCCCCATCCCCCATCTTGACTAAGTCCGCTATTACCTACATTTTGGTGTCTTCTATATCCATCTCATCGGATGGTCATTGGTCATTTTCTACCTTGGGGATAAATATTGTTCGATGGCGATGCCATTTAATTGTTGCCCTTTGTGGGTGTCCCACGTAACTCCTTTTTAATACCTGCTGAGGTATTGATTTACACCCGCGTAACCCTATTATATTTTTCTTATCTTATGCATGTGTTAGTTTTTATATCCTGAAATGTCCAGTTTTCTGAACTATATCACATTACCGTTTACAGTAACATTACATTACATTACATTACGTATTACAGTAGTATGGGCTGTTAAAAAGCTCCAAACCAATGTTTCTGGTTAACCACTGGTGGAAAATTAAAAATAAAGAAGAGAAGTAAATTAGTGGCACAGTCTCAAAGATGGTGCTGTGCCAAATAAACAGCAGAACACGTAGGTATGTTCCAACCGCACAGTAGTAGATATACTGTTTTGACCGGAGCATATCGATGAGTCGATACATTGATAGAGCGAATCATCGTTACATGCAGTCAACCAACGTTCTAAAACGGGTTGTAGAAAACATTGCAAGAGGGTGGAATTTTTTTTTTCAGGAATATGTTTGGAGTATTTATGAGGTAAAAATACTAATAAAAGGAATATGATTGGAGTATTTATGAGGTAAAAATACTAATAAAAGTCCCTGGTCCTAGATATTATGGCCAAAAGTGGAAAAGTTCCGATTCTAGAGAAAAACTTGCTTTAGCAAAATAAAAACTTCCTAGATACAATTTAGTGTAGTCAACGAACCAAAATTTATCCTGATTTTCGGACTTTTTTTGTAACAGCGAGTTTTTTTTCTTAATCGGTCGAAACCATTCCTGTGAGTTTGTGTATAAAATGTCTCAACTCAATTTTGACCGGAAGGCCCTTATTCTTCGACTTTAGTGTAAAAGTTTGACTTTTTCAAGTTTCCGTTTCACCATATTTTGAATAACTTCGCTTGTATTGGTCGGATCGGGACCAAAAAATTTTCCTTTTGTTTGTAATGAATCTCTCTTTAAAACTGCCTGAGTTAAAATTATTTATATTAATTTCCTAACCCAAAAAAAAATTCAAAACTGTCGTCATTGGTCGGTTGTAGTTTTTTTTAGAGAACTTGAGTTTTAATTAATGTTATGGTATGAAACTTTAGGAAGTTACAGCTGATATAGTAACAAATCCATATTACAAGTTGGGTCCAAAAATATTAAGAACAACGGCTAAAATTTGCATTTTGGTTCAAATTTCCTTTTTCATATTTGTTGTGAGCAATTGGTGGTATCATGGTGGTATCCCAATAATTGTTCTCTTGAAATGTAGGAAATTTAATGCTCTTTCAGATGAAAACAAAGACAATCACATCAGACCATTTTTTCTTCCGATTTCTTTGAAGATAAAAAGAAAATCTTTTAACTGTTTGTCTACAAAACCAATTTTAGTGGTAGAAATTTAATTCTTCTTTTACGTATTTTCGAAAATTATTCATAAAGAACTCCTATAAATTATTTTTGAACATTAAAACTGGTTTTAAAGTCTACCATTTCGACCACTAAAATTGGTTTTGTGGGTAAATAGTTAAAAAAATTTATTTTTCTTTTCAACGAAATCGGAAGAAAACGTGGTCTAATGTGATTGTCTTTGGTTTCATCTAAAAGAGCATTAAATTTCCAACATTTAAAGGGAAGAATTATTACGATACCACCAATTGCTCACAACAAATATGAATTAGAAAATTTGAACCAAAATGCAAAATTTAGTCTTTGTTCTCAATATTTTTGGACCCAATTTGCAATATGGATTTGTTACTATATCGGCTACAACTTTCTAAAGTTTCATACCGTAATATTAATTATTACTCGAGTTCTGTATAAAAAACTACGACTCACTAATGACGGCAGTTTTAATTTTTTTTAGGTTAGGAAATTAATATAGATTATTTTGACTCAGGCAGTTTTAAAGAGAGATTCATTAGAAACAAAAGGAAAATTTTTTGGTCCCGATCCGACCAATACAAGTGAAGTTATTCAAAAAATAGTGAAATGGAAACTTGAAAAAGTCAAAATTTTACACTAAAGTCGAAGAATAAGAGCCTTCCGGTCAAAATTGAGTTGAGACATTTTATACACAAACTCACAGGAATGGTTTCGACCGATTAAGAAAAAAAACTCGCTGTTACAAAAAAAAAGTCCGAAAATCAGGCTAAATTTTGGTTCGTTGACTACACTAATTATAGTTTTCGAAATATCCGCCTGCAAACATTTTCAAATTGCTCTACCTCCGTACTAATTGAAGATTAAATAGTAAACGAAATTTAATACGAGCTCTGCAACTTCTTTTTTGAATACTTTTACTGTAAAACGAAGGGCTGAGGTGCTAAAGCAAAAGTTTCACGAAAAGCGTGATGCAAAAACAATTTTTGCGGGTGGACATCTCGAAAACTATAAGAAATAGAAAAAAAAATGAGTATTAGAAACAATCTTGTAAAAATTTAATAAGCTTTCATTTTACTAAGAGTAATTTTTCCCAGGTTTTCCACCGTTTTCGTGATATAAAAGAAAGCCCCAAAACCAGGAACTTTCCACATCCTCCCTACCTTAGCCATAAAGCTAGGACGGAGAGATTTTTAGTGTTTTTACCTCCTGACTACTCCAAATATAGTCCCAAAGAACAAAATTCCACTCTCTTAACAGAAATGAATCGTATAAGGAACGGTACCTACAGCTGTATGATTGGAATGTTGAAACAATAAACGTTGTAGTGGTAATTGAGAGGATCGCAAAGAGCCTAGAAAAACACCTGTGGATCCTGTCATTATGAACTTAGACTCAGGTTTATGGTCCTGCTCAAGCAGAACTCTCAAATAAAGCTAATAGGCAGACAACTCGAAATAGTAAGAATGAAATCAAATAAAAGATCCAATCAGAGAGTCCCTAAAATAATATTCAATTAGGTTTTCTTAATTCTATCTGTACCTACCATTTCTATCATTGTATCATTTCTTTTCGAAATGATATAAATTAATTAAACTCTTATTATTTACTTTGATTTAATCAGAATTTCTGAAAAAGTTCAAGCATATTCAAACTTTTCTTCCCCTTAGCTTTACAGATTTTTTAAATCCCTTTGTACTTTTTTGTGTTATGTACTTTACTTTCCTAATTTTGTATTTCGGGACAAATGGATCATTTATGTACAAATAGACAGTATTTAGAATATAGTATTTTTCAATTTTTTAAATATCCTGCGTTATTAGCAAAGTCAATTATTTAAATGTCAGTTAATGTGTAATACCAGGTTATAATAAGTTTTACTTTTCGATACCTTAAGGTATTAGAGGAAAGTATTGTAATCGGGTCAAAAAATTTTTTTGAGATAACACCGGATATATCTGATATATCAATTTTAGAAAAAAGTCTGTGTTTGTGTGTGTGGATGTAATCCGTCACGAAATCTCTGAAACGGCGGTAGCGATTCACTTGAAATTTGGCATAGGGTCTTATCAGATAACAACGGAGTGCAAAATCGGTCCGTTAGGGGGCGTGCAATCAAGGAAATTTTGTTTTTTTTAAATGGAAATGGCAACATATAATTTTTTTTGAATCATCCGCGGTAGAGAATTTTTTTCTCTATTCAGTGATGTAAAAATGTTTATCCACGACCGTCCAATAATACGTTCATTACTCTATGATTTTTGACCAGTAATGTGTGTCATTACTCACTAGTTGCAAATCATTGAATAATATACGTATTACTGAATGACTATTACATTACTCAATGGTTTACCGGGCGACACAGGGGATTGGAAAACTTTTGGAAAACTTGAAAAATTTTTGTCAAAAACTACAGTCGTAATTGTTTTTAATGTGGTTTTGAGATTATGCTATCAATAAGGTAACTTAAGGTGGAAAGTCCCGCTTTAGTAGATAATTCTTCAATGACGAACGACAAAAAACAAAAACAAAATTTGAAACGTCTTTACAGTGTAGATGTCCCTGTGACTGCCTTTCTCGCTAAAAAGTAAGCTGCCATTGAATGGTAGGCAATTGTATACCGAAATATGCATAAAATACGGGCTAGCTAAACTGAAATTCTAAGAAAGTATGAAAAGTTTTTGACGATTTTTTTACAAAAATGTAAAATATAAAGATGGATTTAATGCGCGTCAAAGGCATTTTCATTCTTTTACTTGATGATGCGCTTCACAAGCATGACACTTGTAAGCAATTTTCATCAATTTTCATTTCATGTTTGAAAAGCCAAGTATTAATAATTTTAAAAAAATGCCCTATACCGCACAAGAATTAATACACCTTGCACTTTAATTTGCAAAAAATTTTTTTCGAAAACAGTGACAAATTACGGCGCAATTTTTGTTGGACGAATTCATTAAAATTACTAGCGGAGCTTACCCCCTTATATCGGAAAAGACCCTATTGGTAGCATAGACGTGTAGAACTTTTCCATTCTCACCAAAGCATAAATATTGCGTGCTTACTGCTTATATTCAGCTAGATAAAGATGCAGCGACGTAGCTAAGGGTGGGCACAGGTGGGCAATTCCCACCTAAAGAATTGCTCTGCTCACCTCAGATAATTTTGAAAATAAAAAATACATAGTAAAAATGATTAGGTAGGCACTAAATAGGTATTGAAAATGCCACTGCTGAAACATTAAACTTAAACCAGGTTGTTGCATTTGACTCGATTCACCAAAATATAAGAATTATTTTATACTAGAGTAAGTGCATTTTTTTAGTCATAATTTTATAGCCCTCCCCTAAAATGAAGCTGCCCAAACTTTGCTCGCCCAGTATTTTAAGTCTAGCTACGTCCCTATAAGAGTGCCAAAATTCTACACGTCCACATTACCAACTCTACACTACCAATTCGCCTTTACTGTCTATGGTACTTATTTGTTTAATAGGCTTGCCGGTATCATGAGTCTTGCCTAGACCCTAAGACCGAGTATTTCAATCGACCCTTAAACTTAAATATGGCGTTAAGCTGAGCTTTACTACAATTTTGTGTATTTCTATTGGTTGAAGATCAGTTTAAAGTTACACTTAAGTTTAAGGGTCGATTGAAATACTCGGCCTAAGACGGGTTCTTTCAGGTCCTGTCTCCCAACGTTTAATGTATTAATCATTGGTATGTTTGAAGATACTCTGCACATAGGTATTTCAGAGGCAGGTTTCCCACTCACCACATCGTTTTCTAGTTTTTTTACTGTCTATTAAAAAACATATAATTAGAGTTAATTTTGTAAAATAATAAAAATTGACATAAAATATTATTTATAAATTTATCACCAATAATATTTAGTAATTAGAGCTTCTTTCGAAAAGTAATTAATTTAAAAGAGTAGATTAGATTAAAGAATGTTCAGTCATAAAATTAACTATTAGTTATACCTACGCATTAAGGCTTACATCTTTATTGATAAATTTTTAGTTAACTTATTAGCAATAAAAATTTTTTAAAAATAAAAACTTTTATTACTAATTATTGCATCGTTAATTATATACCTTAACGTCATCTACACCTTAGTTTAAATAATTAGAAAAGCATTTTCTTTTAAACTAAATTACTACGGTCGTATATTAGCAGCAGTAAAGCCGCTTTGTTTTTATGGTCATTATCTTGTTTCCATTATTGGACGTGTTAGTTACCTGGATCACAGTAGGCTCTGATGAGATTCGTTACCTTTACCTGGACAGGTAGCTATGGTCAGTTTAGAAATAATTGTTCGTCGAATATTTACCATTACATTTTCACTTAATTATTGAAATTGTTGCCTTATTATAGAATAATTTTTAATTTTCAAATTTTTGGTTTATAAGTAATTGAAAGGAGATCTCAAAAATGTAATAAATTGGCTATTTGGTTAATATTTTTTGCCAAAAGAAGTGCAAATATCCGTCAGTTTAACATTCGTTTTGACCATTGGATTTTAAAATGGTTTAAAGATCTCAACAATATATCATAATAAAAGCGATCATTTTTCACAAAATCCTATTTTAACAAATTGGAGCTTTATTCAGAAAGACCGCCTGTTATGTTAACGATTGTCGTTAACTTAAAAAAAGTCAAGTGGATCAGTTCTAAGCAATTTCAAACTAAATTTAAGCTTTAGTAAAACTGGTCACGGTGTTTAAAAATTTACTTTTCTTTCGAAAAAAATATGTTAAATGGTCTGAAAAAATTGGAGCTGAGAAACGTATAAAATTTTATGATATAACAGGTGTATATGTGTTGGTATATTCCCACACTTACGTAAATATTTTTGAAAAGAATTTCTAAAGAATTTATTGTTTAGTCGTTTGTGATTAACATCAATGTATGAAAAAATCATCAGTCAATTTTTGATCTTATTGTTAGTAGGTACGAGATAAATGGATATAAGTAGATACTTATTTTTGTAATGATGTATAACCATCTGTCTCTCTCTTGGCCTTATCATCATGTCTTTAGAATCGCGACTTCTGCTGTTCTCTAACTCGCTATGGTGTGTTTTGGTACCAGACAGAAGAACGTCGTTCAAGGGCTGGATAAAATTCAACATTTGTACCAGCGATTCTCTTGAACGACGTCCTTCTGATCGGAGATCTTCTGGTTGTTAAGCTAAATTCTTGATAACGTTATAATGCGCCGTACAGTTGGACCAACTTCTCTTGCAAAAATTTCTTAAAATACCTTATTTCAACAAGTACCTAAATTAAAAAAGATCGAAGAGTAGAAGATAATAAATAGATAAATCAACGAAGATTTTTTCAGAGCAATCCTTTGGCCCAACTGTTCGATAGAATAATTAAACCCTAAGTGTTTCCGTGAACCTCGGGTAAAATTTGACCCAACTGTTCTATCCCCCTTCTGATGATGCCCGGTCCCCAAACGTAAGGTTTTCAGGTTATTATAAATTTTGCACGTAACTACTGCTAATTTCAGTAGTATTAGGTAATCTTAATCTTATAGAATTTAAATGGAATCATAGAAGAAAACCGAATAACCGTTCGATACAAAATTGTCATCATTCAAAAAGCAAAATTAATAAGTGAATATAAATCCCCAAACATATAGAAACAAAGACAACACATTTTTTCATTTAGAAAAATTAATCAAAAATTAGATACAAACATCTCAGCATGTATTTTATAGCCAAATCACCTTAAATCTATTAAAATGTTTTATAAATTAAACGCCATGAGCATATAAACATAAGCTTTAAAACATTAAACCGTCCATAATTTTCAAAATGATAGTTTGGAAAAATTCGATAAATAATTACCGGTTCAAAACAAACAACTAATATTTTTTATTTAAGCAAATGAACAAATCATTAGTTAAAACAAAAGATTTAAGTTTTGATAATTTTATTTAAATGTATTCTGATATTTTATACAAACGTGATATCAAAGTTACCTTCTAAAGTGTTACCTTGGTGGCCAAGCTTGAGGATTAAGACGTCTATATACAAGAAGAACATAACTCGATATTATATCGCAGTTAAACACAAGCTGAGTACACGGATTTTATATATTCTCGAATCCAAAGTGCCGAGACATGATAAATATACGTCGGTTATTCGATTTTAGCTTTTGTTATTGGACCCCCTTTTTTAGTTTGATATATTTCTTTATTGTTTCACCTAACCTTGCTTGCTTAAAGACAATGTCTTTCGATAGAATATAATAAGAAAATTTATCCTCTTTTAAATAAAGCTACAAAAAGTTCAAATTCAACAACACCGAAAGCTGTGCGAAATAAATTTCCTTTGAAAAGAATATGTCAGGACCACGTATTGTAAATCATCGGCTCGCTTTAGAAAATTGCAGTCTGACTTTAAGAAATTAATAGGGAACTGATGTGGAAGCTCGTTTGGAATAGTGCTCACATAAAAATTATAAAAAATATATAGATAGGTGCTCATGGTCCTAGAAAATGTAAATAACTGGGTCTATGACTTCATCAAAAGTAAGTACACAGCTAATTTGAAAAAAAAGTCCATTATAACGTCCTCTCAAAATTTTCTACTCAGTCCAATAAATAACTGTCAAATGGGTTCACCAGCACACCAGCTGTACAGCTAATTTGGTATAAAAATGGTTTTATACAGCGAGAAGACCTGTCTCTAGAAATACTGACTTTGCAAAGTCAGTGAAATACTCTGACTTTAGTATTGAGTCAGTATTTTTGGCTTCTCAGAAATAGAGAGGCAAAGGGTTAAAACATATAGGCCTTCTGAAAGCAGAGGGAAAACATACTTACCGATAGTCACTCAGGAGGGTTGAGCACAGATGTGCTGGGTGCTGTAGTTCCACCAAACGCTATTTATGACTTTATGCCTTTATTAGAACTTTTGCCTTCTGCCCCCCGAGTAAAATAGTCTGACGGCTTCACGCTCGACTACAACTGGCTGGTAAAGACAAGCCTGGTTCCCCAAGAAAACATCGGGTAACTGTGGTGTACTCACCAACAACTGGCCACCCACAGTTGCCCTGCGGCTTTTATTACTTTGAGTCAATAGGGGTTACCCAAAACTTCTGTGCCCCCCATAAATACGTATAGCTACTTTTGAAGCAACTGTTCTCGTTCTCATCGTTTCAGGCTCTATCAAAATCAGACCGTGTGGCGGAATAGCACCGTGCTCATATGCCTATGCTCAAATGCCCACTCTAACTAATAGAGTGAGAAGAGAACTATGTTTAGAAAGCTCCCGGTTTCTTTAAAATGAAAATAACAGATTTTCTAAACGTCCTCTCACTTATTTAATCTGGATCATCATCTAATAATCGCAGTTTAATATCAATCATAAATTAAAAGACGATTTTATTATAAATAAATTTGACAACAAATTAATATATTTTATAAGAAACTAATAATAATTTAACGGTTATGGTTTTTATAAGTATACATAATTTCAGCTGCTCACATTACATACAGAAATCATGGTTCATAAAAACGTCAACATAGAAAATCATTAAATTTTGATGAGATTTTAATAATCAGAGCATTTCCACGTTAATTAATATTTAACATTTAAAAAACATAAAATTTCAGTCTTTTGAAAGTCCTTAAATAGCGATAATTAAGGTAAAATCTTTATTTTTGTTTTAAAGTGTAATTAATCGCAAAAATTAAAATTATGCCATATTAGTAACAATATGAAATGAATAAATGTTTTATTGAAGTGGAGAAAGATGATACAATCAATCACAATGGCAGCTAGCGCCAGGACTAATGAACGGCGGCGTCTCTAAATTTACAAAGGAATAAAAAAATGATTCATAAATTTTATTTGTCTAAAATAAATCACCATCCTGATTAAACAATGCTTTGTTGGTATATTAATAACCGTTATCATTTTTCTTTTATTATTTATGACATAACTGTGTTATCATTAAGTGTATCAAAATGTATCGCCTAATTAATTTTTAATGGTGATATCTTTGTTATTTTCTCTTTTATTAAAATTATACGTTAAGGTGGAATGTCCCGCTTTAGTAAATAATTCTTCATTGACGAATGAACCGTACGAAAACAAACAATTTGAAACGTCTTTACAGTGTTGATGTCCCTGCGAGTACCTTTTTGGCAAAAAAGTAAGCTGTCCTTGAATGGTAGGCAATTTTATACCGAAATTAGCCGAAATACGAGCTAGCTAAACTGAAATTCTGAAAAAGTATGAAAACTTTTTGACGATTTTTTTACAAAAATGTAAACTATAAACACGGTTGTAGTGCGGTACAGCGGTATTTTCATTCTTTTACTTGATGATACGCTTCACAAGCATGACACTTGTAAACAATTTTCATCAATTTTCATTTCATATTTGAATAGCTAAGTATTAATAATTTAAAAAAATGACTTGACACTTTGCACTTTAGTTTGTAAAAAAAATTTTTTGCACAATCGTGTTCTATTCTGTACTTACCAACAATGTTTATACTAATAGAAAGTTGATTTTACCAAACCATTGTATGTGTCCATAGAAACAATAAAATAATGATTTCGAAATATTTAACCAAAAGCACAAGGGTGGTAAGTGAAACAGATGTTTGAGCTATTTGTTACTTTTATTCTTGTTACTGGGACAACATTGTTCTCCAGCGGTTACTATTTTGAATAAACTTTAAAATTATAAAAATTATTTACAACTGTCAACTAGTGTCAGTTTAAAAAATGAATTTATTATTAGTTATTTTTCACGATTGTGCAAAAAATAGTATGCAATACTCGGATCGTTAAGTGCTTTTCTTAACAAATCTCGAAAATTAGAAAAACTCGACCCTACGGGTCTCGTTTTGCTAACATTTTCTGGATTTGTTAACTATGCACTTACCGACCATGTATTGCAATGTACTATTTTGAAAACAGTGACAAATTAAGGCGGAATTTAAGGTGGCAGAACCCATTAAAATTACTAGCAGAGCTTACCCCCTTAAGTCACATAATTGGAATATTGGAATTATATATTTAATGCAAAAAGCCAATCGGAACACCACTTTATACGTTTGTTAATAGTCGTAAATTATAGAATTTTTAAAACTGCATAAACTGTTTATAGTAAACATTAATTTCATTTAATGTAATTTACAATAATTAACTATAGAATTAAGACATAAAACAGAAAAAAACAAAAGTTAATGTAAGGTACAGTAATTTAATTAAAATCAAACCATTTGTTATGAACTTTTATTATATTGAGGTTAAACATTACGTATAGTTTGCAGCAAATTATAGTAGGTATAAGTATATGTTTAGTGCAAATAAAATTAGATTTTAATATCAAATAAATATT
The DNA here is from genome assembly GCA_963924605.1 of Malthinus seriepunctatus. Lineage (NCBI taxonomy): Eukaryota > Metazoa > Arthropoda > Insecta > Coleoptera > Cantharidae > Malthinus > Malthinus seriepunctatus. The sequence continues at coordinate 8,221,478 of OZ004602.1, forward strand.
TAATACCTACTTGAAATCAGTCGAACAAATGTGGACGTTCTCAAATATATGCGTCAGAAGCTAGAGAAGAAAGTCATGAAAAAAGTTAAAAGTGGGAAACTCATATTTATGGCATCAACTGAGAAATTTCAAGTATCGTCTGCTAAAATTTGTCATGCAAAGCAAAATAAAGAGGAGACAATCTTAGTCAGGACCTCCAAGACGATCGCCATTCGCACCATTCGCTAAAGAGTGCCTCAAGAAGAATGAGAAGAAATGGGTGGTTTATATACTGTATTCTCTAGAAAACACGTAGGGAGAAGAGACATTGACACAAATCGCTACCTTGGTGTTACAAGGTTCTATCTGACAAATTTAACATACGGAGATATAGGCAATTGAAGTTTTAAAATTCCATTAGCTAGCATGCAATTAGAACTTTTGTTCGCAAAATAATTTCGACAATTTCATTTTCTTTTACCAGAACGGCCTTTTTATGTTAATATGTGGTATTTAGAACCTTATTATGTAAAAATTTCAATTTTTGAAAAAATGCATATGGAACCTTGTAATACTAAGGTAGCGAAATACAGGTGAGATCTATATTTGAACTTAGACGAAAAGATGGCTAAGATTTGCTTTGATTAAGTGTTGTGTTGAAATTTTGAAAAATATTGTTCGGTCGGAAAATAGTGGTCCCCCCGCAATTCTCAACACTTTAGTTTTTGATTAGACAGACTACACAAATACTTTGACAAGTAGTACGCCAATAGCGAATATATCTCCATCTACACATTCGTGAAGTTGGGCGAATATTGGCTATTTGGTGAACTATACTCGCCAACGTATTTAGTGTCTGCCTATGAAAACCCCATCCGCACATATGCGCTGCTATTTGCCAAAAATCAAATAATCCCTGTCGGCATCAGCAGTTAGGTAGAAATGGACGACTCAAATAGAACAAATGCCCCCCCCACAATTACCAACACTTAAGTTTTTGATTAGGCAGATTAGGCAAATACTCTGACAAGTAGTGCGCCAAATAGCGAACACATCCCCATCTACACATTTGTGAAGTATAGACGAATATTTGCTGTTGGCGAACTTATTTGCTTTCTACACAGTAGAAACATAATTATAATAGTAAAAGGGAAATATCTTATGTTTGACAAATTAATAGGAAATATTCGTTTACTTCGCGAATGTTTGGATGAGATTCGTATATTCGCCAAATAGCAAACATTCGCAATTCGCTGTTGGTAAATAACGCATGCCTGAATGGAGATTTACCAAGATGTATGCAAGAATTACCTTTTTTTCCATAAATTGGTCCCAATAAACCAAATCAAAAATATAAACTGCTTCTAACAGAAGGACTTCTAAATCTTCTATTTATGAACGAGACAAATTTCAATAAAATTAACACGAGTACAGAATAAATTTGTAGTTAACAACTACTAAACGTTTTTAATGCATAAGTAGGTGGTGAAGAATAGTCGCGGCCATTACCATTTATATAGAAAATGCACTACTTTTTTCTTTTCTTTTTTAAAACTACATAATACACCCTTATTGAATGTACTTTTTATAGCATTTGAGATGTATTAAAATTACATAAAAACAATAAAATTTAAAACATTTAAAGTGTTCTATTGTTGTAAAAACCACAAATCGGTTTGCGCTAAGAATGCACACTTGGTAGACCAATAAATATACTAAACTGTTTGTATTCGTATGAAAAATAAAATATACAAAGCAAGGTTTACATTGTAACAACACACACACAAGGGTCACATTTAAAAGTTATATAAAACTGCATCAAATTATCAGTTAATTTTAACTTTTCCGTACAAATGTTTGACGGAAATATCCAACGTTTGTAATAGAAAATTTAATAAAAATTTAAATTTATGTTGCTTTAGAATAAATTTCTCTGGTGTAAACTAAGTTTATCGAAGATTACAAGAAGCAGTAGGTATTTTCAAATTTAAATTTCAAGTTGGAGATAGCGACATCTCTATTTGAGACCACACCAGTACACACGAAGTAACACAAAGAGTTGAACAAAAGAAAAAGTTTGAATAACTTTATAACAACCAACTATTTGAATTTTACATAAATTTTAAATATATTTTAGTGCTAAAACCAAAATTCTCTATTGTTTTATTGTTACAAATGTTAGATATTTGGTAGAAAAAAATCAAGTTGAAGTTATCTTAATTTTTGACAATGATCGTTAGAATGTGGTTTTTAAGTTTGGTTATATAAAAAAAAACAAAAAAATGAGTATTAACAAAATATGTCTTGTAAAATTTAAGATTTTGACATTGCTCGTTTGTCTTCCATTACAAATGATAAAAATGAGTCCTTGATGTATACAAGTATGGATAAGACACTGTCATAACCTGTCATATTGTCAAAATTTCTCAACAAAAAATTGCATGCTCTCAATAAGAAATTATAACAAATTGAGTGTAGATGCATCAGAATGTTATAAATCCATTGATTTATAAAAAACTTTAAACGATCACATTTTTTATACGGCAATAACTTTTTAGGAAAGTTCTTCAATTTTCTCCCACAGCTGACACTAAGGAAGATTTCAAGAGAAATATAGTAAGTAGTAAAAAACACTGATAGTTTTCGTTATGAAAACGTCATATGGAAATCATTGTTTGATGAAGAATGCCTAATGATTATTTTGAAGTAGTGACCCAAAGACTCCAAAATTTTTATTTTTTCAACTTTCTTCTTCAATATATCGGTTTGTTATTTATGGTTTGAGAAAATCTTTAAAATTTATCTTTCAAATATAATAAAATTATAAGCAATTCAAATTAAAAGCAATAAAAATGTCGTTACCATTATTAAAATCCATTAAAATTCAAATTAGATATTTCTTTTTTATAAATAAAATATAGAAATGTCAGTTTGTTTGCATGTAAAATTATGTAAAATAACCGAGTTTAAACAGACACAAAAGAACCGAAAAACTAAAATATATTCACATTTGATCAAATGTCAATCATTCTAAAGAATATCTATTTGATTTATTCAAAGTTCCTATAAGTATTCGCTTCTTTTGATTGCACTAGTCAAATTTGATAAATTTATTGCCAGTGCTCTGGTATTGATTTGATTGTATGTTAAGCGTGGATCAATTAATAATCTGACAGTACAAATCTTACTTTAATATATTTTTGTAATATTTTCGGACCAAACCCTGTATAATTAAATAATAAAAACTTATAATTATAATATTAATGATGTTTCTAAAAAGTCTAATTTACGAAAATTGCTCCATCACTTAAAAAATCATATTTAATTATAAATTAAAGCAATTAACTTAATTATTAATTTATAATAATTGAAAAACTGATTAAATAATTATAACATAAGAGGCGTTGTTGTTATTATTAAGTTTATTATAGTCATTAATCATCTTTGCAATAATAATTAATTAAGAGGAAGAAAAAAAATTAATTTAAAAGAGCACGTGAATCGACACATCTTTTTTCTCCGGCGAGCAATCATTGCAGAAAATTTTCGTTATTATTTACTTCTTTTTTATTTGTTTAAAAAATTAATTATTTTCGTAATGATAATGACGTCACAATAAAATCCCATTAATGAAACTGTAACCATGGAGACCTTTCGATAGCGGCTGTTAAGTAATCAGCTTTGTTTTATGTTGTCCTAATTAATTTCTGATCTTGGTCATTATTATTAACAACTCGAGAACTAATAATAAACAAAGATACCTATTTTAATTGAGATAAATACTCAGTTAATTAAATCTCTTATAAATAAATTTGGTATCTATAAATCTTAATTGTTTTCTCCCAATAACTTCTCGACTGTCGTTAGATTGAAAGGTCAAATAAAAGATATACGAGCTTATATTCGACATAATCAAAAATGGATTCATTAACTTTTTCGATCAATTTTCGACTTCTTTTATTTTCCTTTTTTTATTTCTCATTTTCCATTATTATATTGAATTGAATTACGCCAAATCTAAATTCAGACAATCCATTTTGTAATCTGCATTCGCCAATAGATTTCCGGCATTTTGATAACATCTTCAGAGAGATTGCCTCATAGGCAATCACTTATACGTCACATCCTCCATGCAAATCAAATAGGGTTGAGATTTATATTGGGTTATAAGAATGTGAATTCATCGATAGTAATAGATTGCTGTAAATTCACAGTCTTTTATGCTGAACTAAGCGAACCTTTAAAATCTGTTTATTTGAATTTTCTCACTTGGTTGAGTGAAACTTACGAGTCAAAAAGTTTTAATTTCTTCAACTAAAATACCGATTAAGAAAAACATTTTCATTTTATTGCACAAAGTGCAACGTTAATCTTAGTTTAATTTTTATGATTTGGTAAAAAAGAGTTTTTTTTATATACAGTGTGTCCAGTATAACCATGCACAGCATGGGGATCTCGGGCACCGTAAGAGATACGAAGTCGGTTAAATGGAAAAAATTGTGCACGATTTTATGGCCACTTCGATGCTGCTTTTGTTTTTTGAAAAAATGTATTAGCACTCCAGATGTTGAGGAAAAACTGAAAAATTGCATTTTCTTTAAATGCTTATAACTTTCTTATTAATGGAGCTAATTTCAATTTTCAACAAAAAAGATAATAGGCACTACTAAAATGCAAATAATTATTTCATAAAATAATTTTTTTAGTGCGCCGTTTTGGAGAGATGATGCAAACTTATGTTTTTTTAAATACAAACCTAACCTCAATTTTATGTTTTTCAAAAGCTAATTTTTTTCTCTTTTCAAAAATATAAGGGTTGATACATATACATATTGATACATACAGATTGACTATGTTTAACTAGCAAATAGGAATAGTGAATGGAAATAAATAAGAAATATTTTTAAATGGTTACGAGAGAGAAAGAGTTATTTTTAGATAGAAGCTAGGCGTGAATTATTAATTTGAACTTTGATAATTACATGCTTGCAATTTTTCATAACTGATAAGTGATAAGTAAGTAGGTAGGTACCTTTACTTTTAAAATTTATTTTAATTTGATTATTGATATTTTAAAGCAAAGATTTTTAAAAAGGTTATTGATTTTAAACGAAACCATTGAGATTATGAATTAATTCACCCCTATCTTCTATCTAAAAATAACTCTTTCTCTGTAGTAATCATTTAAAAATATTTCTTATTTATTCCCACTCATTATATTCTTATTGGCTAGTTCGAAATATTCAATCTGTAGGTATATCTATCAATTTTCAATTTTTAATTTCTATTACAAAAAAAACTAAAGTTTTAAAACTTTGATATTCAAAAATTCATAACTCCGGTTCTGCACCATAAAAGAAATTGAAAATGTCAGGGTTCGATAGAAAATAACGTTCTCTAAAATACATATATTCAAAAATGAAAAAACGCTCGGACCAAATTTTGAGAAAATCGATATAAAAATATTGACTTATTTTGGCCCCTTTAAGATAGTCAATTTTGAAAGAATTTTAAAAATCGGGTGGCTTAGAACGAAGGCCCTGTATTTTGGCTATACAATGCCGTTTTGAAATTTTTATAATAATAATTACCGTTCAAGTTAAAAGGACACCCTGTATCTTTCTTATAAAAGCTTAGTTTTCCAATGAAATAATTTTAAAGTAGCTAAAATCAAATTTTATCACAATCGGTTCAGTATAGTTTTTGCTCCAGAGCTGTAACAGAAATCCATTCATTTAGACAAAAAAATGAAAAATTTTCTTTTTACGTTTTTGAAATCAGGGGGGGGGGGGCTCAAAACGTTGAGAAATGAAATATAAATTATTTTTTTATTTTTCATGGTTATAACAACTTTTTCCTGCAAACATCAAAAAAAGTCGACTTTGTGTCACTCAAATATCTAAAGATGAAGTTTAATTTCCCCGCCTAGACAGGAAAAGTTGTCAGACAAAGTACTTTTCTCTGTCTAGAGAGACACAGTAAAATGTTAACCCAACATAATTTTTATTTTTATAACGCACAAAATTTTCAGTTTTACGCTTTACGTTTGAAGAAAAAATAAAATGTTTTATACGGAGTGAAAGTAGTTGTGTGATTCGCCTGTATTGTCGGATTCGCTCGCTCATCAGCCAAACACAGTCTTGTCACAAAAACCAATACTTCCTCTCCTAATAAAATAAAGCACTATTTTCTTGAAAAACTTGAAAATAGGAAAATTTGTGTTAAAATGATTTTCAGTGATTTGCTTGAAACGCTTGAATGTATCTATTTCTTTATTTTAGTTATTTATTGCTTATTCTTTCGTAAGTATGTAATTGCAAATGCAAATAATGTTGCTTTATGATTTAGCGAATTAAAATGTATAATTGACCATTTTATTTGTCTATTTACTTTGTAATGAATTAAAGTTGTAATTTATTATGTAATTTCGCTCTTAAATTTTTTTTACTAAGATGTGTAATAGCAAAACCTTTAGCAATCTAAGAATTTAAATGAAGCGACCTCGACTCTCACGTTTGAATAAAAAACTACTTATATACTGTTAAAATGGGTGTGTGAATACATTTCCATTGCTCAAGAGCAATTTTCCCCACTTTTCATCCACTTTTCTCGCTTTCCAGATGAGTTGGAGTTCACCTCCACACCCGTTATAGCATCATAAGGCGGGCACTCCATTTCAACCGTGTTTGTTAGAGCGCAAGAAATGAAATTGCAGGAATATTGGATTGCCAAATTTAAATATAAAGTGGCTCCTGTAATAAAATGGCTGACACGCGCTATTCGAATGAAAGTCATTTCGATTTATTTTCCGAGCTTTATTGAAATAACTTTTTAAGAGTTTTCGATTCGATTCATTCTTATAATATAAAAAGGGATGATTAATTGTTTGGAACTTTTTTGAAAAATTGCGCCCTTATTTAAGTATACCTATTTATTACTTAAAACTAGAAGCCACTTAAGTTACATCCGTGGTGATTCGACGGTGGAGCTTTTTTTAAAGTAATAAACACCATTAAATAAGTCGTCTCTATACTTATAACGCAAACCACTTAAACTAAAATTGCTACAGCTTAATCCTTAAAGAGCGGCATAATTGACTTTAATTTTTTTGTCACTTAAGGAGTTGACGATTTCGATTACTTTTTAACGCAATTAAAACACTCAAAGATCTTAATGATGTTATGTTAAGACAGATGGTTATACGAATCCTCCTACACCTGTATTTGCAAACGGAAACAACTAATAATCCATATACAAACATTTTAAGCCACTTCAATTTAAATACCTTAAGTACATATTTAAGAAAAGAACAACATCCAATCATTTCTTTGTATCACATAAAAGGTTCTTTACAGCAAGACATAAACATGTGCGAAATAAAATAAGGAGTAGAAGAAAGTTGGGGGCTTCTAATCTCAAGTTTCCGCTCGATTAGCAGCCAACACTAACCGCCATATTGGATTTTGATTTAAGAACACTCATTTAGCGACAACAAAGACATTCAACTATTCTATTATCTTTTTGACACCCCCTTTATCATAGCCCTCTATATACTAGCATCAATAACGTATATCACGTTATAATAATTATTTTAAGTCTCTCTTGCTTTTCTAATCGATCTCGTAATGAGTTTGTTGATGAAAAATTAATCCTATTGAAAAACTTATCTTTCAAAGATAAGACAGAGGGTTATTAATACGTAATAAGAATTTTTTATGGAAATCAAAAGCGAACGGAAACTCACCATTAAGTATCGAGAAAACAAAAATTTCTTAGACTTCTTAATGTTTATTTCATAAACTGGACGCTATTATGGAATATCAGAAAGGCATAATAAAAATCTTTTGATCCATTAGATGGCCAGTAAAGCAGTACATAGTCAAATAAGCACATTTATATGCCATATTTTGATTTTTTCTCGATTTAAATGTTTCGACGGCATAAAAATTATACCACATACTTTATATTTATTTCAATTTTATTTAAATCCCTAAAACACCCTGTATATTAAAACTATACACTTTAAATAAAGGTAATCTGTTAAAAAAATAACGCTTTATTAGCACACCTACACTAAAACAAACAACCCTTAAAAACGCGCAAATATAGGTGCTTATTAGATAAATAAAACTTAAAAGCCAATCCTGTAACGATTCAGTTTTAACCCTAAGAGGGTTGGGAAATAAGGACAAAATCGGTAGCTTTTGTAATATAATATTCAGAGCAAAGGTGGTAGGCGCCCTTTAATACCTATAGGTGGTATATTTAAGACAAGGGGTAGTTCCGCCGCCTGTGTTGACTTTTTAATTATCGGATTTGACGAGAGATGCAGTCGCAAAAAACATTTCCATGTGAAAAATTAGTGACTCACACGAACGTTATTAATATTGAAAGGATTTAAATTCGAATAATACAGGGTGTTTGTATTAGGTATAAATTAAGTCGCTGTAGGCGTTTCCAACATTTTACCACACGTGCCTTTTGTTCGATATGATTGATAGTGATTTATTAGGAAAATAATAAAGATTACATGCAGTCATAAACGTTTTAGTTATTATGCAAATAATTTAATAATGTTGTTTATAAGGGTGCAAAAATTTTAATTAATGTTTATTTATTTATTATGATTAACTGGTGGAGCTTAAAGATGATTAAAATGTAGGGTTGTTATTAGAAACAGGTAATTGAAAATTGTTTCAAGTCTTGGGTTTCCTTCTGTACAGCAAAATTTTTATTTCCAGAATGGATAATGTTACAATTACATGCAAAAAATTATCTATTATCTGTCATAATTAACGTGATTATGACGTTATTATGACGTGATTTATAAGTCTTCTCTAGCAAATAATTAGAAACCGATAAAAAATAACTACTAATTGATCAACAAAATGTTGCTAAAAAGTGTAGTTACAGGGACCTACTGTGGAAATTGGGAATGTCTTTGAAATTATGTATAGTATAAAAACAAAAAGCAAAGGAATTACGAATTAATACTCGAATCTCGAAGTTAATTTGGGCAATTCGAAGAACTATTGAATAAAATAGTTGATGTTCTTTTGCTATGCAATGGACTCTTTGATAGTGCTTGAATTAGAACTTTGATTATTATAATTTAGTACAAAACCTACCTATAGTGCCATAGACCTTGGGTGTCATTCCCAGTGGCGTAACAAGCACTCGAAGGAGACGAAGCGAATTAGAAAAATTAAGTTAAGAATAGTAAATACAATTTCAAACCTCACTTTTGATGTCTTTTGCCCCCTTTGTCTAAAATTAGTCGTTTACGAGCAAAATTGAAAAAACAACTGGTTTTCGTTTTCGTCGTACCCCCCACTCGCTTCTCACGAGTGGGGGGTACTTTCGCCATCCTTTGAAGAACAAAGATTGGAAAATAATAAAAATAATCACAAACAACCACAAACGATTCCCAAAAAACTGCTAAAAATACTGCATGAGAGATGTTGCATTTCCTTAAAATTTCTTACTATATCTCAGCTATCGAAAAGGCATAAACCACGATACATAAACACAAGTGATTCCAAAGCTTTAATTTAATGTTAATTTTTACTTCATTTACTTGGCCCTCCATACCTATACCTCCAGTTCCCAGTGAAGAACAAACGTCGGTATGCAAGATCGAATAAGCCCAAACGATTTCCAAATTTGATTTTAAAAAATAGTGACGTAGTGAAATCGGACCGGGCCCTCTTTAGACAGGGACCACCTCACCCCGGTAGTTACGTCCCTGGTCATTCCTGCTGAAATCTAATTCTAATATTATAAATTAATTGTGGGTCGATTGCCACAATAAAATAAAAGAATATCTTGAACGTCAAACGTCAAAATGTGCAGGGAGTAGGTAACGACTGAATTCTGTATTTTGTTAATTATTATAAGCAGCAATTCTACAGGGTGAGTCTAAAATGCGTACCATAACTTATACGGGTGATTCTACAAGTCAAAACAAGACGATTGAGGTAAACATGCCTGACCTGAAAGTCTACTTCTGCTGAGATACGCTGTTAAAGTCTTCATTATTTTTTCGATATTTTGCTTTAGGTAAGGTGGAAAGTCCCTGTTTAGTAAATAATTCTTCATTGAGGAACGAAGAGTACGAAAACACAAAATTTGAAACGTCTTTACAGTGTTGATGTCCCTTGCGACTGCCTTTTTGGTAAAAAAGTAAACTGTCCTTGAATTTGAGGCAATTGCTTACCGAAATTAGCCAAAATACGAGCTAGCTCAACGGAAATTCTGAAAAAGTATAAAAACTTTTTGAAGATTTTTTTACAAAAATGTAAAATATAAACATGGTCGTAATGCGCGACAAATGTATTTTCATTCTTTTACTTGATGATACGCTTCACAAGCATGAAACTTGTAAGCAATTTTCATCAATTTTCATTTCAAATTTGAAAAGCTAAGTATTAATAATTGCCTTGTAGCGCACTATAATACACCTTGCACTTTAGTTTGCAAATAGTATATTAAAATACATGTGTCACAAGATAGCATTTTCACGCACGAAGGCAAATTTTGCCAGACCGACTGAAAGGAGGTCTGCAAATGCCTTCGTGCGTCAAAAGCTCTTGTGACACAAGTGTTTTATACTATTTTTTTCTATTTTGCAATGATTTATTTTAAAAATTGATTCTCTAAAAATCGTGTTAGAGAATTTTATTGCTTAAATTCTTAAGTTGGTCCTACTGACAGTTGACGTTTATTTAAACTTCTAAGATTTTACCAAGAGATGGCGGTAAAGTTTGTTTGATTTTAATATTTTTAACTTTAATACTAATCAATGTACGTAAAAATTACATTGTTTCTTTGGTATTTATTACTTAATAAGCATTTTTTGTAATTATTTTTTAAATTAAGAATAATTTTTACATAATTGATTTGTATCATCTGTCAAAATAATTATTTTAATTACCAATGTTAACCAATCTCAAACTAAAAAAAACTAGAAACAGTACTTAAAAGTAGAACATTACAACATCGTTTTGGACGGTTTTCGATGCTGTAATGAGTATATTATATTGTAAACGCAAAATAGAAATTTTGGTGACAAGGAGTAATTATAAGTATGGTTAATAAGAAATAAATTGAAGAAAATCGTTTGAAGATAAGGGTAGTTTTGGGGCGGTATTGATGTTTGCCACCCCCAAAACTTTCTAGTCTTTTGCATTTTTTCAAAATGAATTTTTTCATATTTTAGAGAATTTCCAACCCAGAGCAGAGGTTCCAGTTTATTCAAAGACAGCTCAATTATCGAACCTAATAAATAAGTCATTTTCATCTTAATTCATACAGATTAAGTTGGTCACGTGTCACAAAACATCCGTGAAGTGAAGCATTTATATTAGGATTTCTTTTTAAATTTCAAAACCATGCGGACGAGCTTTCGGTTGATGTTCTATTTTCAAGAAAAATGTTTTGAAAAAGAAAAGTTGTTAAAAACTTTAGTGAAAGAAGCATTAATTTGAGGAAGTCGAATTGTTCTCGAAGTTGTCCCACAGTAGAGGGTTAAAAAATTTGATAATAAAATAACTAATAAAAGTATGCAAGATATTAAATTACACCCTATAGATAGGAAAAACAATAATAAATGTATGAATAATAATAATAATAGTTATATGCACCCTATACGTATGTGGGAACTTGCACCCTTCGACGAGCTTATGTGGTTTACATGGGATTAGCCGCTGGCTTTTTACCAAAGCATATTGAATGTGTAAAAGATATTAAACGATTTGATTTATAAAGCGCGTGCCCACCATTAAAATGTTTGTAAAGGAATCACGCTGTTTGAATTTCTCACACCCGTAACTGCATAAAAATAATAATTACTTTATTAATATTTTCATGAATATAGTTTATAGCTTAGAAATTGCAGAAACTCGCTTACGATTGCTTTTGTTTGTAATTTGAAACTTAATAAAAATGTAGATGAGATGTAATAACATGGAGTTACTTTTAATATTACATTGCAGTTGAATTTATATGCAATGCGCTAAATCTGACGCGCGGGTGTGGCATTTCTTTCGTGATAACGACGACTAGGGCGGTACGCTCTAGTCAATTAAAGAAATTTACAGGGGCACTTTTATATTATCACTACGAATTTATTTGCATTACAATTGATTTAAACGCTCTTTTACATGTATGAGAAACTCGAAATATTTATTATCAACACAACAACGAGACTGGCTATAAAGTGACTTTAAATTTCGAGTTACTACAATAAAAGGAACGGGGAAAATCGCGATTGGGAAAATGCACACTCTCGACTTAATTTCAATAATCAAATTAACTTAACCAGAATTAATAATTTCTCAACAAATTCTCGTTTAACTTTTTGTAATTTGTACAGTCAATTATCGTTAATAAATTATTAAATATTACGCTTCTGCAGCTAATTGATAGAAAATTTGTATTAATTTCAATTTGAATGAGATTTGAAAAATGAATATACCTCCTGGGGATGGAAAATAATATAACTGGGATACAGAAAAGCGTCGTCATAGTAACAAAAGCAAGGGAAAAATGAAATTATTATTTGATGGTTATGAGATTTTTTCAAGAAAGCAAGTGCGTACTTAGTAGAAGTGTATAAAACTTGAAAGTTATCTTATAACATTATTTTCAATGTTTTATAAATTACGATAAAAAAAATTTTCCAACTACCAAAAATAAATTTTTATTTCTATACTTCCGACCCAATTTACAACCTCATCCGTATCTATTTGAAATTATGTAATTATGTAGAGAAGAGTAAGTTTGTGAAAATGTTTATTTTGGCACAAAGTTAGTTTTGTCATAAAATGTCATGTTAACAACGTGTAGGTAATCAGCAATGTTTTATTGTTTCAAAAACAATCGACAATTAGAACTGACGGATTTTTCTTAGAAAAATTAATTTCGAACTAAAAAGTTCGCGTAATTTGTTGATTGTATATTGCGATCTGATTGAAATTCAATAAAAACACGAGAATGAGCTCATTAGTCGAACAACAATTGTAATTCAAAGCGTTCATCTGGGGGCTCGTTAAAGAAAATATTAAAAGAGAATAAGTAATGCCAATTTCATTTACCGTCATATATTTTAAGATTTTTCTTTACTGTCTACACAATTAGTAGAGCTGTTAAGGCAAAAATGTTGCAACACTTGAGAATTCCAATAAAATACAATCGTTGAATTCAATGGTTAACTGTTTTGTGGTTCTCATAGAAACCGAGTCAGGCTCATAAAGCGCTCTAGTTACTCGAACAGCTTTCCAAATAGGTAAAAAATAGGCGCGATAAATATCTGTCTGGATGGAAAAATCTTACTCGCTGTCCATTTAGCTTATTATTCCGACGATATCTTCATTGAATGTAAAACGCGCTAGGTTGGCGATCGAAACCAAAGTCTTGGACTAACAAGAGAGTGTGAGGTGGCATTGTCACTCAGGAGGTAACGAAGAGGCGGCGTTACCGCCCGTACAGCGTTCGACTTGATCGTATGTTAACAGACAATGTGCCATTAACAAGTCTATGCGTTCTTACCATCCAATTGAATTTTAAATTTGTAAAATGCTAATATAGAATTGAGTAAGAATAATTAGATCGACATCGTAAATTTTTTCATTGTTTACTTAAATAAAAAATATTTTTTTTATCGATCCATTTTTATTGTTAAGCAGGTATAGCTACTTTATACAAAAAGTATTAATTTATTTATCAACTTGTACAGAGACGGATTTAGGTTGTTATATCGCAATTGAGGTCTCGCAACCACACACGTTCATTTTAAAATAGCAGATTCGTGTACACAACAATCAGATATCAAATTAATATACAACTGCATGTTTACACAAATACAAATACCTCAAGCGCACTTGGTGGGCAATAATTCACCCCAAAATACAAAAGTAAATTTTGTAATTCAAAATATAGGTAGGGTATTAAACTATACTACAATAAATTTACTTGAGAAAGAAAAGGTTGAAAATTTTGTCATAAATTATATTTCATCCCCTCTGAAGGAGTTAAGACAAGTTTTTTTATTTTCTCTGGGGATTTAAATTGTTACCTACCAGAGCGAGATCAAAGCCCATTTTATGCAAAATTATTAATTAACCAAATCAAATCAGATTTTTTACCCCTAATTAAAAATGTAAAACACAGTAGGGAGGGACGTTTACCTATGCAATATCATCAAACGTAGAAAATAAAAGGAACAACCTGATCTTGTAGTTAATGACTCATTTTAAGTGTGATTAATATAATAACCAAAAGAAATAGGCAACAGACAAATTTAAATACAATTAGAATTTATAAAAATAAAAAACGAACCTTTAGCAAGTTGTTAAAAACTGGAACCCTTGTGAAAAACCCAAAAAGCGTAACCCATGAGCACAAATAGGGAAACGAACAAAACGAAACCAAATTCAACATCAAACTAAAGAATTATCTCAACTTTAAAAATTATTAATTTAATTCCATTGTTGAAAAATTCTTATCGCACCTGCAAATTATCTTGTCGAAAAACCAAATAGTAACGTATACTTTTGCTTGCTTTTATACAAATTATTTGAAGAATCAAAATTTTCAAATAATTTATAAAAATAATACATCATACAGGATGAGGTAAAATAATTTTTTTTAAATAAATATTTACAACTGAAAAAAGTGAGAAGGTATACAGGGTACGTTAAGATTTTTAAATAGTACGTAGTATATTTTGAAATTTGCTGTTCTCTGCAATGGAAAAACATTCATTATAAACCACACTATCCTTTGTAGGGCTGGATTACCCATGAAGCGTATGAAGCGGATGCTTCAGGGCCCGGTGTTGAAAAGAGCCCGGAGAAAAGGAGAAAACTCAAAAAACCTATAGGATTGAACTCGAAAACGGTGGGTCCTAGAGAAAAAATTACTTTTAACAAAATGAAAGCTTATTTGTCTAACATAATTGTAAATAATTGTAAATTTGTCTCACATAAAATAGTAAAGGAAATTGAATGCTCTACGATTTCTTTTCTAAAGACTTTTAGATTCTCACAATTTCGCGAGACTCCCGTGAAGACCCTATATCTTAACTTGCGAGATTTCTCGTGAGAAATTAGCGTTTCTCGCCTCGCATCTCTCCATTTTTTGCGAGGCGAGAATGCGAGATTCTCGCAATTTTGCGAATCTCGCGGGAAGCTCCAATAGTTTAACTTGTGAAATTTTCTCGTGATAAATTAGCGTTTCCCGCCTCGCATTCTCTATTTTTTGCGAGGCCAGAATGCGAGATTCTCGTAATTTTGCAAGACTCGCGTGAAGCCCTAATCCTTTCACCCTTCAAAAAATTAACGTTGTTACAAAAATAAAAAGAGTTTTCTTAAAAAATATGAGCTAAATTAAGTAAACAACAAGTGCAATTTTGCCAAGAAGAAGGCATGAAAGTAACAAATACCATGGTTTCAACATTATCCTCGCCGTCTTTATACCTGGAAGTCTCCAGCGGACCGACCACACAATATAATGCGAAATCAAATAGATTTCATCCTCACATCAATCAAAGATTTAGCTCAACCATCAAGAGAGCCAGCACATATCCTGGGGCAGATGTACCTTCTGACCATGTACATATTGGTGGCGGTCATGAAAATTGCTTTGTCAAGTCAAAAAAAGTCAACCACCCAGCGACGGGTGGCGTTAGGAAAAATGAAGGATCCAATCATAAAATCTGAAATGTGTAATGAGATAAACACACAAATTCAAACAGTAACATCAAATATGAGAGAAGAAGATCCAACCCAATCTTGGACAAAGATAATGGACATAGTAACAAACTCAATGCAAAACAGATTAGGATATAAAACAAAGAACAAAAAGCAAAAATGGATGACTGATGAGATCTTGCTACTAATAGACGAACGACGAAAGCACAAGAACAAAACAGATAACAACATGTACATCAAGAATATTCAAATACTCATACGATCAAAGATTAGAATAGCAAAAAACGAATGGCTTAAACGTGAATGCTCAGAATTAGAACAGCTGCAAAATCAACACGACGATTTTAATCTGCATAAAAAGCTAAAGGAGACTGCTGGCATATATAAAAAAATGAGATCAACAATAACAGTCAATAATAACAACCAGAGAGTCCTCGACAGCAAAGAAAAGAACAGTGTTTGGGAAAAGTATATAGAAGAACTTTTTGAAGCCGACAGA
This sequence comes from Malthinus seriepunctatus, assembly GCA_963924605.1. Taxonomy (NCBI): domain Eukaryota; kingdom Metazoa; phylum Arthropoda; class Insecta; order Coleoptera; family Cantharidae; genus Malthinus; species Malthinus seriepunctatus. The sequence continues at coordinate 8,237,666 of OZ004602.1, forward strand.
CCCCCAATTGTTATCAATAATTCTCTAACTGGCCCATCGATTACTAAAGACGAGATTGAAAAAGCTATACGTAACTGAAAAAATAACAAAGCGGCTGGCCCAGATGAAATTCCTTCAGAAATACTCAAACTTCTGGATGAAAGAGGCATCAGAGCACTACATATAGTGTTTAACACTATATATGAGACAGGTCACTATCCCAAACAGTGGATGTGCTCTACTTTTATCCCCCTGCCTAAGAGGACCAATGCAAGGAAATGTAAAAACCATAGATTTATTAGCCTGATGAGCCATACCTTAAAAATATTTCTTAAAATCATACACCAAAGAATTTACCAAAAATGATGCGAAAGAGACATAAACGACTCGCAATTTGGATTTAGAAAAGGGTTAGGTACACGAGAAGCTATAGTTTCAATACAAGTGCTTGTCCAGAACTGCTATGATCAAAGAAAGGATGTGTGTCTATGTTTCATAGACTACGAATAAACATTTGATCGTGTGCAGCACCACAAATTAATGCAGCTCTTCAAAAGGCTTGATATAGACCAAAAAGACATTCGATGCATTGAGAACCTATATTGGAACCAACCAGCGCAGATAAAATTAGACAATAATATCTCCAACACCATACAAATTAGAAGGGGGGTGCGTCAGGGATGTGTGCTATCTCCACTTCTATTCAATTTATATTCCGAAGCAATTTTCCGAGATGCTTTAGAAGACGTGGAAATGGGAATTAAAGTTAATGGAGTGTGGATTAACAATATTCGCTATGCCGATGATAATCACTGACAACATACACGACATACAACAACTGGTCAACAAGGTAGGAGAACCGAGCAAATCAATGGGCCTAAATATCAACACCAAAAAAACAAAATTTATGATTATCTCCAGAAACCTAAATATGTTTGAAAACTCCACCATAACATTTAACGCAATGCCCATAGAAAGAGTAGATAAATTCAAGTACCTGGGCATTTGGCTTTGCGAAGACTGGACATCAGACAAGGAAATAAAAAGTCGCATTGAGCAAGCCCGACAGACATTCTTGAGATTTCGAAAAGTGCTTACCTGCTCCGATTTAGATCTTAACCTAAGACTAAGATTCGTGAAGTGCTACGCTTGGTCGGTGCTTCTTTATGGTATGAAGGGTTGGACGTTGAAAACAAATGCAATTATTGTTGCAATTAACAAATTGTAGGCTTTCGAAATGTGGCTCTATCGCAGAATCCTTAAGATACCTTGGACGGCTAGACTGACAAATGAAGAAATTTTAAGACGTGTCAACAAACAACGTGAACTGTTCGAATTGATTAAGAAGAGAAAAACGGCATATCTGGGGCATATAATGCGAAACACGAAATATCAATTCTTGCTCCTGTTGATCGAATGCAAGATCGAAGGCCGGAGAGGGATCGGAAGGAAGAAAATGTCTTGGCTGCTAAACATCAGACATTGACCGGGCTACACGATGTACAGACGTTAATACACACCGCAAGAGATAGAGAAGCAATGGAAAATGTTATCGCAAACATCCATTAGTGGATATGCATTAGAAGAAGAAGAAGAAGTGAACAAGAACAAAGCACTAGATCCCAAAACTTTAAATCTCAGCAATTCGCGACATCTATGGTCAAATGAAAAACCTAGAAAAATAATTAAGCCCCACCAGCCATCACCAGCATTAAATTATTATTATCTACAAAATGTTTCTGACTAAAAGTTCTTCTAAAGCTTAAAATGAATTTTGAAAGTCATTTTAAGGAAATTTCCTCTTGGATTAATTCTGGAAATTGTCCACTGTTTCACCTTCTAAAATTTGAAACAGAAAATTCAAAACGTATAAGTTACATTAACACTTCATTAAGTCCAATTTAAAATCAAAACATGTTTTTGTTAAAACTCACTAAGTTAATTATTTATCTTTTAGTAAATATTAGAAAATACTTAATAATTACATTAAAACCAGTATGCAAATAAATTAAGGATAGTTAGTAACCATTAGTGGAAGCTTAAGTGTTGTTAAACAATTTAGAACAATTACGAATTCGTTTTCATTGGTTAAGTGTGTTCAGAAACAAATTACACAATAAATAGGTAAACTTAAAAAATGTAATTTCATACTGACTGTTATAACAAAATTAACTTCAACTTTAATTGTTAACCATTTTATTGCTAATAAAATGCATCAGTCTCGCCATGGAAACATCCAATAAACTATTTATTGCGTTGACTAGTGTTACTAATCACAATCACCTAATCAGTAATTACATAAGATGTCAGGGTCTTCAGTAACGTAACTCGCTACCAGCATAAAGGTTTTTCTTGAGGCAATGTTCGAGTTTTAATTTGAGACCGTAAATCGAATCTCAAGAACGATTCACTATTTCAGAATTCTGTAATTTGCCACGTTTACCATTTGAAATTTTAAGTGATTAGTTTTCAAAATTTTGTATTATAAACAGTGCTTACAAAGGATACAGAAGAATATAAACTATGAACCTGTAACAGAAAAATCAGGGTGATCGTATTCAGGCCCCATCTTTTGAGAAATTAATTATTTGAGTATTATTTTGAATTATTTGAGTGCCAGCCAACACGAAAATCTGGTTGATTGCCCAAACCACTGGCTTAAGTCCTCAAGATTATTTAATGAAATTGTTAGATAAGAAAAAAAATAAATATGACAGCATTCTGGATGCAAATTTGACATTTTTTCATTCTTATAAAAAGAATCGACAAAAAAATTTGGCTACTCTCTAGAGTGGCTCTGAGAGCGTGGCAGCCGGACTGAAATTAACATCTTTATATGTTACACACCCACAAGCTTGTAACTTATAAACGGTAATTGAGTTGTCCACTGGTAAAGTAAATACTTTTTACATAAAAAGTAAGATTTTACTTTGGCATCCCTCTCAGGTGGGTTTCTCGTCCTCCTCACCAATTAGAAGTTTATTATTACAGTCCTGTGAAGCCTTAAGCCAGTGCTTTGGGCCGCCAACCAGATTTTCGTGTTCGGTGGCACTCAAATAACTTATTCCCAAAAAATGGGCCCGAATACGATCCCCCCAATTTTACTGTTATCGGCCCAGGACTAATATTCAATGAATGCAATCACCATCTCATTTTGATGTTAATGAGTTTAAAGACGATTCTCACTAATGGAGGCCTGGGACACAAGACACTCTAATCTCACCCGTATATCGGTGAGTGTGGGTGATACGGATTAAATATATTTAAAACCTTATATAAATCATCTTCATCATTTTCCGTCTACTTAGGTTAGATACTCCGTTTCTGAGTATAGATCTCCCTAAAACTTCTTCCTTGCCGTTCTATCGACAGTCTTATGTCATCTCTTAGGGCCGTTTTACATAGACGAAATTTCTACGCACGACCTTAAGGCTTATATTCCCGTGCTTCTGCTCCTTGAGTTGATTCGGTACTAACAACATTTAGCCCATGTAAAACGGCCCTTACACTAAATATTCCTACCCTAAATATTTATCAGTTCTTGGTCTCCATTCTGATGTCCTCATGTTTCATCTAGCATCTCTTGACTATAGATGACTTACTCACTATGAGTAGATGAGTACATGCTCTATGGAGGCTCTCTAAAATTCGTTTTCAGGTGGGCCCACTAAGAGTTCATGAGCTGTGGGTTTATGAACTTGCAGTTCAAAATTTCTATTTAATATACAGGGAATTCTTTTTACAACGGAACATAGCGTCGATTGGTGTCAAGGCTTTTTCATACGTGTTCTTTAAGAAACTTGAACACCGTTTCTTAGGCCAAAATTATTTTTGAAGATTGAAAGAAATGAAAAATGTGAAAAATATAAGTCTTATCGTTATCAAAACCACCAGCAACTTACACTGAACTTTCTTTCAATCCTTAAAAAAAATGAACTGTAAAACTTTAAGTTTCTTAAAGAACATCTATGAGGTCTTTACACCAACTTTTGAGATCGTCTAATTTCGGTCTTCATAATTGTTATCCAAAATTAATTAACTGTATGTTGGTGTTGACAAATAAATAAAACGCGATTTAGCATTGCTGTCATCGGAGGTTGTCATATAAACGATCTGTAACAATATCTTACAATCGACGCTATGTTGCGTTGTAAATGGAATTCACTGTATAATATGTTCAATTGTTCAGCAACATTAAAATTATAAAATCAGAGCTTCAAAAAATATTACCTCTATGTGCAAAAAGTTTAAATAGTAGATTGGGTAGATACCTACTATTCAATCTAGTTTTTTTAAATTTATTCCTAAACTTTTGGAATGTAGATACTTGGAAAACAACCAGTATAGTAAATTTTTGAAATCCTTCACACCTTGTAAACGTAAATGAGCTCGTGCTAGTTCTTATTACATAGTGCTAATTCATTTGGGTTTAAAACAAACATTTACTTAGACAAAATCTATTTGTAGGAGAGCACGAGTTAACAAATATATTTAATTAAAATAAAGAATGGAATGCGTAAAATAGGTACAAGACATGAAAAAATATTTAAAAAGCACTAATAAGTTTATTTTAGAATTAGAGCTGAAACGATAATTTTACATTTTATGTAATTTTTAAGTAGTCTGCATATACGTCGGTGTTAATTATTTCTGTATTAATTATAAGCGTTGTAAATTTTGTTAAAATAAAGATGTAGGTAAATTAAGTCAGTAAGAAAAATATTTTTTTTTAGAAACAATTTAATATTACATTCAAATATTTAAATAATGGAAAGCATAATTTTAAGCGATAATTCTACTGTGTCGTAAAAATGTCGCGAAAAATTTTAATGTAACTGAATTATAGCTAAAGAAATTAAAGTTGGCGAAAAGCGGCGACAATTTCATATTCTCAACCGCCGGTTCTTTATTGCTGTATTCCTTTCTATTACATCTTTAATATTACCACTGAATTATACGAAATGTCTTTTTGTGACTTGCTGAAATTCATTCCTCGCCTGGGAAATGCAATTACCTAACTTAAAATTGAATAAAGAAAAGTTTTTAAAATATGGAGTAGGAACAATTTTACATGAATTTTCTCATACACAAAAGTAAAAATGATATTTTTTACATTTTTACGATAATTTGTTATTTAATTAATTTGTTTTTTTCCAAACGTTACTTAACGAAAATAATGCTATTATAGCGATCACTCTCTCTGTGGAACACGTTGAATCTTAATCGCAACATTGCATCGATATCTACTGTATACGATCAAAACTCTCTTGTGTGCCTGTAAGTATAGTATCTATATAAGTTTCATGTATTCGTTTATGATTTTCGTATAATAAATATAGTAAAGTAGACAGGGCGAATCGAAATGGAAAGTCATATCATGTCAGCAACAGTTCATAACTATATAAATAAAAGATCGTGAGAAGAACAGCTTAGCTTAGAAGATTGAGATGTAAAGTTAGATCAATATGGCTGTTTGAAAATATACAAGAATAAATAAAAGTGCGCGACACGGCAAAAGACATAGCTTCTGGCAGGACGAAGTAGACAGAAGAATGGTTTCTGACCACGACTGGCCCATAACAGCTTTAAACAACAATGATGAAGTGTTTATTGTTTGCAGCCATCTTGGGAAATAATTGAAAACACGTTGAATATAATATTTATTCAAAAAAAATTTTTTAGTGTAATAATGAAGATGGGAATTAGTTGAATGTCTTTTTTTCCAACACTTAAGAACGACGCTAAAATCGCAATCACGCTAAATTTGATCTGAACGTCTCTATTATCACATCAACCCCTATTTGAGGGTAGATATAGCTGACTGCTAACTGCTTACAGTTCACTTATAGTCTGCAATAACCGAGAGCGAAAATATCGTTTATGAATACCAATGAAAGGAAATTGCTTTTTTAATTTTTGTGATTACATTTTTACAGTTTTTAATTTTCTGTCCGACACGACAGATATTTTAAATATCAGAAAAAAAGATAAAAATGTAAAATGACGTTATTGAATGTAAAACAAACAATAATCAAACTTCCGTAAAATAATAAAAAATTACCCTCGATTTTTTGTTTATAAAAATTAACAACTTAGGCGATTGCAAACTATAAGTGCCTATTATAATATAAAGCAAGTGATATATTGCATAAATGGCCAAATACGAACCCTGGTGCGTATAATAGTTTAATACGAAAATCAAGCAGTACCCTATCCTATTCACCCCCTACTCAAATACCGATTACACAAAGTCATTGCTATTCAATGAGATATTTTTTACGATATCAAGTAACTAATTTATATAAATTTTAAATCAAATTTTTCTAAAGTTGGTACTTTAAATAAGCTTATCGTGCCACACGCTTGTATGAAAAATCATTTATAATACCCGATTAGGATACAGATTTAATGATGTGAAGACAATAAGGCAATTCTTGTGTGGTACAGAAAAGCTTCACCCCTGAAAATGATAACAAAACGATGCAAATGGCAAGTGAACTAAAAAGTAATTTTAAGTCAAAAAAATTAGACCCGAGCATCCAAAGGTTATTTTGATGCATTAAATAGTAGATGTCATTATTTATTTAAATTTATCTTTTTGATATAGGTCTCATTCATGTTCTTCCACTTCTCTTGATCCAGTGTCCCATGATACCAATTTAGAGCTGGGATACTGTAACTATTAGCAGTACGCTAGCTCATGCTAAGTTATCTTTTACCCTACTCCTGTTAATTTATAAAAGTTTGTAGTAGAGGGGTAGAGAGTAAGTAGCGTATCACTAATAGTTACAGGATCCCAACCCAGACCCGCTGTTCTCTCTAAATCTTGGTATGTTCGTACCATGACTGTTGAGTCGTTCGTCCCATATACTCATCCACTTTCCAGCTGCTAGAATTTACACTTCAACGCTAGACGTGTGTTGCGACATGTCCGCAGTCCAATTCCACTCAAAAGAGCTTATTCGTCTGCACATATTGGTTACGTTTATCCACAGCTCTTTGTGCCCACGCCTATCTTGTTGAGTGTTTTCTTTGTTTAGACTGACTAGAGTCTGTACCTGCTCTGTATTTGTTGTCACGAGAAGAATGCATTTGGTGGTACGTATCGCTAATAGTTACAAGATCCCAAGTCTAGACCCGCTGTTCTATCCAAATCTTGATATGTTCGTACCATAGCTGTTTAGTCGTTCGTCCCATACTCCTTCACTTTCCATCTGCTAGAATTTCTACTCCAACGCTAGACGTGGGTTGCGACATGTCCGCAGTCCAATTCCACTCGAACGAGCTTATTCGTCTGCACATATTGGTTACGTTTATTCACAGCTCTTTGTGCCCACGCCTATCTTGTTGAGTGTTTTGTTTGTTTAGACTAGAGTCTGTTTCTGCTCTGTATATGTTGTCACGGGAAGAATGCATTGGGTGGTACGTATCGCTAATAGTTACAAGATCCCAAGTCTAGACCCGCTGTTCTATCCAAATCTTGATATGTTCGTACCATGGCTGTTTAGTCGTTCGTCCCACACTCCTTCACTTTCCATCTGCTAGAATTTCTACTCCATCGCTAGACGTGCGTTGCGACATGTCCGCAGTCCAATTCCACTCAAAAGAGCTTACTCGTCTGCACATATCCACAGCTCTTTGTACCCATACCTACCTAAGTATTTTGTTGAGTGTTTTCTTTGTTTAGACTAGAGTCTGTTTCTGTTCTATATGTTGTTCCGCGGGTAGAATTTACTGGTGGTACAATATCTGTGTTTTGTATTATAATGATAGTTTTATACTTTGTCTATCTTCCATATACGTAACCGATCTCAACCGTATTCTCCTATTATTTTCCAATTCTTCATTTTGTTTGTATGACATAGCTGTATGTCCTTAACCAGTAGCGTATTTAGAAATTTTAGCTAGGAGGCTTCTGGCTAAAGCCTAACAAAGATCCTCTGGGAGCACTGATGGGGAAACACTGATGGTGATAACTAAGGAGCGTTGAGGAAAATGGTGTAGTTCCACTAAACGCCTTTATACCTTTAGAACTTCTGACTTCCCAAGTAGGTACATAGGTAATTAATAGATATAATACTCTTACGACAGCTGACTTCACGAGCTCTCAGGTGCGGCTATTATTAATACTAGGAATCAATAGGAGATGTCCAAACCCTCTCCACCCCCTATAAAATGCGCCACTGTCTCAAAATACGCAGTTACTGACTCTTTCTATTTTCTGCTTGTCTACTGGGTTTTCAGGAAAGAATGACAGTGTAATATCTCAGGAACAGATGGAGAATGGAGATTTTAAAATTATGAGTTACAGTGGTCTGGTTCGAATAAACCTATTCAGTGTTGTACTGGTGGTACAGTTTGAAAAGCGCTCTTCTAGTGTAAAACGCTGTGTGGTATGCAGCCAAAGAACAAAATCAAAAGCGCAACGTGTTTCGAATATAAAAAATTCTACGATAATGGGCGGCAAAATAAAGTAAAAATAAATATAAAATATGAAGAACTTATTTTAATTAATAAGGATATAAAATTAAAATTTGATATTTATGAAAATGTTTAATAGGAGAGAAGAATTTGAATTAGTTGTATATGTCTATATCGGAACTAAAAACTTAGAGAGAGGTAGTTAGTTGAATGGGTAAGTATAAAGAAGCAAAGGCAAAATAAAATTTTTTGACAAGACTCACTTTTATTGCCTTAAATTAAGATAGCATCTTTTATAATAAATCTATAACATATTGAATATTTTATGCTTATAGAATGCCGACGAATAGAAGAATTTGAATAAACTTATCTAAAGTATTCGTTGGGGCATAGAATTTATTATTGTACAATAGAAATATTTCGGTAACACAAACAAATCAGAAATATTTCTGCCATGTACCATATCCATGCTTAAATATAAATAAAAAATACGTTAATAGATTCATCTCTTGCGCATAACTGGCATTTCAAGCATTATAATGTGAATTTACTATCAATTTTGCGTAAGTAAAACTTAAGACAGGTAAGAAATTCTTCACATTCTAAGTTTAAATCGAGATCTTTACCTTTAACTCTTGTCTTTAATAAATATCTGATGTCATTGACAAATAACCGAACATACGAGCACCTTAAACACTGTCTCATTTAGTTTATTACGGACTAGTTTATGATGCTAAGAAAGATAGATTTATAAATTTGTTATGTTATGAATCTGCTTACTGATCATTTATTGTTTCTTTTAATAAATTGTACCTATTAAATAATTTTCTAAACGGATAACTTTATTCGTTTAATCAAAAATGATGTGTTGAAGTTTCTTTTATTATTTGCTATTAATACCTAAAGTGTGAATGATGATGGCTTCTTTTAATATTTATAAACGAATTATTAAATATTTATTTTTATGTTCTTTTTTTTAATAATTAAACAATTTATTTTATCTTGCATCGTTAAAAGATGCATAAAGATATCTACATTTTAATACATCTATAAGTTTCATAGGCGAGTGTGAGCAAATATGGTATATTTGATGGTATTTCTATGGTTATTGCAGAATGCTTTATAAGTAGAAGACGGTTTAAACCAAAGAGTTTGCTAAAGATAATAAACAATAAGTACAACGAGATGAGAGTTGCAACAAATTTAATAGTGACTTTGGCATAAATCTATTTATATTAATAGGAATTCTTCATTCTATACTATTAAACACATAATTTATAGCTTATTTTTCCACATTTCAAGAAGGTTGGAAAAAGTACTTAGGTAAGAATTGTGATTATCACCAAGGTATAAGATAACGCATAGGATGTATTATAATAACGATGTATTTGTCTATACGGCCTGATTGAAAATTAAAATTGAAAAGTATTAGACTATAATAATATACTATTTTGTCCAACATAGGTAGGTATACATATTGATTGATTCCATAAAACAAAAGTATAATACTTTTGTTTTTCACGTTAAAAATTGTATTAACAGAAAGAACAATAATGGATTTTCAATCAAAACGAGTAAATTGAAATTTATAACAAATCGTTACAAACAATATAAATTGCAACGAACAAAAAACTAACATACAGGCGATTTCATTGTCGGGGTGCATAAAACAAAATTGAACAAATGACAACTAGACAGCAAGTTATTTAAACTTGTATGTATGTGTTTAAAAAAAAAAACAAAAAAAGTAAACACGTGTTACATGACAGCGATGCCATCATATCAGTACACAAAAACCTTAAAAATAAACCCCCGGTAAAATCAACTGAAAGCCATCAAAGTTCGGAAATTACATCGGCCCTGAAACCAAACACCACTTTTATCTTTTACACAACAAAAGATACCCAATTTAGTAGCCAATCTGAATCACTCAGTGAAAATTACAAAATTCACCCCTTGTCAGTTACTTATTTGTGAGCGTTATCGAAATGCGATCACAGCGCTCTCGTGGCCGATAAGACACAAAAGGCCACGTGGTCGGATTTACTCCTATCGCCTTCGCCGTCCGAGTAAACGATTTGCGCAACAATAGGCATAATAGGCTGTTTATTTAAACTAATGATTGATGACTTTCTTTTGTTAAGTTTTGTTTGTTGTTTATTGACGGAAAATCAAGCTAATTTTACTCGACCTGTATATAACTTGGTAGGTGATGATTTGCCGATTGATTTGTTGTTAAATTTGTACTAATTTTCAAAACTCTTGCCAAAACTTATTTTAAATACTTAACGACTTTGTAATTAACTCGTTTTGTAAAAATAATTCGTTTTAAAAGACGCAAAAATTGAAATGAAAAGAAGAAAAACTCAACAAAAATAAAATGGTAGAGAATAGAGAAAAATAAAATTCCTGATAGCATATAGGGGTTGTAATTGGTTTATTAGTTTTGCGGTCGTTATGAAGTCTAGGGTGGATAAAGCTGTTGTATCTCAACTTGAGCTTTATATAAAAACAGAGACGGGCTCATTATGTACTTTTCAAATTGTACATGCTCTAAATGGCTTTATAACGTTACGAAAATTGCAAAGGAAATTAGTTAATTAAGTGTTTCAATTGGAGAAAACGATTATCCTACAAAAGTAAATTCAATATTTTTACTCCGTCCATGTTTTTTCATAGATTTCAGTAATAATTACATAATAAGAAAAACAAATTATAATTTGAAACGATTTATTAAAAAAATCAATTTTTTCTTGAAAAGTATGAAAATTTCTCAACTAAATTCGCCTCTGTTTCCCTTTTGCACAATACTATTAGACCAAATAAATACTCTTTATGATTTTTATTGGGCAATAAAAAAGTCACAAATGAATGGCCCAACAGTTATCTGGTCAACGAGGAGGATTACATGACAGTGCCATATTGGTTTCGCGGTTATTCTTTTCATTCAACACTTCGCCGCATTGGAGCTAGCGTCGCAACATCCGGAATAAGCTCTGTAGAGAGGAAATTGGATATGTGATACCTATACTTATTACTTTTTATGATTGAAATTTAAACCCTACACCAATATTGGTTTGAAATTTTTCTAAAAGCGCAGAAAATTACATTTTAACTTAAAATGCTCTTCAAAATATGAGGAAAATGAAAATAAAACGTAAACATACTTTAGAGAGAGTTACATGTATCGTATAAGAATTAAAAGGGGGATGAAACGTAATCACAGAAGTTAGTTACCCTTAGTTAGGGGTTAGTTCATGTTTAGATTGAACATTTAGATCAATTTTGTTTGTTGTCACCGAACAATCGGCACATTATAATCAGCTTATGATTTTGACATTCACTAGGGTGCTATTGCGATGTAAAATATTGATTTACGATTATTCGTTTACAAAAGAATTAAACGAATCGTTGAAATTTATATTTTTCTCGTTATTATACCCTACACCTATACGTTTACCTTTTTTAAATTAACATTTTATTCATAAGCCAAACCCAAAAACGAAATTATAAAACTCTTCAAATTAACTCTTGTTTGCAAAAAGTTTTCAATTTTTTGCTTAGGTAATTTAACTTGGTTGCGATAAAAATCTGAAAAGGTCTCGTTAGCGAAGAGCAAGAAAAGTATATAAAAACATGAATGTAGAAGGAGATGGTAAATGTAGACAAAAGCGGCCATAATTGGGTTGTTTTAATTTACGTGGTGGTAGGGAAAACAATTAACCTACCCTTTATAGTTTTAATTACTTCATTTTCGTGGCTATCTCCGCTACGTGCAAAATCACGCCAGATTTAAACAGCTAAAATTTTACGATTCACTTTAAATCTCCACTTAATTAAATATTTCTCATCCATGTTGTTATTAATAACTATTGATAGCAATTTAAAAAAACTATTATTGTTACTACTGATAAATTGTTACAATTAAAGTACCTAGGTTTTGTTACGAAAAATTAACCTGCAATTAAGCAGCGCAGATTACCTAAACTTGATTTTTTTTCTTTATAGACATATGACTTTTAGAATATTCAATAAATAATTCATTTTCTAAATAAATATTTAATGTCTAACAATTAACATTAAATGTATTAACAAAGTTAAATAATTAAACTCAATAAATTATGTCGTTTTCATCTTAATTCATACATATTAAGATAGTCACGTGCCGATAAAGAAAAAAAATTCAAGTGTATGTAATTTTTTATTGTTATTATGTCCGACAGCGCATGTGCGAAGTGTACAAGTGTTACTTAGGTATATCTACTTACCTAGATGAGCAACTCTTCTAACTGTATCGCGCTCCTCAATATAGGTTTATAGCCCTTTCAGTTGACATCGCGTGACTGCAATATAAAAAATCATTAAACCGTAAAATGATAAAATGATGATAGGTATAGTAGATTCAGTGATAATAGGATTGGACTTATTGATTTTAAAATATCATAAATTATAAAAAAAGTGCGCACAGTCCTAAAGACCTGCAGACAACATGCTTATTAAGACCAAAGACTATATAATATAGTGTATAAGACTAGCTTAGCTTATGAACCGAATGTGAACAAAAATCCCTAAATAAGATGTCGCTAGTCACTGCAAGCATTTTTCGAGTGAGTAAGATAGCTTGCGAAAAAAGGGATAAAACAAGTTTGTCCTTCTAGGGATTTTAAGCGCTTTTGACCTTTAAAGCCTTTCACATTTTTTAATATACATATAGGTTTCGGTAGCCTCTTATTGTATGGTCTTTGTTAAGACGCAAATGTACGGATTTTTGATTTTTGTATCTCAGTTTCTTTAGAAAGTTATATAGTGTGGACCTGAACTCCAGTGCTTTGCGCGCTTTTTGCCCATTGATTGGTACGTCACTGTTTCATAAGTATGAGTTTTCCTTTATGAAAAATTGTATTCCAAATTTTTGCTCATTGCAATATCTATATTGTTCTTCTTCAAAACATTATGTGTTGTATAGGTAGGTGGAAATATCAAATATGTGCTGTTTACCCGAGCGCGTTTAATTCGCGCAAAAAACTTAATTAAATTTATCACATGGATTAGTGGCAATTAAAAAATTAAAAAAACTTATTATTTTAATTTAACAAAACGTAAAATATAAATTAAATTATTAAATAGATAAAATAAATTAAACAAAAGACAATAAACACGTAAATGGGAAATATTTGCTCGGTTGTAAAACGTTCTTGTTATCTCTCGGGCAATTTACCATTTCACTACTATTCAGATTATGCCCTGTATATAATGACTACAGCACCATTGTTAGGAACGGCCATTTTAATTTCTCGCAAAAACAACATGGCGCCCTCACGAGGCAATTAAAACAGATGATAGGCGATAATGGCGTTAATTAATTCTGCCTTTCTCAGTCGGGCGCTAATGTGCAAATTAAATTGTTACATAGTATGGACTGTTCACAAATAACTTCATTTATATGCTTCAATCTTTTATAATCGAGTTAATTAAGTCTTTGTGATTTATTAACAACATCACATGATGGGGTGTAGGTTATTAAAATTGCCTAATGTTAAATTTAATAAAGAGGGTGCTTTCAAAAAATTGCTTCTTTTAAAAACTTACAACCAACTCTATTTTTATAAACATTATCAAAATTTCGAAAAAATATGGATTGTTGGATACGTTAATTTAAAGTTAATTGTGAATTAGCCTTTTTAAAGAAAAGAGGCCAGTAATTATCCCTATAATTGCTAGATGGCGTAGAGCGTAGATTAACTATTGTTTTACAATTCCCCAAGGAAGATAAATGAAGGTGCAATTGTTGCTCGTTTGTTTCCGTAGATAGAGAGACTTATGTTGTATTTTGTCACCATCCTTACAATCTCTAATGCTTACGATTATTACTCTTTACGTAAACACTTTAAATGGCTTAAAATTTAATTAGCGCTTTAATTTAGTTCTGTGTGGGGAAATTATACCAATTTAAGTAAAATACAAGTTTTAATTGATTTTTAGAATTTAATTAATAGTTAATCTGGGCCTATTCTACAACATATACTTGTTGAATTTTAGTATTGCAGTAAGTTTATAATCTTTTTAATTTGAATTGAATCAATCGTGCGTATATCTTTCATTAACCGATTTCTGATTTGGCAAATAATTTAGAAACTCGTTAGATTCAAAAGCAAGTAGGAAGTACATTTTCAAATGCAATTATTTAATGTCAATCAACAAACACATTCAAAATATTAAATTAGAAATAATTTCAAAATTTTTTCTCGACTATTATATTTACTAACAACTTAATTCCAAAAATTAAAAATTCTGAACTTCGCTTCTAATTAAATTTAATCATGTTTTATAAATATTAACAAATTTTTTTTATATTAAATAAATTATTAAATTAAAAATTAAATTACAAAAAATATTTAACCATTAAAATAAATTGAGTTGATATCTACATAAAATTAAAACACAATTTTTAAACATGACAAGCGTCATTTAAAACATAAGAGTTGAATATTTTCTAGAATTACCAAATTAACCAAGATTTAAATTTAGTGGCGACTTCTCTTGAGTTAATTGTGAGGAACATTCGAGTCACGCATTGTTGATACACCAAGAATATTTAAACTCACAAAGGTGAACTAATTTAAGTTTTTTTATAATTAACAAATTAAGACGTTCTATGTGAAAATTGTTCATTAATGTGTATAATTTATTGTCTTATAATTTATAATAAACAGATTTTTATGAGACTTCCAACACGTTGAAAATCCTATTTACAGCTAGATTTCATACATTCAGACAGGAACGGATTTGCAGATTTAGAGGTTTTTAGGTACACTGAGAAAAATATGTAACTAACCGAGCACCGTTTACTACCTTGTCTAATGTCTACTGACAAAAAAGTTAAATTTACTGACCAAAAAGTTATTTGTACCTAGCAAGAACGTTATAACAACCAACAACTTACGAAAACAGCCGATTTCAAACTGTTAAATCAACGAAAAAAAAGTAGGTACCTAGGTCCCATATTAACCTAGTACGCAGTCAAAACAACCTAGTATTTTTCTCAGTGTAGAATTGAGTCGTATTATGCAACAAGGAACCAACCCTCAAAAAAACTGAGATATAGGTAATGTATTTCGTGCCTGTGACATGTAGGGCCACCAGGCACGTAATAACGCGAGCGTCAGGGCTGGTCCAGGCCCACCTAAAATTTTGCAGGCGCACCCAGATAAAATGACAATAATAAGCGAAAATTCAGATATTTACAGTGTAATCTGAATTCCACACAAAATATTTCATCTTACAAAAGTTTTGTGAGCTACATTTTGCCCACCCAAAAACATTTGTATTAGGCACCATGTGCCTACCTGATTTTAGGAAGCTAGTTACGTGCTTGAGGGCCACCTACTGCACATACTTTAGAACAATTTAGAATACGGATAAATAATAATACGAAGCTTTACTAAAACTAAAACCAATCTACACTAAGGCAAACAGAACTTTTAATACGTGATTATCTCGGCTTGGTAAAAATGAAGGTTGGTTCTTTGTTGCATAATACCATTCAATTCAGGGCTGGACTGGGAATAAAATTAGTACCGGTAAATCTGATAGTTCGGGCCACTTGCAGGCGGGCTATTGTGTGGGGGGAGGGGGGGTGGGTAAAATAAAAAAATCTGAATTTCATTTATTATTATTCAGTGTGAACTTTAATATGAATAAATTTTATACAGGGTGGGTGTTTACTGTGTGGACAGGTTGCTTCTTAACTATTGGAGATATCAAAACCATTTTGGAATGGTAATACGTGATCATTAGACTTACATTTTAAAAGTGTTTAGGTATACATACAGGGTGATTATTATACACAAGAAGTATTGTTGCCGAAACTTTGGATAGCTCCAAAGTTCATAGCTGAGCCCAAGGATGTGATCAGGATTTTTTAAATCTATTTGTTCCATCGACTGAGTGTTTAGACATCATTCAGATTGAGACAGCCTGTACAGGCCAAACCGGAGTGTCTGGACATCGTTCAGGCTCTGGTCTCGCCTGTGCAGATCGGCTTGCATAGGCTAAACCGGAAGGTAAGCCTGTGTGTGTGTGGCGAGGCTTTTAAGACCCGTCGACACATACAGGCTTTGCCTTCCAGTTTGGCCTGAACAGGGAAATTCCCAGTAGGCCCCTGGCCAGTTCAGCCCTGATTCAATTATCTAACCTTAAGTCAGTAAGAAGGTAAAAACTCGTTATTCCAGCACGTGTTAATTAATAATGTATCTGTTATTCCCCTCATTGATGCTATAAGAAGCAATTTACCTAACCGACAATAAGTATAGGTACACAGTTGATCTACAGGGGCGTCCCGACGCTGAATAGCGTGATACGGGCCTAGTGATAGTGTATCTGGAATAAAATCTCCAGAGTCGAACTCTATTCGAATCTAGATTAGAAGCTAGCCTCTATAGACCATCACCAACCGTCCATTTTAGAACACTACACTCTACTCTACTTCGTTGTAGTTGTAGGGTTAGTTTCGTAAATACCGTAAATTCCTTTACGGTAATACTAAAATAGAATATTTTGTTATTTATGTTCAAATAAATTTTTAAAATGAAGTTTGTTATGAAACAATTTCATAAAAAAGAAACAACTGAATTAAATAAATAAATATCAAAAAACGATCAAAATAATTCGAAAAAAAGTACCTTTAAAAAAATTTCAACCCTTATATTTTTGAAAAGAGAAAAAAATTAGCTTTTTAAAAACATAAAATTGAGGTTAGGTTTGTATTTAAAAAACATAAGTTTGCATCATATCTCCAAAAAGGTGCACTAAAAAAATTATTTTATGAATTAATTATTTGCGTTTTAGTAGTGCCTATTATCTCTTTTTTGAAAATTCAAATTATCTCCATTAATAAAAAAGTTATAAGCATTTAAAGAAAATGCAATTTTTCAGTTTTTCCTCAATATCTAGAGTGCTAATAAATTTTTTCAAAAAACAAAAGCAGCATCGAAGTGGCCATAAAATCGTGCACAATTTTCTCCATTTAACCGACTTCCTATCTCTTACGGTGTCCGAGATCCCCATGCTGTGGATGTTATACTGGACACACTGTATATTATTTAAATACAAAAGTTATTCAGCTCCTTAAGGAGCATAACCTAAAATTATTTTCAACTCTACAGGGTGTTGTTTTACTGCTCGGCGAGAACATTTTTACTTTTTTTAAATGAAACACCCTGTATATTTTTCTATATTTTGACTTGGCATTAAGGATTTAAAAACAATTTTTCTTCGCATATCGAATAAACTATTCTATAATTTTGGAAAATCTCGAGTCCTTCACTTACAAGCATAAGCAAGCATGTATTACAATTAGTTACTATGCATATCAGAACAGCACTGCAACTATTCCTCTTGGCTCTAGTGACCTATTTAATCCCTAAAACAGCTCTTCATAAGCGGATAGCTGAAGATCTGTGGAGGTTATGTAAATTTACATGAATATAACTCACAGCAAGTTTCATTCTGAGATAAGTAACGGATCTATGAAAGTGCGTTTCGATTCCTTGTGCCACCCGGCATACCCATATTTTAGGCATTATTATATTTTATTAAATATTTTTCTATTCGGAAAACCTGTGCAGTGTATAGATACTCTACTGGTGGACCAGTATGACAGTATGAGTATGACCTCTATGACAGATTTATCCATTTTTACAAACAGGTCATATGTGTACACTCTATGTGTATACTCCAGTATTTGCTTTATCAATCTCTCATTGTCCATTCTCTGTACCTACGTGCTGCTTCCAGGCTGTTCTAAATTGACTTAGTGTAACGTTCGAATAGTTATCGGTGCAGTTCTTCTCATAATATGTAGGTATCTCTGGTTATAGGTATCAAGGTATCTAATTTTACGGAACTTCGGCAATAACAATTAATAAGCCTATATCTAAAAAATCTCATATTTTTACCTATGATGGGATCTTGGGTATACCATCTTAGAAATGCAAGATAAATGTAAGCTGCAGAAATATTGATACTATAGTCCTTATTGATTATTTATTAGAAGGACAAATCAAAAGTTCCATGTTAAATTTAATGCTGACATTAGTTAATCGAGACCTTTATAATATCGGCTGGTACTGTGTAAAAGTTTAACGATTGTACCATACAAGTCTTTGCTCTGATATAGGTATGTAGGTACCTATTGGTATATTTAATGAGTTTAGTAGATACCTAAATTTCAATTTATTTTTTAATAAATTGTTATCATAGGGGTGGTCTAGTTATCGTGGCCACCCGGTAGTATATTAAAAAAAGCCACGACAGCAATTTTCCTCATCAATAAATTAATTACTTCTTTTAAAAAAATTATAAATAAAATTATTTGTAAGTGGAAGTACTACACCTTTTTCCTATTCCATTAACTTGAAAACCAGTCTTGCCTCCGCAGAAATACAAGGAGCTACTGTTTGTTTATCTTGATCTAAATTAGTAAAATCTTAAGCATTAATTAAAAGTTATCACTTTTCTTATCAATAAATGTAATGTTCCATTCGTCTATTATTTTTTTATGTTTTCAGCTGTTGAAACTTGAGATTTATTATAAGTAATTATTTTTAATAACTTGCTAGAGTTAATTTTTTTAATTAAATTTATATTTATTTCTTTTAACTAATGCTCGATAGTTGGCTTTTACCTGCTCCTTTACAACTTTTACAAAATCAAAATCTTTCAAGCATTGTCAAGTTCAAAAATAAGCTATTGTAACAAATCGGGGGACTTCATAATTTTACAAAAGCCTTCAAGCTGTTCAAATCATTCCACTTCATGTCTTTTGTTAACTTTTGATTTTTGTTATGTACCTTTAAGTTACACACACGTACCTACTACACCCCATCGTTCTTTGTCAAAAGGTACAATTTAAAAAGGTGTAATAAGTTGGTTAAAATAATATTTAATTTAAATTACCTAGGTAGTTATTTACAAAGTAATAATTTTATTCTATTTAATTATTCAATATCATTAATTGTAAATATCTAGCATAAATATTATTACTAAATAAATTATTATTATAACTAAAATAATTTATTAGATTAATTGCATATACGGAGAAATTATTATGCCATTGGATCGCATATCAGAAAAACAAACCTAGGATAAAGAACATCTGACAGTGAATGCACTTCATACCTATGTTTTAGTATACCTATGCTTAATTGTAAATTCAAATAACTTAAAAGAGCAATTCCATTAGTACCCAGCGATGGTAAGATGAACGCTATTATCTGAAAATCACCTCGTGGACCGCTGACAATGTACCCAGATGAACAAGCTAAGGGCCGTTATACATGAACTCAATATCGTACTAACTTGTTAGTACTGAATCAAGGAGCAAAACCACGGAAATCTAGGCTTTAACGTCAGGCACGGCCGTGAGCCGAATTTTCTACGCACAACGTTAAAGCTTAGATTCCCGTGCTTTTGCTCTTTGAGTTGATTCAGTACTAACAAGTACTGATATCCAAGTAGGATATTTCGTCCTTGTGAAACGGTCCTAAGTTATATGCTGTGAAATTGTAGTTCAGAAACAATTTCGACAAGAATTTTATTTGTTACTCTGTTGCTATATTAGCCCTGTTGTACAGTTTAGTACAATTTACACTGCCAACTCTTGTGCTTTCGTATAGGTGCTACCTAGATCAATCTCGTTTTGATAAATCTAATTTATCTGTGTCCATTTTAAGTATGGGATATATTTGTATTTGAGAGTGGTTATACAATATACATGCTCATTAGTCCCTCTATAATTATAATAGTTCTTTGGGTCTTATGGTTCTCTGTGAGTTTTCAAGAGTTAATGGTGATTCTAAGTCGAAGCCTGAGGTTTAAGAAGTTTCAAAAGGTTCTGCTTCTGCTTATCAGCTTTTTAAAATCACTTGTTTGGTGTATATACCTAATGTACGTTTGATGCTGATATACCTGATACATACAATGCTTATTTCCTGCATAAACAATAAACCTAAACCTGGTTTACTTCCAAATAATTTGATCCACATTGCTGAGTCTTCGGAATAATTTTTCACAGTTTATTGCTTCCACAAATGACGTAGATGATTGTTCTCTTCTTATTGGAATAGATTTGCTGCGGATAAAAATAAAAGGTATAAACGTTTGAATGATCCTAAGCTTCCTAGGTATTTATATCTGTATAAAATTTTCAGATTTTTTGATAAAACGTGATAGATACCTAGATACTATTGGTATACGGGTATTTAAACGATACAATGATTGCAATATCAATATTTCATTATTCAAATTTCAAAATAACTACGACGTGTTGTAGTTACAAATTATTTATTTAATTGCTTTTAAAAATACTTTGTAATTAATGATAATAATTATTAATTAATAATTTAATTTAAAAAAAATAAGATCATTAAAATATTAAAAACATTTCTCCTTACAGGATGATTAATTTATTTTTATAACTAAAATTTATTTTTGTGACCTTTTGTGATCATAATTATGAAACAAATAATTTTTTTTAATTTTGCAACTTAATTATAGGCTTTTATTAGCACATTTAGATAAATATAATTTAAGGCTTTAATTTTATCTCAATTATTAGTATTACAAAAATATGCGTTTAATTTCAAACAAGTTACGCGTTCGAAATGTACTTATCTATCGATATTTTGGTGAACGGATAGTTTCTGTACTAAAATTATCAATGAATTTACAAACAAATCGGTTTAGATGGAATTAAAATAGTAAATTCGATTATAATCGTTTTAATAAACCGACAAACCAATAAAATTTAGTGTTAAGTATAATATAATATGATATTGAATGCAGCAAGCTGATTTCCTAACAGCTGCAAGTTTAAGGGCTTCCCCAGTGATACGAATGGGGGCTTAATTGGACTCCTGTGAAGTTTGAGACCCCCCATAGAAAAATTGACCAACAATTCATACTATACAGAAAAACTCAATTAAGAAAACAAATAGCAATTTTCTTATATTAGCGAAGTATTAATTAGTTTTAAATTAAGAAAAACATAAAAGTTTAATTTCTGAGAAATCAGAAACTGATTTAAATTAATTGCTGATATAATTTAATTATTTAATCTACCGACAAAAAGAATTTGTTTATGTCATCTAATTATTTAAAATGAATTAAAATTATATAAGTTAATGTTATCGGTTTTTTTTACATTAAACAATTAATATTAATATAAAGAGCAATATTTAAGTTTATTAATATCGTTGATGCTCTATCGTTTATTTTGCATTAAACTAATTGAGTAAGCAAATTGATACAAGTCGTAAAATATTTTTATAATTTAATTATTTAATGTTTAAAAATATTTTCGAGATAAGAATAAATAAACAATTTATAGGCAAAATAAACAAATTTTGTGAGAGCTACTTTTCTTCTTTTTTGGAACCCCTTGGTGGTTTTAAAATTACATTTCATGAGAATGTAGGACTTCAATTTTGGGGCGCTCAAGCCGCCCAACAAGGGATTTGAGTTTTATGGGAAATATTTTAAGATTGAAAATGCAGTTGCAAATCTAATTTTTTATTTTTAAATAATAATTTTTCTAACTTATTATTAATTGTCTCACAATTTTTTGGTAACAACTATGTACAAAAAAATAATAAAATCTAGAATAAAAATAACAAAATGCAATTTTAGACGTTATAAAAAAATAATAAAATAGAAAAACTATGAGACGTTCTCTTTAAACTACAATCATACAATTTAACATAAATATTAAAATTATAGGCTAATTTACATCAATTTTTACAAATATATTTACAGTTTGTACATTCAACACATTTTTTATATTACACAATTAAACCAAAATTTTACCACTTCAAGATAACAAACTATTTTGGTAAATCCATTTTGATAAAGAATAATTCGAGCCAGATACACTTAAAAAAATATAATAACAAAAATGTTTATTTATTAAGACATTTTATTGCTGTAATAAGTTTATCTATCTAATTATTTAATTAATAAACTAAATTGTTAATATGAATGAGATCATCGTTTACAATAATTATCGTTTTATTTGCGATCTCTGAACTGTAAAAATCTTTTGGAAAATTTACAAAAATTATTGGTATGCCATTTCAATAAACTGCTATAATTAGCAGAGCAGCTGGACTTGGAACAAAATACAACTGAAGTTACTATACAGGATGCACAGAAAACATTTTGGATCGGTAAATTGATAGTCGCTTGAGGACAACTTAAAAGAGGCTGATGATGTTTAGACTAGGGTGCGAATATACCAGGGGTTTTATTTATAGAAAAGGAAAAATGGAAAACTAATAGTATTAGGTTTATACCACGGTAATAGATATGGATCTATTAGTTATTATAAAAATGCGCTAGTTAACCAGGGTCTAAGTATTAATCCTCCTAATATGCTTTCTCTTTCGCAGCTAGTGTTCAAGTTTTGCTTCAACTTAAAGCGTCCGTCGGCATACCTTTTATATCTATTACCGTGGTTTATACCTACTCATAGGAATAAAAAAAAATGTGGCACTTTAAAAGATGGAGTCCAGTTTCAGAGCCGATTTTCGAATTCTCAAAAATAGTTCATAGCTTCCTGAACCTCTAGGGTATCAGAAAATTAAGAAAATTTTAGGAAACTCTATTAAACAGACAATTTACTGAGATTTGGTCCTGTGAGCTACCGGTTCAACGGTGGTTCTAGATTTAAATTTACAAGAAAATGAATTTTCGTAAGCCGATTTTTTTTGGAATTTCTGTTAAGCAGATGACATTATCTTTAGAGGTGAGTTTTCTGTTGTAAGTTACAAACATTTATTAAATATATTATTTTTTGGTCACCCTGTATAGTAACATTATGATGTTAAATATGTAAATACCTAAGGCTTCTCACTTTTGATTTTTAAAATTGTTACTTATTACACAATTAATTTTTGTAAATTATTAAAAATGTATCTTATCTTCTTTAAGTTGTTTACATAAAACTGACAAGCAGAGGTACTAATTAATGAAATTAATTTCAAAAATTAATAAAAATTATAGTAGTAATAAAAAATTAAACATGTTTCCATTTTATTATGTTTTAAATTACCACAAGTTTATTTTTTCAAATTTCGGTAGCGTTTTTTTTTTATATTTTATAAGATTTAAAAGATAAAATTTAATTTCCTCAAGTTTTAAAATTGTGTGTGTGTATGTATATTCAAATATTTACATTTACCTAATTAATATTCGACATTAAATCATTGAAATTTATGAAATTTGATTAAACATATGATAAGATTGTAAAATAAAGTCAAAATATAAGTAAAATGAAAGTAAAACTAAAATTATAATTTAGGGTAATTAATTTAACGTGGGTAAACGTGCGATGCCAAAAGATAGGACTCGTTTTATGAAGTATAAAAATAATTGTTATAATTGTCTTTAAAGAAAATATTTGTGTTAGAGTTTACGAGCTTCATGTACGCTTAAAATGCAAAATTACCTATTAATAACATGTGCTAACTTCAATTTTAGTATCTTGTAGATGTTTTTACTTACTGAAATTAGTGTTTAAAATATTAAAATAAACTAAATATGTGTAAATTAAGCCAAAATGTTAAGTCCGACCCTTTTTACTTGTTTATATTGAATGCCTACTTATCGAATTATCAATTTGGCAATAAATTAAAGTAATAATAAATAAATTAATTAATTCGATAATTTTTTATTTATATAATGTTCCGCAACTCTATAAAAATAATAAAAACATAACAATTAAATTTAATTGAAGTACGAAGTCCTTTGCAACATTTTATTAAATGTAATTTCGATTTTAAATAATCAAAACATAAATAAAACATTTTATAATAATCGTCAAAACTATAATACACTCAATTTAGCCTTGTTTCATAAAGACGAGTGTTAATTATTAATTATTATAATAGGGGGTAAAGATCAAAGTGTGTTATTACTTATGATAAGGGTTTAAAAAAGGTCACGTAAACTTATTTGAATTAATGTTCCGAAATAAATTAAAACTGAGCATATCTGGGTAGTCGTTATCCTTTATCATTTTTCTAAAAAAAAAGTTTAATTGACTTTTCGTTTTTTCAACCAACAAGAGATTAAATTATATAAGAAAATTAGGAACAATTTTGTAGTTGGCACACAAATTATTATACGTCACGAGATGTAAACATTAAACATAAAGAAAATACAAATATACAGAGTGTACGTAAAAAGTTTTAAACCGAGTATTTGTATTAATGTGGAACGAATTGATAAATGTAATCAATTTTTTTCAAATTGCCCGGTTGATAATTATTATCAATAAGTCTTTTCAGCACATCACATAAATTATTTGTTTGAAAGCTTGTATTTGTTTACACCCTGTATTTGTAATAACAATCACATATCAATAATTTTCATACCTATTCAATATTGCAATTAAAATCACGTATACAACATTACTATTATTCAGTATTTATATTATAAAACACATTTTTCTTATATACACGAAACTCACTTAATTTATGACATATGTGGACTTGGTGTTCTCATCGAGCTTTGCGGCGATGTTAAATGATGCGGGGGTGGTTGCGACATCATTCCGAGTGGACCCATGGGGGGTCTAGCTCCTAAAAGTGATGCTAGAGGGTGTGCTCCAGGAGGAAAATATCCTTGTAACGGATGGGGATATAAATGGTGGGGATGTCTGGTTAAAGAAGCCATCTTTAGTTTTTCTATTTCCGCTTCCTGCAATCGTTTAGCTTTAGCGCGACGATTTTGAAACCATATTTTCACCTGCGTTTCGGTTAATCTTAACGAACTCGAAAATTCTGCCCTTTCGGCAATACTTAAATATTGTTTATCTCGAAATTTTTTTTCTAACGCTAATAATTGTTGTGTCGTAAACGGCGTGCGTGGTTTTCGATTTGGTTTGTGCTTTCTTAAATTACACTTTAATTTTGGCGCTTCTCCGTTAGAATCTGCAAAACAATCAAATCGTTTTATAATACATAATAATTAAAAAATAACGCAATTATAAACCGACTCGAACCCTTAATAAATAACATAAATAAATTAACGAGTGTCTTTGTCTTTAAACAAATGTGAAATGTGCAAGCTTCGTGAGTTGTTAATTGCCTGTATACTGCAATATCCTGTCTTCTATAGAAGAAAAGTATCCTAATTAAAATTATCATTAATAAACTAATTTAGAATTAAGACCAACTACAAATATAATTGAATTGACGATTGAGCTGTTATTATTTTAATTTAACGTTAAATTGTTTCATGTATACTTTAATAACTCGCTTATTTAATAATAAATTTATTGGCAATTAATTAAGCAAATAATTAGTATAGGTATACTGCATTCATCAAAAATTAATTAAAACTCAAAGAAACCATTGTTATTAAATTCGTGATAAAAAATAATTTACTTTATTCAAATATCACATTATGCATGTTAATGGACCTAATTAGTACTTAATAATTAGCATATAATTCAAACCAAAACTAAAAAAAAATTTAGAACCTTGGCACCATTTAACTACCATTTAAGACAATTTATAATAAACAATTATTACGAGGTGTAATTTTCAGCTTTTATAATTTTTTTGTAATTGAAAAGGACCATCACGTGTTAAAAATATTAAAATTTTTTCTTTTTATACCAAAGTTAAATATTTAATGGATGCATAATTTGAATTAACATTCTCATGACTATAACAGAAGCACCTAATTATCACATATAATTGTTTTTTTTTTCAAAAAATTAAATAAGCATACTTCCGTTTTTCTAAAATTTATTGTACTAAATTTTTATAAATTATAGCTAAATTCAGACAGAATTTTTGATTGAAAATTTACAACAATGAACATAAGTGGTGAAAAACCTTTTTATAATTCTTCAACAGTTTATTGATTACAGTTATGCCTGAACTCAAAACCAACAAGTCCTGCTGCTGATGTTACGTTTGTTAAAATTTTATGGGTAAATAATAGGCAATCCTACTGCTATATATGAGATAATTTGATTAATTAGGTATTATGGATAGTCGATTTGTAATTAAACAACCAACTACGGAGATAATAAATAAATAGTTAAGTGTTAAATACTTGCCACATCGCTGAGACCAAAATTAATTAAAATTAATTGTCAGCATATCTTAATTAGACATAAATTACAATCATATGTTTGAAATTCAATTGAGAATAGGTATTCTTTTAACTAATTTAATAAGATAAACGCGTGTGTTACGAGAATAATGTTCCTTTTTCAACCTCTTTCATTTTTTCACAATATGAGTAATTGTCGCTAACTGTAATAATGTTTAAATGTTTATTTCTAAGAAAATGTAATACAAAGTTGATTTCTTAAAAGCGATTACGTTTAATTGATGTACATGATCAACTCGACCAAGTTTTCAATAAAAGCGTGGCTTAGTGTGCGCTGCCTTCTTTAGATATGCCGAAAAAAAAATTTCAGTTTATCGACCATTAATTGAATTGAAAAAGCATATAATTTTACAATTATTCAAACCATTATTTTATAGATGGGAGAGTAATGTTCAGATTACTTATATAATAGTTATCCATTAGGAATAATTCATATTATTTAATAGCGTTCTTCTTTAACTACACAAAAAAGTCGATTTATCCAATTATAACGTATATAATAAACTAATTAGTATTTAATTACTAGTTAATTAGTTCGCGTTATAATTAATACAGCAGATTATATGTAATTAAATGAGTCTAGTATTTATTTGACGTGTAGGTACTAACATTAGGAAATAATCAAAAAAATATTCTCGGCTTTTAATTTGGATTAATTATAACTAATTTAATTACAAGTTCTTAATTAAATATTTTATCGATCCGAGCATTCATACATAATTTGTAATTATGCACGTGATAAAACTTAATTGCAATAAAACTTGCAAAGATCTTGGTGCCGATTTCCAGTCTCATGGATAAACGATAAAGTAGAAAGCAACATTTATAAAAATTTTCTGAAATAAAGCATCTTCACGGTATATTTAAGATCAACAGACTCTAAAGTTGGATTAAAAAATTATTATTTTAAAGTGGCGCCTAATTTGTCTTAATTAAAAAGTTGTTTGGTTAATAATTATGGGAAGATTTAAGAATTATAATTAATCTCATTATAAGCAATGATATGTGCATAAGTAGTAGATAGGTAGATACTAGATATATCTATACAAGAGTTGTAAGTTAACAAATCTACACTTCCAAATTAGTTCATTCTCATAATTATGACCTCTATTGTTTATGAATTGAATATTATGAATTAATTATTATGAATTAGATATAATGTTTTTAATTTTTTACAGTTATCTCGAACGGACTGGCTCTGAATCCTAATACCTGGATGTGTTACTAGTGTTACTGGAATGTTGATGGAACTAATGCCAACAAGAGAAAAATCGGAAAATTTATAGATGACAATTATATGTTTCATATCATGGGGTCTTCATAAACTTTCACTGTATACTGTATAGCCAACGTTTGGAGGTAGGTACAAGGAGTCCTTCCCATACCGCCCTACAGAAGACAGCAATAACATTCCTGATCTTTCCAACAACGTAAACTGGAAGGAAGGGGTGTAAATATTTATTAGGGTCGGTATTTTGAGGATTGGTTAAAACCTATTTAACTAACCAGGTTAGGTCAGCTTTAATTTGATACAAAGAACATCTATTAATAAACACGTTTATCTCTAACAAGTGCATAACTCAACCGAGACTCAAAGTACCGGCCCTTAGAAATCCGAGATACCCATGTTCTGGCATTCCTTTCAGAACACAAATTTTTAAAAGGTAGTTTCATATTCGTTTTTAAAATTTTTCGGATCGAAAACTCATCAAGCTTCTCCCATTTTAGGAGCAACGCTTGAGAGCCCTTTGGAATCTACATTGAGAAAAATAAAAAGTAAAACAACCGTTTAAGGGCCAGCACTTGGTACTTTTACTATCATGCAGTTACAAAACGAATCAGGGTTAGTCCTCGTTAAACTCAATGAAGAACCAGAAATGGTTATCTCTAACCATTATATATCAAATTTATTTAACCAACAGTAAAAGTTCCGGCTCTAATTAAACCAACCTTTTAGTTAATCCAACCGTTTAAGGGTAAAGTCAGTATAAAATCTACTGCTTTGTTGATTGCATTTTTTTCAGCGATACAGTGATATGATATTCAAATTAGTTTTTTATTCGCAACATTCAATATTCAGAAAGACAAAATCTTACCTTGGGTTGCAGGAAATTTTAATAATTTTAATCAGACCGTTACAATTGATTGGAGTTTCGTATGTTACTGATCATTGAACACTTTGACATTTAAAATTACAATCAATTGTAATTGTAACGGATCGTTAACAGTTTCCTGCAACCTAGGGTTAATTTTTATTAATAACCTACTAATTAAATCTTTAAATTACATGTCGAACTTCCTCACCTTTATGAACGTTTTGTATCTAAAGTAGTAACTAAGGTACATGAAGCACAGTTTGCATGCATGATTGCAAGCTTTCAATAATTATAATTATAAAATGTTTTTCATAATAATTCTAATTAATTACGATAAGCAAAGTGTTCGTTATCGCACAACATTTATTAACTTGATTATCTGTTTTTATTTCATGCTAAATAATATTTTTAAATTGATTAAAACACTAATAACCACAAGTAATTAATTGACGATTATCACAAAATTATAATCTGAGGCTTGCGTAAATTATAAATTAGCTTAACGAAAAATTTAGATTTATAAAAGAAATTATATACATAATAGTAGTAAAGATACTAATTGTAAGTACTAATTATGTATGTAAAATTATTTCCAATAGTGACGATTTTTTCAAATTTAAAATAAAATATATTGTCATAGTTTATTGTATTCGTTTGAAACATAATAGAAATTCTTGCATAATAAATATTATTGAATAAGTAATTAATTTGTAATTTATAGTATAAATTTTATATTGACGTTATAATAACGACATCTCGACTGCCCACAACAATAGTGTTCTAAGTCCGAAGTAAATCGTACTTGAATAATTTGTTAGAAACATTTTAAAGAAATTACCAATATTAAAACTTATAGGGTAAAACCGGGAGGGATGGTGCAGCGGGTGAGATGGCGCAGTGAAATATTATATCGATATTTGCTGTTTAGGTGAGTAAAAATACAGTCGAAGTGTTACAGTGATGTTGCCTAGTTGTTATTGAACAGTGTAATGTAATTTGTAATTTGTAATGTAACAAATTGTAATTTTTACACATTTAAATTGAAGAATATTTTAAGTTCTGTTGTTATCTATGTGTAAATAAATGTTTGAAGAATTGTTCGAACCTATAATTTCATTCAAGCATGCCAGTCCTAGGGGGGGGGGAATGCGTACGCCATCTCATCCAACGTAATTAGGTTAATTGGCGTAAGCCATCTCACCCGATCTTGTTAAGTGAATAACGTATCTGATTTAATAATCTTTTGATTTAATGATAACAAACGACACGAAAGCTGAGAGTTTCGTGGACTCGAGGAGTGAAGAACAATTAATTTTAGCAGTACAAGCTGTAAGAAATGGAACTACTACTGGAGTATCAAGATAGTTTGGGATACACTACGACTGGTTACAATGTATTAAATGCCTCAGATGATTTCACGAGGGTTGTACAGTAGCTTCACAATTATTGGCCACCCTAGCTATACGCCATGGTGGGCTATTAGCCAACAACGAGAAAACAGCAGAAGGGAAAGTTGTTGATTTCTATACTTGTTGGCATAATAAAGTTACCTCTCAATGGAGTATGGAGTGTTATCATCGTTACATTCACAATTCGTGCTAAACGTATAGCCAGGGTG
This sequence comes from Malthinus seriepunctatus, assembly GCA_963924605.1. Lineage (NCBI taxonomy): Eukaryota > Metazoa > Arthropoda > Insecta > Coleoptera > Cantharidae > Malthinus > Malthinus seriepunctatus. Next base: position 8,267,963 of record OZ004602.1, read on the forward strand.
GCCAATAATTGTGAGGATAACTGTACAAAGTTTACCTACTACTCATTGTCTTCAAATCTCTCCAGTGCTGTTAGGATGAGATGGTTTTTTAATCATTTCAAGTTTTTCCCTTTTTAAGAAAAAGTTATTAGAATCAAAAGTTTTCTTTTATTGCATTTCTCAAAGTTTTGCATTCCAAAAATGCAAAAAAAACTAAAATGTATGTATGTGCCCCCCTCCCCGGTGGTTATTTTGGGCGCATATTTGCAAGTTTGAGCCAAATTCATTTTTGTTCTTTACTACAATTTAACTTGGCTACAAGATAGTACATCTGAGTCCAAATTGAAAAAAAAGTTTCAGTCTCAGTTTGAAATTATTTAATATTTTATCACAAAAATAAAAAAGGTGGGCCATTTATACCGGTTTTACCCTACACTTCAATTTTTGGAAGACCTATTTTGAGAAACAGGTTGATGTCAATAAAAATAACAATACCGATAGCGGATAGCCAATTTAAAATAAATTCAACCAATACAGGTGGCTAGTGTTTTTCGAGCTAAGTGATTATTTATTCGCGTTGAGTTGGTCTAATTGGTGTCTTCGTAGCTGAATCGACTGGTGGAATGTACAAAACCGGGAGCCAGTTTATTTTAATTGAACTAATCTCCTATCCGTTTCTTTATCCATTAATTAACACATTGTAATTTGAATAAAATGCCCATTAACTGATTGGAAAGTGCTCGTTTTCGGTTTTCTTAAATTGGACATTTCTTTTCGTTTCATTGATGATGGTTCACGTTTAAAATAAAAAATATTTATATGTATATTCTTGTTTTTATAATTAGTCGGTAGTTCGATAAAAAATTAACGAATCTTCACATCGTGAGATGTTTACTACCTAATCGTTGAAAAGTTTTTGACAATTTAAATTTTTTACTTTTACGACTATAAAAATTACATATGCCCAATTAATAATAATAAACAACATATTATTATAGTTTTTATCAAATCATCGTTTTTCCCACACACGAAAACTGGTGTGTATAGAGCGGTAGCGCCCTCTGTGGCCATTTGAGACACTAACGGTTGAAATGTACATGCATAATTAACCATATCCTAAGCATAACCAAGAAAAAAATCGATAAAACAATATAATTTCCCCATTAAATCTAAAAAACAATGGCAATTAAAATTTCCTTCAAAATTATTACAATGTGACTACAGTGTAGTCTCGGTAATTCGAACGCACTCTAATCCGAACATCCAGTAATCGGAACAAAAGAGAGAAAACTCAGTAATCCGCACAATTAGTTATAATCCGAACATAACTAATAACATGTTCGGATTACAGAATAGTGTTCGGATTACAGAAATGGTAGGTACGGCCTAAAACACGCAATATAAATATGTATTCATTTATAAATAACTTATTTTTGCAAGTATGCGCTTTTAATTTTCTTTGAATCAAGCACGTAGTAACTTAACTACAGGTTTTGTTGGTCTACTAGTCAGTATCAGTATTCAGTATTGAGTTGGTAGTTTATGCAAATACGCGTTTATCTCTAATCTCGCTAAAAATTTAAAATGGAAAAACGAAAGCACACAACCCTTACTTTAAACCAAAAAATGGAAATTATTAATAAACTTCAAGAAAACCAAACAATTACAAGTGTGGCTAAATTGTATAATGTAGGGAAGTCCACAGTATGTGGTATTAAAAAAAATAAAAATAAAATTATAGATTTCATAGCCTCTACCACTGATAAAGGTCCAGGTAAACGAAAGACTCTTAAACCTAGTGAAAATCCTGCTATGGAAAAGGCTGTGTTTACTTGGTTCCTTCAAGAACGTGCCAAAGGGGTGCCAATATCTGGGGAAATTATATGTGAAAAAGCTAAGTTTTTTTACCAAAAAATAACAGACAAAAATGACTTTAATGCCAGCATTGGTTGGTTACAAAAATTTAAAAAGCGGCATGGAATTCGTCAGTTAACAGTGAGTGGAGAAAAGTTATCCAGTGATACAAGTGCAGTGGCACCTTTTCAAGAGCAGTTTCTAAGAAAAATTAAAAATTTGAATTTAACCCCTGATCAAGTTTATAATGCAGATGAAAGCGGATTGTTTTGGAGAGTTTTACCTAATAAAACCTTGGCACATAGCGCTGAAGATTCCGCTCCGGGCAGAAAATTAAGTAAGGAACGAATAACTTTTATGCCATGTGCAAATGCATCAGGCACTCACAAATTAAGATTGATGGTGTTAGGTAAATCAGTAAAGCCGCGTGCATTTAAAAACTGTACACTACCTGTTTTCTACAGTGGGCAAAAGAAAGCATGGGTAACAAAGGACATCTTCAGAAAATGGTTTCATAATGAGTTTGTGTTATCGGTGAGAGAACAAATGGATAAGCTAGGTTTGCCCAGAAAAGCTATTTTATTATTAGACAATGCTCCGGGACATCCTAAAGAAAGTGAGTTAATAAGTGATGACAAACAAATTTCCGTAATGTATTTGCCTCCAAATTGTACCCCATTATTACAACCGATGGACCAAAATGTCATTCAGGCTATAAAACTTAATTATAGAAAGAAACTTTTAAAAATAATTCTTGAATCAGAAGAAGAATTGTCCCAGGTTATAAAGAAGATAAATTTAAAAGATGTTGTGTTCCTCCTAGATGAAGCTTGGCAAAGAGTTACTTCTCAGTTAATAAAAACTTCCTGGAAAAATTTATGGCAAAAAGAGGAGTTCGACGATGAAGACGATCTCCCTTTAATTACATTTGTGAATAGAACAGGAAATCAAGAACTAACTCTGAATTTAAATGAAATAACCAATCTTGTTAACCAACTGAGTAAACAAAGTTGTTCAAAAAGTGAAGTAGAAGAGTGGGTAAATGGAGGAAATATGGAAAATAATAATTTAACTGATGTAGAAATTATTCACGAAATTACTGAAGATTCGAACGTAGATGAAAATGAAAAAAGTGACGAAAATGATGAGACTTGTTTTATAAAACATAAAGAAGCTGTCGATAGTTTTAACGTTTGTTTAAAATGGGCTTGTGAAAATGATGTCCCATCTCATAAAATTTTATTGATCCGACAATTACGAGAAGAAGCAATTAAAAAGGAAATGGGTGCGAAGAAACAAACCACAATTCCAAACTATTTTTATAAAAATATGTAAATGTTTACCTATAAGTAATTTGTATAATCATTTCTTGTATTACCTACTTATACATATATCTAAGAAATTATTTTGAGTTCTTTGTATTTTTCTAATATAAAAACTGTTCAAAACAATTTTTTTTTAAGTTTATCCAGTAATCCGAACTTATCTGTAATCCGAATAAGGCCAGGTTTCTATTAGTTCGAATTAACGAGACTATACTGTATTTTAAAAGTTTTCAATTAAGAAATTAAATAATTTACATATAAATGTTAACAATATTGACTTTATATAAGCTTTTAATGCAAATTATATTAATGATATATTGTACAACTTGATTAATTGACATATAATTGACACACCCTATAATACTTCGTTGTAGGTTTTGCTCATTCAACACGCCATATTTGCTTAACAATAAAATATTTTAGGCTTCAACATGTATGCTATTTAAATGACTATCAAGAAGAATATATCTGATGATAGACATTGACCAATTGAGATCATACTTATACCGTTAAATAAAGTTCAAGTACAATATATATTTATGCAAACTGCCTTTTGTATCGACAATTATTTAAATTAATATCCTTATTCTGAAACTTCCAAAATTAGTTTTGTCATATTTCCAAAGCGGCTTTGTCAACCGTGTGTGGCTATGGATGTCCTTAACCTAACTTTTTCTTTCAATACAAGTGAAATAAAAGTGAGAAAAATAAATCAATAAAAAACATATTCTGAACTGTTCTGAATTTGTACAGACTGCCGATGACGGCCGTTGACTGCTTATGCTACGACTGCCGTTGGCTGTCGTTGACTGCTTAATTTTTGTACGTTGACTGCCGAGAGTGGATGATCCCTTGACTAATCCTATAAATGAGCTTGAAATCAAATCGTACCGTATGAAAGAATAAAAATCAGTTCAATTGAATTCAACCTTTTCCTATCATTGAAGAAGAAAGAATCAATTAAATGTTTGAAAACAATACAACAATAATGCAACCATACTAAAATAGTACATTTCTCAACAAATTAAATGAGAATATTTTAAATGATTAGCAAATTAGTTTTATAATGCAGACTATGTGGCTAGCACCACGCTTCTCATCACCTATCACTACAGGTTATGCACTCAGGTTTTTACTCAGTTTCAAGACTGAGTACACCCTAAGATTAAAAAACGAAAAGTTAATATAAGGGAAAGAGATTTGAACCCGGGACCTTTAGAAACGTAGTGCAGTGCTCCTCTGCTGAGCGATCACGACCTTACAAATTTTTATCTATTAATTACAAAATATTTCCGTACGTTATAACTTATTTAATTAATTATATTCGAGTGGTAGGTACGTGGCTACCATTAAAAAAACAAGTTGCGAACTACCAGAGTTTACTGAGGTAAAAAATACTTTATCAAAATGAAATCTTGTAAATTTGAAACCATCAAATGCCAAAAACTTTAATAATTATGGTGCTTAAAAATATTTGAGAAAAAAACAAGGAAATATGCTGAAGAAGGTGAACCATTATTCATTCGATGAAGGGTCTTTTAGCTTACAACAAATGCCGCTCAGTGTCACCGTCGCACGATACATGCCTGAGTTTCCATTTCGTTTGAAATATTGTAGCTTGGTCGATATATTTAGAATTTCTATAACTGTGTCCTATTAAGGGTAGATACACCAATTGTTTCCTCTAACTAATAGCTCGAACGAAATACCCGAACTAAAACTATGATTGATGAATAAATTATCGCGATCTAAAGACGACTATTAACAAGTCTTTCAACTTTATAAATTACTTTGTTTTTTTAACAAAAGCTACTGAAATTGGAAGCCGACACCATACAACAAACAAAAATAAATTAAAAAGAAACAGTCCACAAATATCTCGACACCACATATCAGTGTCGGAAGTTAAAGGGGCAGCTAAACGATCATTACCAGATATTTATTACTCGCAACGTTTACTGGGATTAATAACCATCTATCAACCCATAGGACAACCGGGACATCCCCGCTATTTAACATTCCACGCCTGAAAAATACAGCTCACTCTGCCCGAATTTGCGATAAATGAGTTTAGTTTTATATACAAAATGCCATCAAATTTTTCAGCTGTTTTACTTTTTTTCATAAATTAATTGACCGAAACAAAAGTTGCTTTTCATATACGTATACACATTACTCATTTCGTAACTCATTTTTTTACAAATTCAATCTATAGTCATACATTAAAATAATTTTGTGATAACCCGTTGAAATTGATTACAGATATAAAAATGATTTATCCGTAATAATTTATGGGTATAACGTGCGTCACAATTTTTTTGTCACATTTCAAAAACAACTAGATCAAACGGGCTGGCAAAATTCCAAACTTATTATTAAGTAAATAGAAGTATACTCTAATGTTTGGTGTTGGGATTATTAATATTTTATCGTTTTTTCAAATAAAACGTCCTAATATAGAAAAACTCTTAATGTTTTATTGCAGATTAAGATAACTCATATAATTCAACATTTACTAGCATTCATTAATCTGCGTTCTAATAACTAAGCAAATTTCCCAAAAGTGTAATATCTGTAATAGATTTGACTGATCATAATAATTATAAATTTTGGATTTTTAAGGTAATCGTATACCAATTTATCTAATTATATCAACATCAACCGTCTGAAAATCATGAGAGGAAGTTGCAGTTTGCAAAGGATTTGTTAGAGCCAAGCCACATGAATAAATTGAGATGCAGAATCAGAGGAAACAAGAAAACAAAAGAAAATCATTTCTTAAGCCATATGAGCTGAAGGCTCAGAACATCTAAGGTCTGTTGATCCACCTCTGAGGAGGCATATTTCATTGGTGACTAAAAGTTTGTTCACTAATAACTTGGTTCCAATATTTTCTAAAACTTCAGAAAACCTCGGTGTGTAAGGCAGAGGGGCACGCACACAGGCGTTTACTCCTGCTTACCTGCACTATTTTTGCTTGCACAGGTCTCTACATGTGCAGGTTAGCTTGTGCAGGTTAGCTTGTGCAGGCCGCTTGAACGATGTACAGACGCTCCGTTTTGGCCTGTGCGTGTGTTTCCGCCTTAAGGATACCACTAGGGTGTAAAAGTCTATTATGGAAAATAATCGATTTTTTCGATGTATCAAAAAGTCCATTACGTAACAATTGGATTACATAATCAACCCCTTTCCTAATCAATTATTTAATTAATAGAAAGATCAAGCAATTACTAATAAATACTTCGAGGCTTTCAAGCTTCTTTATCTAATTATAAACGGACGATTATCACTTGACGCAAACGAGTTGCTTGACACTAAAATCTTTATGTTATTATGTTTCTTAGACAAATCTTGATTACCAGAATTTTCTCATAGTTGTTATGTACAGCCTTAGTGCGTAACTAGTTCCCCTAAGCTCCGCACTTAGCATCGCGCACTTTAAAAATAAATAAAGCGTTGTTTTACACGAAACTGTAAACACTCTCATATTTATTTAATTTGTCTGTGCAATGCTATTAGTGCGGTGCTATAGACACTTATGCCCGTATTTATAGACAGATCTCAAGCACTTGCTCGTACTCAAGACCGAGACAAGGCCGGTTGCTATTAGTTTCTATTGTATTATACAATAAAAACCAATAGCAACCGGCCTCGTCTCGGTCTTGAGTACGAGCAAGTGCTTATTGAGATCTGTCTATAAATACGGGCATTAGACAGTGCTAACCTGCTAACGCAGTTAGTTTACAGCAATAGCAACTATAATTTCTAGTATAGATACCTAATATCTAAAACTTACTTGAATTGGAAATATTTTTGATGACTAATAGAAGTATTATTTTTTCATAAAAAATGTAATTTAAAATTTATAGTTGAGCTCCTAAATATTAATGCAGAAAGGAAATCCTAGAGGATAAAAAAAGCCAAAAATTTACGTCCATTTTTGCAAATTAAAAGATAAAAAGTTAATTAAGTGATCGCGCAATTAATTTTTAACACCTTTTTATACAATTGTTGTTCGCATGTTTTCTTTCTATTAAATTTTATATTTAAATTAAAACAAAACCTTCTACTCTTTATTTCTTTTTAACACCCAAATTTTGATAACAATATCGCCATTAATTTAATTTTCGTTTTTTATTTCATGCAATTTGGACAATTTTTTAAATTTAATTAAATTGTTAAAAAATTTTAAAATTTAGTGTGCAATAAAAATGAAAATTATGAGCATTATCATAAGATTTTCATTATTTTTAAGTACATTTCTTAAACAAATTCAATTTAATTACTTTTTTTCTTCATTGCATGTTACTTGCTTATATTTCTAATTTTGGCACCTAATTTACATACTTCAAAATTTAGAGTTTCAAGGTAAAAATTATAAATGTGGCGACAGATTGGCGGTTAATTATAAATGACTTTTTGACTTCAGTCTACAAAAGTCCTTAACTATTTTTTTCTCCTCCAAAAGAGATAATTAACGGTAGTTATCCCCCCCCCCATATATATTGTTGCACGGACATCATTTAAATTCTGTATAAGGTATATTTTCAGGTCAGTGAAGAACAAGTTTAACATATCAAAAAAATAAGAAACCCTTCTGTTTTTTGAAAACTCATTTGTATTAGTGCAACTTAGTTCAGCTTATTTATATACTATAGCAATATTATCTTTTTCTGTAGTAAAGGTATCTATAGATAATCTGCCATTAAATTAAAATGCTGCATGTTCAAGCTACTAAATTGAAAATTAAGTAGAAACCTACCTAAAATTAGCTTCGAGGAAGAAGCCTCAAGAATTAATTTAAAAAAAATAATATAATGTGGCAAGCGAGAAGCACAAATTGAATGATTTCCTGTTTTAACAGCAGGTAATAATCGTATCGATAATGTAGGCAGAGGATAGGCTAGTAAATAGCATCTAATGTTAGTAAAACGACCCACAATCGACCCACGAAGTTTAAAGATACTTCATTCTAAGTGTTTTTTGTCACGATACGTTTAATCCTATCGGGTATAAAGGATTTAATTAAAATCTGCCTAATTTTCGGACACGTCATAGTTTATCTTTTCAATTTGATCAACTATTATTAAAGTGAGAAAAGAGAAAGATAACAAAAAGTGAACATTATAAAATGAGTATTTAGAAACCCATTTGTAATAATAATATGACGTTTTATTATATAGATTATGTGGTGGGTTATAGTTATGATTTTAAGGTGGTAAATTTATTTTAATTGGATTTTTGTTGGGTGGCGCCATTTGAACATCATCTCGTTATAACTTCATTAATTTTACTTTGATTCACCGCCTCATAGATATCACAAATCATTTTTAGGTTAGGTATAGTACATAGTAGTGTATTTCGATAGATGAAAAGTACAAATAGAAATTCCTCATGGTCAAACATTCTCTTTTAATTGCTCTTGCGATAAAAAAAATCGCTAAGTATAAGTAATTGAAGCATAAAACTATCAGAGTTGACTGTGGGGCGGTACAGTCGTGCAGAAATAAAATCAACAATAGCTCTGTAAAATGCCATAAAACTTTTGAAAGATATTTATGAACTATTTAGTCACTGTAACAACACATAATAATATTTATTAATAAAAGATGTAAAATATGAAATATGTGTATGGAGATCTTTTAAAATGCATCCAATTATAGTTGAACAAAAATGTTAACGCTAAGAAATCCATCAAAATCGAGAAACAATGGAACAGCGGTACGAAAGCTTGACGGATCTAAATTCGTATCGGAGATTTGATTCAAGTAAGCTTTGACAGGATTGGCTTTTGTTTTAGTGATCCACGACAATCATTTGGGATTTATGTATGAATTTACTTTAAGTCTTTCAATGTTATAGACGTTTAATATGGAAATTTGTTGTTGCCAAGAAATTGTTTCCCGTTTGCATATTTTGTAGGTAAATTATTTGTTGAATCGTTGATTGAAATTAAAATATCATTCCCTTAATGAAGTAAAATCAAAGTGTCAATTTGTATCATCAGTTTATTAGTATAGGTAGATGTACCCATAGGTACTTACTTGTGATGGGCACTCTTCGAAGAGATTATTTCTGTATTCAAATATAACCCTATAAACCTAGAGCCGGGCCTTTCAAAGAAGAAGAATATGTGGCTATATTTGAGTAAAGAATTATTTGAGCCACATTGTTAAGACGCTTTTTTAAGATTTATTGAGGAATAATATTTTTTTTAAATCTAAAGTATTTTCGATGTGGTCCTTAAAACAAACCATGTGTCTCGCCCAACTTTCAAAGCAGGTATTACATTACAACCCTTCAGCATCATAATCGGCAATAAATCTTGAAAAAGTACCTTTACAAGTTGGCTCAAATTATTATTTCCTCAACTAGGTATACCGTATACCTAACCTATTTTCAGAAGCAATAGCGCCAATTTTACAAATACTTTCCGAGACCGAATATTCTATACCAGAACCTCTCATACACCGTTTTGATTATTTGCAATTTGGCTTAGAATTTTCAAAACAATTAAACAAATCATATTAAAGGTTCTACGGGTGTACAGAACAATAGTAAAAATCACCCTAAATTCAAATTGAGCTCTCAAGAAAGCTTGGTGTTACATTACGCTATACAATATTCAAATATTCGTTTTGTAAGTTATTGAGGAAAGCTCAAATTAAAAATAAATACATATTTATTTGAAATAACTTCAGAAAAATTAATAAATAAATTAATATTTTGTGTTAAATTTCATTAGACCCGTTTAACCATACCTATAACCTTAAAAACAGTCAAAATCTGTATTATCTACAATTTTTAAATAATTGGATACTCAATTTAATCCACAATTAGAGTACCTAAACCTAACGCCGAGTACTATAAAGCTTTGGATTAGTTTAGTTCGACAATTAACTTAAAGTGGAACTTTTTATTTTTCATTCTTCCAGATAATAATAAATGTTATTTTGTCGTCAAGAACAGCTGTGAACAGGTCAAATTAATTGTAATTCGACATTAAAGTGTTATAGAACCCGCTGTGACATCCGGAAGAACAAATAAAAAGATGCACATTTAATGTTAATTGTGGAACTAAGCTAATCCAAAGCTTTGTATTACCTACTTGCGGCTCAAGTCATTGAAGTATAAAATTGTATACCTACGCGAAAACACATAGGTAATTAATTTTTTCAAAATTCTTATTTTGACAACACTTTAACGACCATTTTACTTTTTAAAAAACAATAAAATAGCTCGCTTAATCATTTCAATTCGTTTAGCAAAGCAACCCTAAAATTAAGTTTTCAGATTTAGACACTCGAAAATATTTATCAAAACAAAACAATTATTTCTGAAAAATAGGCTTATAAATCAGCCAACAATTTACTAATCACCATTTAGAAAATATTAAAACCTGTCAGTTTATAATTGCATCATAATATATATCCGAGACATGAGACAAGATTGCCAAAAGCTAAATTAGATCTTACCTGCGTTAATGTTCGGCACTCCAAAAGGTGTCGGACCTTGAAACATAGGTCCGGGACCTCCGAACGGACCTACAAGTCCTTGCGCGGCCCAATTTGGATGCGCCGCTTGATAAACGGCAGCGGCTAAGGCCGAAAAAGGCGTCGGTCTTATAGGACCCTGATTAATCATACCATCTCTATGAAAATCGGAACGATCTCTTTGTTGCGACAAGAAATGTTCGCTATCTTTGGAAAGACTATCTGATTTTTGGTCTGTATTTAAATCTTCTACGTCTACTATCGAGTCTTCTTGATTTGAATCGTATTCTTCGTCCGAAGAATGATGTTGAGGACTTAAATGCAATACGGGCGACGTCGATTTAATCGGCCTAGTATCTGCTAAAAGTGATGCTACACTAAAACTAATATGTCCATTTTTGCTAGCAGTCTGTTGCTGTTGTTGATTTTGAGATTTTTCACTAATGCTCTGCATAGTTTCCGCGTTTTTTGTGTTCAAACTGTCGATACTTTGGATAGTCATGCTTTGTACACTGTCAGTCTGTTTCTTGAGCATGAAGATTTTAATTCTTTCACTATTTTTTTTTCGTTTTTAATCAACACTTAAAAACACAACACTTTATCATTTTTCACACTTATTTGTCGATTAATTGGGCATCCGTCAACTAGTTATAAAAAAAGGAACCGTTGTACGTCCACAATCTAACGCTACTAAGTAACAACTGCCCATACAGTTGCAGTTTGTTATTCCGATCCCTGACGAAATGGGCGTACGTGAATTTGTTAAGGAGGGTCTAAAAGCGGCACGCCTCGACTTTAAAGAACCTATTTGATTTCTACCAATCGGGCAATTCGCTGTTAAATAGGGAAACATTCGGGCAAGTGAATAATTCGCATCAAGGAAAACATGAAAAGGAAAAGGATACTTTAAAAACGAATTGTGCGAATGTTACTCATTCGTTTGTTCTCGTTGTCTTTTAGTGTTTTCTTATTATTATAACTACAGATTTAAGTGCTTGTACTCTTTTATGGGGCTATTAAAATGGCCTTTCAAATTATTATAACTTAATTACGAACTTGAAGAGGCGCAGTTATCTCACAAGCTTATTGATGTTTACTCTTATTTTTTGTTCAAACCCTTATTTACAATTCTGAATTAGTCTTTGTTTTGTTGCTCGTTATTTTCGCCTCGCGGTTACTTTTTGTACTTTAAATTAGTTTAATTGAAGATTACATAATTTGCACTCGAACGTTTTTTAACGTTCCTTTACTTTTCTCATAACTCAACAGTATAATTAACATATCGTTATGTAGGTATTCATAACTTCTATTTTTTTTAATACAAAACGTTCAGGCTATGGGTATAAGAGTATTTATAGATAAGTAGGTCCCTATATCTAAGATTTTCAATAGGTACAGAAAACTCTCAATTACTACAAAATATGGTAAACATTTTAAGAAGTATAGGTAAACATGTGCGGGGTGGACCAAGTCTTCCTTTCAATGTTCTATTTTACTGTCTGTAGGTAAGTTCTAAGTTAGGTAAACTTCAGTTCAGAGATGTTTTCTGACGCGTGACTTTTAAAACTTACTCAATAAATAATTAATTTAATAATATATTTTCTAATTTATTTAATAATACCTACCTATTTAATTAAAAATAAAATTAATAATTATAAACTCAATAAATAGGTGAGTCATTTTCGTCTTAATTCATACATAAAGTGGGTCGCCTGTGAAAAAGGATCCGTGAAGAAATAGTAGTTTATGAAACATTTAATTTTTTCTTCAAACGTAAAACTTAGAAAAACAAAAAATAAAAATTTTTGAAGTGTCGCCATCTCTTGAAAATTATTTGTACTTAGTTCAATTGTCAAATATTTTTTAAAATTAACTTTAACTTGTAAAAAGAAGCTAATTATTAAACGCAACGAATAAATTATAACAGAAATATTATAAAAAATTACCTTTTTACATTACAAATGCTTAGAAATATCATTTTACGTTACAATTTGTTGTAAATATTTAGGGTTAGAATTTAGGTTTAGGTTTAGAACTTTAACCTTACTTGTTCAGTAATAAAATGTCAACTTTTTTTGACGTTTGAAGAAAAAACAAATTATACCTAGGTACATATTTATTCAAATTAAAACAAAAATAATTTAGAAATCTTAGAAAAAAAGATCAAAAAAGCAAGAAAATGTCTTTTAAATAAAATAAGCATTATGGCTTCAATTTTTGAGAACGTAAAGGTCCAAAAGACATTTGTTCTGCTTATAGATTTAAAGCCATATAAGAAGAGGTCAACCACTGTTCTGAATTTGTACACTGACTGCAGATACTATGACTGCCATTGACTGCAGATGACTACCGTTGACAGCTCAATTTTTGTACATTGACTGCAGCGAGTGGATAACTCCTCGCCATATAAGCAAAAAGCTAAGAATCCGAGCTCTAGTAATTACACATTACACATTACAGGCTTGTTCCCTAATGTCTTGCAATTGACAAGAAAAACTTAAAATGTCTTATGAGTTTTGTCCTAAAATGGAAAATAAATTACCGATTTCGTATCTTCAATATTAAACGGATATACTTAGAGCAATAGTGGCCCACTTGGACAAACACCTTGTATTTTTGGTAATTTAGGATCTAAATTTTACCCAGGGATGCAAATCTGTATAAAAATCTACTTACCCCAATATGTGCAACAGTTGCTGTTATGCTGTTTTTCTTGACGTAGTTGTTTCATTCTGAAACATTAAAATTAAATCATCAGGCAAAAGGTTTAAAAAATATTAAAATTTATATTAATATCTAGGTACCTATAGGTATCTACTTGATACTTTAATTCCCTCGGTAAGAAAATGCATTTTGTCCTTTGCTGTTTCAATATTTTTTTATTTTAGAAAAATTTTGTAGTGTGTGTTAGGCTTGCTTTAGACGAGACTAGTTAATATCTACTGAATTTAGTACTATATACCTAGGTATTCCAATTTGAGATTTTTACAATATACTGCCCCTTTTTCTACTTTTTTTGATTGATAATATCTTGTTTCGAAAAATCAAAGCAGGGTCATAATTGACCATCAAATTTAAAAAGATCTAATATTAGGTAGGTAGGTTTTAGGTTGTTAGGTATGTCAATAAAAAAAGAAAATATAATTAAACAATTAAGCTTAAGTAGTGTTACCTATTGAAATTTAATTAGATTAGCAGTTTATTTGATTTTTACTAGGATATCCTGAGAATTACATTTAAAATGTATATCATTAAAATAATATTCCCACGTAATAGTATTACTTACTATTAACAATAAAATCTTTCAAACTGCACGATAGATGTATAATTAAGAGGTTTATAATCGAATAAGGAAAACAGCAATGTCATAGCAAAATCGATAGTTAATCATAAAATACCATCACGAATAATGTTTAGGCCGGGTATTATCACCTCTAGTCAACTGCTAGTCCACGCTTGACTAATAGTTGAAAACTGGTTTGTTGTAGAAATTGTATGCAAAAAACCGGTTGTCAACTATTGGTCAAGTTGACTAGCAGTTCGACTAAAGGTGATAATACCCAACCTTAGAGAGTTTATCATTCATCACGTATACAACCCATAGTGGCTCGACAAATCAAGCAACATACAAACATAATAATTATGTATTATGAGAGCACAATTTTTGTCACAAATACTCATTACTAAGCTTAATTATTTGTAAAATGCTTCGATTTACGAATTCTGTAAATGCCGATTGAAATCGAGTCTGACATTTTTAGTGATTTAACGGAATAAAGGGAGACGGCGTTATTTGATTTAGCCAAGTCGAAAAGAGACCATAGAATACAAAGCAAAAGTTAACGAGTTTTGCAAATTGCTTGTTAAGAGTCGAAAATCGGATCAGACTGTTAATAAAAAGAAGACGCTTCGTTTTAAATTGATTCAGCTCGAGCAATTAGAAATAATGATCACTTAATTGTAAGTTATTGATCTTGTTACTGTAATATCTTGCTCCAATTATGTATGAGAATATAGTTGAGAAAAATCAATTTTTTAACCTAAGAATTATTACACTTTATCTACAATAATTTAAGTCGCTTTTCTGGTTAATGTTAATTACTTATACTATTTACTGAATTTTAACTAAATAATAGCCAGGATTATATAATGGGAAATTATTAATGAATGTTAGTCCCCTTGTAAATTGTTTCCTTTTTTTAAAACAAGTCATGCCGTCTGATGAAATGAAAACCAAGTTTTTATGTCACTTCAAATTTGTTTGTTTGGTTTGCATAATTCATGGCATGTGTTTTAGTTTATGCAGATTTTAGACTGACTTATTAGTCTGCCTCATAAAATGCAGATGTTGGAGCTAATTGCATATTAAATTTCATGTTTTAATTATGTATGATATCGTGAAACATTTATTTTAACTAATGTTGTTTTATTGATAATACAATTAAACATTATTTTTCATTTTAATGGACATAATTTTATTGCCACACGTGTCTATAGTGCACAATATCCTTTGGTAGAACAGCTAGAACTCGTTTATTGTTACACGGTTGACCGAATGGGCCCATTAGACATTTTCTTATAATTTCCCGATATTTTAAATCCATTTATTGATTTGTGACTCTGGTGACTGAGATAATTAAGTTTCCAAATTGCTAGAGAAAATATCACGTCGTCACCGGATCCTATACTGGTGGTTTTCACAAGAAAAAGAAAACTATTGTATAGGTAGTTTGCAGGTTGGGTATGGGTATATTATATAGGTATATACCCAACATTACGTATCAGACTAATCCCTCTGCCAAACTTTACAAAAGAGTTGGACTATTAAATATTTAAGAACAGATCATGAT
The DNA here is from genome assembly GCA_963924605.1 of Malthinus seriepunctatus. NCBI lineage: Eukaryota > Metazoa > Arthropoda > Insecta > Coleoptera > Cantharidae > Malthinus > Malthinus seriepunctatus. Next base: position 8,283,464 of record OZ004602.1, read on the forward strand.
TAAAACTTTTTAAATTTACCTAAAAAAACTCAGGTCTGCACTTTCTCTCTACTCTAGTAAATATTATACAGCGTGTTCATAAAAACAGTTTACAATAGCTAACTTTTTTATTTTTAAAGATACGAATTCGGTTAAATTAGCAAAGTTTTAGTATTTTATCTTCCTCATTTAGCTATGCAGTTGAAAAAATAAAAAGTATGCTGGTTCTAGAGCTACAGTAGTTTTAAACTTTTTCTTTAATTAGGACACCTTGTATATTTTTTGATATTTGGATTTCTAGAATTATTCTCTGTATAAAAGTGTTAAGGAATATTATCAAAATATTCACAAATAACCGAGTTATAGAGCATTTACTGTTTGATAGAAAAAAAGCGTATGCATGCTGGAAAACAAATCGCTTGTTTACTGATTACAAATACTACTAAAAACAGCGATTTTATGACATATTTAAATAAAATAAGGCATTTTGTCTTTCGTGCACCCCTTTTCTTTAATAAAGGGCAAATGTGCTATAACTCTGTTATTCGTAAATATTTTGATAATATTCCTTTATTATACTTTTATACAGAGAAAAATTCAAGAAATCCAAATATCAAACAATATACAGGGTATGTATGCAGTGTTTATATTATAAAAATCATGTAAATTTAAATGCCTGTATTGTAGTCCAATTACTATGCAGTTTAGTATTAGAGAGATTACAAAGTCATTTCGAAATACCTTGCTCTTTACTATACCTATACTATACAGTAGGTACACATACCTGCAGTTGTACTCATAGATTACTCCAGTTTATTTTAAAATGCGTTTTTGAAGTTTCATAATGACACCCCAGGGTTGCCACATACCAACAAATCAAGCTAAAAAACTGAATTTCAAACAAATTAAATTGTAATCTGACAACTCTATAACGGTATAGGTATACTAAATTAAAATAGTCCCTACAACTGTATTGTCTCTTCACATTTCTAACTAACTTTAGGTTTGCTCCGGTAAGTGTAGAAAACGCATCTTTATAGATAATCTGGACTATATTATGTACCAAACCTATACCTATTACCAAGTTTACATACGCTTTTACTAAATCGCTTTACCGTAAAACTATGATGATAAAATGACATGTAAAAGGAATAGTAATATTATTAATAATAGGAATAGTCCGGCGGGCTACCGGGAATTTCCAGGTGGCCCGTGATGTGACAATGAAAAAAATTTAGATAAATTCAGAAAATCAAAAATACGAACCTGGAGTCACTTTTTAAAATTTAGTTATGTTTTATTAAGAAACTAATACAAAAATCAAAGTAACCGTAAAAACCGCGCCACGCCTACAGACTTAACTTCCGATTTGGCCTGTGCAGGCCGCGACCTACACAGGCCAAATCGGAGCCTGAACGATGTCCACACGCTCCGATTTGGCCTGTGCAGGCCGCCTGCACCGGAAGACAAACCTGTGTGTGTGTGTGTGGCACAAGCTTAAAACTAAAATTGCGTTATTTCATGGAAATTATGTGTTTTATTTCCAGCAAATTTTTTTTATTCTTTATTGTAAATAGATTTAGTAGTATATAAAATAATAATATACACTACTATACAGGGTGGGTGTTTACTCTGTGGCTCCTAAACTGTTCGAGAGACGTCAAAACCAATTTTGGCGTGATAATACAGGAATAATGGACCTACATTTAAAAAATATTTAGATACATACAGGGTAATTCACTAAAGAATGCCAATCCAAATTTGTGTTATACCCTCTAGGTATATTTTTTTCTATTTGTACGGACTTTTGACAATAGATACTAAATTTGCAAAAATATGCAGTGTTCCAATATATTTTTAACGATTTTTCAAATAGAACACCCCGTATATTTTTTCAAATTTAGTATCTACATTTTACCATGAATCAAAATCTGGAAAAATATACCTATGTATAGGGTGTTCCATTAGAAAAATGTACATTTCTCGTACAGTGATCACCTTGTATAGTTTTACGCATTTTAGAAAAGTTTCGCACGAATTTTGGAAAATGACTAGGTAGGTATATTATCAATGGTCAATGAAAAAGCAGATTTAAAAAAAGTTTGGAAGGCGACAATATCTCCAGAACGGCTAATGATCGATACGTAAAGCTTATTTATAAATTTTTGATTCAAATTATAAATAAATTTCACAATTTTTTCATTTACCCCCCCCCCCCTCACAATGACCCGCCTCCAAGTGGCCCGAACTATCAGATTTCCCGGTACTAATTTTATTCCCAGTCTAGTCCTGCGCTCCCGAAACGCGTTTAAGCGATTTAAAAACATGACCTATTCGTCGCTATAGGATCAAGCATGTAAACGGCTAATCCGCGTTTGCGTTAAATCGTTTTACGTTAAAGCGATTTAGTTAAAACCTAAAAATCTAAAAAACACTATTAATTTTTATTTACAATAATTCGCAAATTTCTGAAAACTTTCTTCAAAACTGTTTATGAGCTTACAGATACTTTGGGTACATTACTGTTTGACCACACTGTAAGTGCCTTTAACCATATACTATACTGTAGGTATAAGTACTGACTAAACCCTTACTTTCTCTATTTTAGGAAACCCTGAATTTAGTTAATTTGAAGACCGTGACCTAAAAGTCAATTACTTTAAATTAATTTTTTAATGTGTGCTTAACATAATGTATGTCAGTGTTTTGCTCTTAATTACCGATACTAAAAATTATTCAGTTTCTTAACATTCTTCTGCAGATATAATCTAGAATAACCATAAAAATTTAATTTTAAATAATTAAACGTAGGTAATATATTAAGTACTCCAAGGGTAGGTAAGTACTTATAGGTATATTATAGTCACAATTTGTGTTTTTAATTGGAACGACGTATAAATTAAACAAAAAACATAATTAAATGCATTTCGATCGATCAAAGGAATTTTTTTAAAGCGAATGACACAAGGGTGGTACTGTCAATCTATAAACCCTTAAATGCATTTTATATCAAAATAAATGCGATCATATTATATGCATAAGATAAAATCGAAGCTCGTAGTAATTATTAAATGTACCTACCGGTTAAAGCTGCTTAAAACTACGATAATTGGCTCGGTAATTAAAAGCAGTCGCAATTTGGATGTTTTAATTAGTACAATGAAAAAGGATGGTGAATATACGCGCCATTAAAGCTGACAAAGACATCGTTTACGTCTAAACCTAATTGCTAAAAGACAACTCTCATGTATAATCAACTGCTGGGTTTAGCTATAGAACAAGAATTTGGCCCTTATTGTAGTTAAGGTTTGAGTTTAAAATGGTATAACTAAACAAAGCACAATATATTAGTAAGACAAGAGAGAATTTCTTACATAGGTAACTTAAATTTGAATTACAAAGAAACAACAAAAGCTGCGTTATTTTAAATGGCAATTAAAATTCTACTGTGCATAGCGAGTCAAAAAGAATTGTTTTGAGCCTATTCTTAATGTTGTATAAAGATAAAAGACAACTTACAAATAGCATCACTTAAAGAAAAAGACAATGTTATATAAATGCGCAGATTTTAAAATTGGAAAAACAGAGATGCCGAACGAGACAAATAATACGGTAGAATTACAGTAAATGAATGTATATGTATAATACCGAAGAGTTTGAAACGATAAATGACCACCCATTTCGGAAAAACTTGGAGATGTATGAAGTCAGTTCAGGATGTTATAATGTGTTCGAGTCTTGTTGCAAAAGACAGTTGTAAAACATTGTTAAATTAATTAAAACAGTCGCATAATTTATGATCCAATCAACATTTTTAAAAGCTGCATTCTCAAATTTAGAATACTTTCAGTGCTTATATTTTGTCTACGTTAATTGTATTTATGCCTTTCGGACGTTGACAATTTTTTTGTACTTCATTTTAATATACCAACTCATTATTTTGTTGACGTTTAAACATTTTAAACGAAACAAAAAATCCAAAAAAATATTCATGCTAAAAGAAAGGACTCATCACCAGGGGGTTATTCTAAAGCGGATAATTGATGCATAGCCTCCGAGTCTCGAAAGCGAACGTACACTATGTTGATTGAGATTTGAGATATAGCTAAGTTGCTAACATTTAAGTCTCCCTGATCATTTTATTAGGACCAGGATATGTAATACTTTTTCAAAATTAAAAATTACAAGAAATCCATAGTTAATTAGTTACCTATAAGCAGGTACTTTTTGCCATATTAATCCCCTGAGTTTTGTCATATCATTAGTAGGGAAAATGAGCGCAATAAAGCCTGGTTTACACGACGGTATTAAACGCGATAGTAGCTGTCGTGAAAGTTCCTACCAATATGAGAACGTCGCCGTGTATAGTGTATTCGGTAGACTATGACAGCACCGACTTTTAAAGTCTTATTACGGGCAGGGCCGGATTGCGCCGATGGTTAATCTTTTAATTACGGTCAAGAAAGGGTTCGAAAAAAGGTATGGCCGGATTGCGCCAGTGACTTCATTTACAAGAAAGGTAATGGTACCTATCAAAGGAGCATTATTTTCTGTTGTTTCTGAGTCTGTTGATACCAAATGCTTCAATTAATAACTTTTCAATAATTTGATAAACTATGAGCATCATGATAAGTTAAATTCAAATAATTGTATTACTTTCTATTAATTTGACAGTTTTTCAAATTATGAAAATATCTAAATTGCTTTTTCAATGTTAAAAAAGTTATTCATTAAGTAGTATAATGAATAACTTCATATAATTGGTATACTTGGTATCTTATACTTGGTATCAACAGACTTAGAAAATAATTCTCTCAGACGCCGGGACGCCGCCGGTGAGCAGGAAACTCAGAAACTGCAAATGTATTTCTCTGTGTTATTTGACTATGTTCCGCTTTGATCGTGGGCACCCTGTATATTTTCAAAAAAAATGTTGAGATAAACATTTTGATTTTATCAATCATCAAACTGACATTAAATTCAACGACCAAGAACGTTAAATGCAGCGCTTTAAGTTCCTCTAACATAAAAAATATTAAATTTAGAGCTGTGTGTCCATGAAGACTTTTTTTGAGACGGTTCTAATCTACAACATTTTTAAGAAAATTCACCGAGGGCCATTTCCCATATGAATTGTGCTTTCAGTGTGTGACTTTTTAGGAAAAGTCAAGTTTTATTATCTTACAAAATATACAAAGTATTACAGACTTTAAATTTTAGGATACAGGTAGAAATTAACCCCGGCGCAATCCGGCCATGAATTTTAGGGACGCAATTTTTTTCGTGGCGCAATCCGGCCATAGGATTACAGGAGAACCCTTACCGCTGGCGCAGTCCGGCCACACCGCTTATTACTCCATTAGCAACCTGCTGAGCGGTGCTTTTTTCCAAACTACCTATTAGCAAAGACCATATACAAGAGACTACCGAAACCTATATTAAAAAATGTGAAAGGCTTTTAAAGGTCAAAATCGCTTAAAATCCCTCGAAGGGTAAACTTGTTTTACCCCTTTCTTTGTTGCTCCCACCTCGACATGCTATCTTATTCACTCGAAAATGCCCCGGTGACTAGCGACATCTTCTGTAGCGGGGATTTTTGGTCACATTCGGCCCGTAAGCTTTGCCAGTCTTACACTGTATAGTCTTTGCTATTAGGCATATGTATAGCATATTACGCTTTCCTCTAAAATAATCAAGGGTATACGCATTTTAATTTTTCATGTTATGTTTCTTACCTATGACTCAAATTTCACTCAACACAGTGTACCCTGTAGGTAGAATATATTCTATCTTCGCCCGAAGTGGTGGGTTTCTATATACTTTTTCTAGAAGCACTATGAAAATTGGATCCCATAACAGGATTATTTATAATAATTTAATATTAATTTATTCTTTATATAGCTTTTAAATTTAGTTAATTTATTTTCTATAGATATTCATTAAAGCAATTAAAATCGAATAAAAATACTAATCCTTTAAAATACGACATTACAATTAATTCAAACAATATCAAAAATTTTCTCTCCTGACACAAATTCCCTATAAATTGTATAACAATGCGAAATGTTGGGTTCAAATTAAAAATGACAAACATAAAATATGTTCGCGTACTAATTTTATGCATATAAATTTATATTTTCTTATACAACAAAGAACATACGAGACCATTAGTTTGTCGAATATAATAACAATTTTTGTGAATAGCACAATCAATTAAAGGTCTTGAGAATTTAAATAAGCATATAGCCAGTTTGAACCATTCATCACACCACACAAATCTTTATAATCCTATATTTATTCCTGTCATTATAAATAAATTATTCATATCGTAAAGTGTCGCGCGCTCTGCGCTTATTAAAGACTTATTCGAACACAATTAGAGATTGTCCGGCCACACAGGTAACCAATGGACCTTAATGAACTATAAATACCATCTCATGTGTATTATGTTTATTACTTATATGACGTAGGTAGTTCTTTAAATAACGATGACTTTGCACTTTTCTCATCCGTTTTCATTAATTTACGATTATAAAAATTAATAAGACGTATAACCATTCAGGTAACTTCATACCAAAAATAAATTAATAAGGAACATAATAACTAATCAAAAGAAGCAGTTAAAGCTCTTCGAAAAATATCTGGCTCTGTGGCCCTATAATTTGGTCTTTAATATACTTTTTCCACAAACCTACCGCGTTGCTCAATGAATCTGAGCCCAACAGATTGGTTAAAAAACTTTTGTTGAAAAGTTATTTGGCCAATCTGTATATAAAGTGCATTATTGGATTCAAAAGTTCTGAGCCCTGACACTTAAGCCTGGTTTACACGATGTTAGTAAAACTCGATAGTTGCTATCATGAAAATTAGGTACTTTCATAAGAGTTACTTAAGTACCGAACTATTTAGTAACTGTAAGTTACTACTATCAGACTGTTTACACGATTTTTATTAAAGTACATATTTTGTATTTGAAATACAAAATATTGGATGATTTTGTATTTCAAATACTTACAAAATTCGTGTGTGTGTACCGCAAAAGATGAGGTTTTTGGCCATTTAAGACGAAAAATTTTGGATTCAAAATGGATTTAATATTTGAAATACTGTATTTTGTATTTTAGATAAAGATAAAAAAGTGCATCAAATTTTAAATTTCCTACAACAATCGGACTTAAGATCAAAAATCTAATTTATTAGTGTACTCAATGTAGTGTACTTCCGGGCGTAATGACCTTGTTGTTAAAAGCGCCCTAATAATATATTAAAAAAAAAAAAAAAAAAAGATAAAAAAAGTATTTTGTATTTTAAATACTGTGCTACTAATAGATGTATTTTGCCCAGCATGTAGCATGTAGCACGAAAATACGTAACTTGACCTTTAAAACTTATTCTATTTCCAATGCTATACAAGTCAAATTTTAGTAAAACTGGTTAAAAGACAGTAGACAGATAATCAAAATTATAATTAATAGACAGTAAAAGACAACATTTCATAAATTATAATCATAAGAATAAAAACACATTTTTTTAGCTAAAGAGCTTATGTCATATATTTTCTAATCTAAGCCATGAAGCGTTCTTCCATGTCGTACTAAAGAACTAAGACTTGAACACTTAAATTCACAAATATCACAACAATGTGGCTTTTCACCAGTATGAGTTCTAACGTGTACTTTTAAACTGTGCGGATGTGCAGTTTTATAATCACAAACTTGACAAATGTACGGTTTTTCTCCCGTATGTTTCCTAATATGAGCTTTAACGTTTGCATTTTGTGTCGTTTTATAGTCACAGTAAGGACACGAAAAAGGCTTTTCACCAGTATGAGTTCGCAAGTGGACGTTTAAAGAACTACTTTGATCGCATTTATAATCACAAATATTACATTTATAAGGTAGCTCTCCATCAGTATGAAATGTAATGTGGTTTTTCAATTGATATAAATAATTACATTTGAAATCACAAAGGGTGCAGAGGAAAGGTTTCTTGTGTGTTCTCAAATGCACATTAAGAATGTATTTTTTTGTGCACTTATAATCGCATATTGGACAGTTAAGTATCCTAATTTTAAGTGGAAATTTGAATTTTTCTTCTTCGTTATCGTCTAGTTGTAGGCTTAATTGCGTTGAATTTAGTTGACTTACATCGGATACGATAGATTCTTCGTCAAGTCGAAGTTTTTTTTCTGTAGAATTATGTTTTCCAATCCCAGCAAAAAAATCTTCTTCTAGGGCTAATTAAAAATTTTTATAAAGTATCTGATTAACTGTTACAATAAACTTACCACTATATTTTCTTTTATTTTTCATATTCATTTAGAACTATTTTTTTTATTATTTTATTTTATTTCATATATTATTAAGTTATTATCTACCTACGGTTGCAATTTAGTAACAAGAAACAAAATCAAATTTTTCAATAGATAAATAATTCGTTTGATCATGTTTAAACTACGTCGAACTATAAACAAAGTGACAATAATTGATAATGAAACATTGAAAGCAATACTAAATTAATATAAATTATTAAAATGTAAAATCCCTAAGCAATTGGTACTAAATTCAAATTATAGGTATAAAAATAGAAAATATGTCCATACTCTGTTCATTCATGTATTTGGCATACCCTTCTTATATTTCACAGAGTGTCACATAGTTTTCTAAGAGAGAGAAGAAAAAATAATCTTTCATTCAACACCCCACAATTTATATATTTGTTTATAAAAATTAGAATATAGTATAAGTACCTAGATATCTATTTACTTATACTCTTCTGTTTTATAGGGACAAAAAAACGTAACTTTTTGTGACGACTGACGAGCCGGTTGTTTGATGAACGAGCGTCAGCGATTCAAGCAACTATACAGACCAACAGCCAGAGAGTCAGGCAACTATAGTTGAGTTTCACAAATGTAGACAGTTATGTCATTTATAGAATAAAGACGAGATTACATCGAGATTTTTCGGTACAGCATTATGAACAATCGTTCGTACTCGGATCCACTTCTACTACTAAGCTTCTGTCAGCTTCTGTCAAATTATAGTAAAGTACGTTATTCTATTAAAGCGGCACGTGTTTTCTGCATCTATCTCAATAGAAGCCGCGCTATAGCTAGCTAAATTTTGTGAACACATATTAGGATGAGTCACTATCTCGAATTGTGAGATTGAAGTATAGAGACCAACAACCAGACAAAGTCGCCGAAAAAAGCATTTCCCTTCAGAATATGAAGAACACCCCTAAAAAGATGACGTTCACATTGTAGATGGTTGAATCATTTAACATGACACCTAAATTATGCTTATTGCTTAATAAGACCTCAAGAGAAAAGATCAAAATAGAAACCATTAACAAAATGTTTACCATATCCACGGCAGACGGCAATTTCTTCTTAATTAATTCATTAAAATTGCTCCAACGGTGGTCCATTAAACATAAGGTTAGTTTTTAATGACCCATACGCTAAATATTTTAGAAATATAATGAGATTTTAATAAAAAGGAAGTAATGAATTTCGAATTAGGTAAAATAAAGCGACGAAATTTTATTTTTTTATTTTTAACTGTTTTATTATTGGTCAAAATTTGTGCTTATCTTTCAATCGATACATCGTCAAGTTTGATTTCCGTTCCTTTATTTAAGTTTATGATAATAAAATTAATGAATTTAAATAATTTTATAAGAAATCCAAAATTTTAATAACCACATAAACTTCCTTTTAAATATCAAAAATCCGGTTAATTGCACCCGGTATAATTTGATAAAATTATTATTACCTGCATTTACAGTTCAGCAACACATTAAAATAAAATTAATTAAAATAGTTTGTTAAAATGTAACATTTATTCACTTTGTGTGCGACGTAGTCTCAATTTTCTTTTACCTCTATGCATTGCAAAAACGTGCCTTTTTAAAGCCCCATTTTGAGTAGTTTTATAGTCACAGAAAGTACAGGAAAATGGTTTTTCGCCAGTGTGAGTTCTAAGATGCATTTTATAAGTCGATTTTTGGGCACTTTGATAATTACAAATTTCACACGAATATGGTTTTTCTCCTGTGTGTATTCTATTATGTTCTTTTAATAGCGGCTCGGTTACACATTTGTAACCGCACTGAAGACATTTGAAAGGCTTTTCTCCAGTATGCGTTCTAACATGTTCTATAACTAATCTTTTTACTTTACTTTTGTACTTACACAAATCACAATTATACAACTTCGTTTTTGAATTAAATGTGCAGAAAATTAAACTTTGATATTTTCCATTAGTACTTCCGTCAACTGTATTCATTTCGTTTGTTAACGACGTAGATGACGGTTGTTCTGAACTGTTTTCTGAAAGAAAATTGGAAGTGGAATTTGTATCTATGGTTTTCAAAATGTTAGTATCTTCAAGTTCCATACTTAAATAATCGATGTCATTTAATAAAAGTTCAGGATCGATTTGTACAGAGACATTTTGTTCTGATGTCGGTATAGGAAGTTCTAAAAAAATAGTCTTCTTTTGTAATAATTATCACAATTATTCACCAACTCACCTGCAATATTTTTTAATTTGTCATCATCACATTGGTTTTCTTTAGAACTCATTTTGTGCTTTTTAAAGTAAATAAATGAAATTTTAGGTTAAAATTGCACGAGTCGAGTGCGATTATAATATTTCTTAATGCAATGTTGCAAGATGTACAAGGTATAATCAAATTTTTAAAATATTTGAGTTTATTGTAAATAAATAATTTTACAGCTCGAGGTGCGTATACTACGATAATTAACCAGGTGTCCTCTGTAGTGAATGAGATTATTGTCCGTGCAGCGTGAAATGATTCACTAATTGCCTAACAATAATGCAGCGCTCTTCAAATTCGAAATATTTCCTAAAGTGAATAGAATGATGATTGAGTATAATTTATTGTTGCATTTGAATATAAGCGACCGCAATGATATTTGAAAAAATTAATAATTATGTAGTTAATAAATAATTTAATGGTGGATAAATAAAATTTTAACAAATGAAATTAATTAATTGAACATTTTTTAGAGTAAAGTATTTAAAGGTTTCTCACCACTTTAGTTATTTTTAAATGCTGATTAAATCGCTAATTTAAGAATGCCACAATTAGGCAAATGATGAGAATTGGTCATCTTAAGTGAAATTTCAGTCAATTCAATCAAAACCTTAAATTTTTAAATGTTCCCAGTATCTTTTTTAAGATAACTCGAAAGTTTAAAATGTTAGAAATTAATTAGTAAAGCTACTGGTTTTTAAAAGAAACTAAATTAGGGTATTTACATTTTATAAAAATTCTCAAAGTAAAGTAAGCCGTTGATAAAATCTAAATTTCTAAGAAGTAAATTTTAAAAAAATGTTTCGGAACTTTTGATCATAGGTTTAATTAATCTATTTGCTTTTGCACAAATTAAAATTAATCGTCAGAATTAAAATACAGATCACATTGGTATAATAGGTGTATCAAACTTATTTTACTCAACGTCGACGGTTTTTACTTTATTTTGATTGGTTTAATAGGTCCCCAATATGGTAGGTAAAAATAAAAACGAAAAAATTTGGCATTGATCGTTAGCTAAACACAAGATAACGATCAGTTAGGTAAATTGGCTTAGTTATTTTGCCAACGTTTTTAATAGGGTACATCTTAAACCTATTGTTCCCTCTTATTCTCGTTAGGGCAGATTACAATTTTAAAATATATCGAGATCCTTTTTATGTTTGTTTATAAGGTTTATTATTGATTTATCATCGTAATCACATATGAAAATGCGCATTATTTCCAAAAATAATGAGCCTTAAAACCATTGATGTTTGTTTGTACGTAGGCAATTTTAAATTACTTTGATATTCAAATTATAAATTAATTTTTCAAACAACTGAATTTTAGCAAGCTCGTACAGATATACGTTTCCTTGACAGAGTTTCTAATTTTTTTATCCCTCCATTACCCGATGCTGAAGTTACATTTTTTTTTAAAACTCTAATTAAAAAATGGACAGTCGATTAATTTTCTTCAATAAAAGAAAGATCAGTAAAGAAGTCGCTAGTACGTGCGAAAGTTAGACCTTAATCTAAATCCTAAACCCACAGTGGACTGGACACTTCCAAGTTCCACAGTTTTAGTAATTCGAATAAATATAAATAGAGGCGAATTTATGAAATGAATACACCCTTACCTCCATGTTCAGACTGACTATACTTTTTCAGAAGCGCAGATACTTCTAGGGGCCTGCAATGTAAAGTTTTGAAATACTTTCATTGGATTTTTTTCATTAATAGAATGAAGTTTTGTTCTTAAATTAAATTCTTTATATTAATGAAACAAGAAACAATTCAATGAACAATGATTCTTATTATGAAGAAAATATTGATGAAAACATTTCATTAATTTAATGAATATTTTCATAAAACAATGAAAAATGTTTCATGAGATTAAAGAACGCTTTCATCGGCTCAAAATTATTGAAATTGTTTCATTATCCCAATGAACTTTTTCATTATTTGAGGCACACTTTTCGTGCAGTGAAGATGGTCGTTTGAAGATGTATACTATTACTAAAGCACTGAATACATCAGAACTAATTTGAAGATTGTGTTACCGAAAACTGGACATGAGTGGATTCAAAAATTGTAGATGATCACCTATACATGTCGATGCTATTGATGTACGTATACGCATCTGCATCTGCAGCAGTCATCTCGAGACTTGAAGAAGCGCTTCACCCTGTATAAATCTGGAAATGCCGAAATTTTTGAATTATTAATTTCCAGGGAGAGCTCGGATTTGCCATAACTTCAGGGGTCCGAGACGCTGTCGCGCTCTTTGCCAGTCAGTGCCTGCTTACTTCTCTCAAAATCAATGAGTAGATACTGCCGTCATAGGGAATATAGAACTCATTCGATCAGAGAAGAACCTCGTACGTCCAAGCAGGAGATTGGATTCTTCCGTTCTTCTCTGATTGAATGAACTGTAAGTACAGGCCGATAAAGGAGAACTTTCAGTTGAAATGCGCATAACGGGAAGGGGGACGACATTAGGATAGGAGTAACAGAGATGTGCATAGGTTCAAATGTAAATCTTACGTAGTTTACGTAGTGATAACACACTTTTACTACTGCGCATCTTAAAATCAACTGAAAATTCTCGTTTGTTGGCCTATACCCTTCTCATGGTTCTACTTTTAGGTCTTACGATTCGTAAACTATAGTTTAAGAGCACACTGATGAAGTCTACAATGTAGGTATTGCCAAAAGGATTGGAAGTACTGAGCTTAAAACTGTTATTAAAAATACAAATAAACTAATAATTTTACTTCTTTACATTCGTCATTGTCTAATCTAAAAACTCCATAGGAAGCAAAAAGTCGTTGTTTTGTAATAATTGTATGGTTTAACGCCTAGCAATGTGTCTCGAGTTAAGCACAAACAAATTGGAAAAACATTTGTCATTTAATGTATTTTTTCTCTTCAAGTTTCAAGTACTTCTTCATTCATTCCAAACTCATCAATTGTTAGTTGACGCCACCAGCTGCCATTGCACAATGGCCCTAATAAAAGTAAAATTTAGAAATTTGCTTTAGTTACACCTTTTGCCCAAATTATAAAATTGTACCTTAGGCACATTATTTACAAAAAAAACTACTATTCAAAATCAAATCACTTTCATTCAAGTGCCATTTTCGATTCTTCAAGTTGCCACCCATGACTCGAGTTCCATTCATTCAATACAAAAAGTCAAAAAGGTAAAGAGTACCATAACGAAAAGTAACAGATATTGAAGATGGACTTCTTTTGTTATTAGAGTTTACCCGAATTACAGAATTTGTATTGAAGTTATTGTTAACTGTGGTAGGTATAACTCGAAAATAAACTTTGTATATTTTAAAACCATTGTTTAAAATGGTATTTTGAGTCCATATAAGTTTTACATGTGTGGGTCTATTAAAAAGTATTTGTGTTAAGGGTCGCTCTTAAAAGTTGACTATTGAAATGTGATACGAATTCAACCCAAGAAATGTGGAAAAGATTCTTTGAAAGCGTGCCACATACTATTTGGGAACTTATCAAGTTAATTTTGCAGGCTGAATATAGATATAGATACAATTGACCGTTACTTGTCTAAAAAAGAAAATCTGTAATTAAAGTTTTATATTTCGGTTTGCTTTACGCAACTGCAGTTCTAATAATTTCAATAATATTAACCTAGCCGATTCTTAAAAATTATATTTACGATGATCGTGAAAGCAGATCGTATAAAATAAGCTGTTAATCATAATAACTACATAACTTACATCAATTTGTTACCTCATCATGCATCAAACGTAATCGTTTCGTGAACGAACACTCCACACTAATGACTTAATGTTACGTGATCTAATTTATAAAATTACTTTAATTGTCGTATTTGGCACCAATGGTGTTACCATACCATGTAATTTGTCAATTATTTATAGTGTGTATTTTCCAATAACAAAGAGACAGCGTGATTTTAACACAAAAGGTGTTGGGAAAACTTCAACACATCAGTTACAAATTGTAATATCCTACAGTCGATATTTATAAATTAGGAAGAATGTTAGAATCGTTAGTGTTAGTGAGAACTAAACACCCCCTAATTAAACACAACTTTAATTTTATACTAAAACGTGATTAATATTTGGGAAACATATGTCAGTTTAGCGCTGCATTCCTTCTAATGAGGCAACGCTCTTAGGATTCTTCGTTGGGTCGTGAAGAACTCGAACCGAATTTGATACCATATCCGGATAAAACAGAAACCAGGTGCTCAATATTTTTAAATTTACTAAGAAAATGGCCTCGGTATACAAAATTAATTAAACGATTTTCACGACAAAATGTATAAAGGGCTGTACTGCAAACCAAAGTGTGAAACGATAAAGATACCCCTATGTTAGCTCCTCCTGTTCCGGTTAGTGATTCCTTAATAGTTAGGCCGTTTAAATATGTCCTGCGTCCCCTATATGATTGATTTATTTTACCCTCAAGTCAAACACTAACTAAATCACAAAATCATTTATCCTTTTTCATTAATAGAGACCTTGTTATGAAATAAATTGTGATCTATTCATTTTTATTTCCAATATAGGTAGGTCCTCAAATTTAATACCAAAAATTATTAGTTTATAAATATAAATGTAAAAAAACAATTAAATTAAAAAATGTTTTAATCCGGATCTGAACAAAATTAACCACAAACACATTGAAGTCGTACGTTTCAAATAAATCTAGACAAAAGATGTCTATATTCAAGATGTTTATGTTGTTTATTTGTAATGCCCTGTATAAAATGTATGAACGTTGCCTCCGGTGTTAATTAAGTTGATTACCTGTATTAAAAGTTCATCATTCACCAGCAGATGTTTTACTATACAATATTTTTTTGCCTATATTCTACGTTGCTAAGACGTTGATCAATTTTATTACCATTCATTTATTTTCAGGAAAAATATTATGATATTTATTATTTTATATTCTATTTTAAATGAAAGAAATAAATAGAGAACAAGAATATAATGTAAGGTAGTTGTAGATAAACTTTTATACACGTATTTTTAGATACGGGTATGGAATTTTTCTTCACGATTTCATTCTTAAATTTCTTAGTCAATGGTTATGATCCGGTGGATTCAATAGATCTGAAATCAACATTCCCTGGAGCCGCAAAGAGCCCGAAAAAGGGATGAAAGTTCATTAGAACGTTAACGGTATTTCCAAATAATGCTCCAAAGTACTGATGGACACATCACTTGGGCTATGATAAATCAAACGGCAATGAACACGGGAAGAAAAAGAGAGCGAAATTGTCTACCAAAACATATCTATACATCTATAGGTATGTCCACAAAAGTAGACAGTTGTGTCATTTATAGAAGGAAGACTACAGGAAGATTACATCGAGATTTTTCAGTATACAGCATTATGAACAATAGTTCGTACTCGAATCCACTTTTACTACCTGGATTCGTTCAAATTCTGTCAAATTATAGTAAAGTACGTTATTCTATTAAAGCGGCACGTGTTTTCTGCATCTATCTCAATAGAAGCCGCGCTATAGTTAGCTAAATTTTGTGAACACATGTGTGAATGAGTCACTCTCTATAGTTGTGGAATTGGACTTTACATCAAATAGCAGAATGGTGCTCATGGCCCTAAACAGACACAAAATAAGTTCTGCATTTAATGCATCAATACTCTAAATCAGATATCTATGACTACAAAAATGACGATCTACAAAACCTCGCTAAGTCAAGCGTCATCAAAAAAACGATAAAATGAAAGAAAGTTGACAAGAGAAGACTAGGCGATTCTGCCTATTGGATCCGAATCCATTCGCCCATTCGAACTACTTCGAATCTTGTGAGAATATGTAGAGGTGTCATTGCTGGTACTCTCACTGATCACTATCGATTAAATAAACATCTAAACACAATTGATGTTCCAGATGCAGAGAATGAAGCAAAGAGAAGAGAAGCGGATGAAAAAATTGAGCATATACCTATGCTTTGTCACTGCCCTGCGTTAACGCTAATCCTTGGATCTGAATGTTAGGGTCAATATCAGTGAAGCTTCATCATCCAGTATCCTTGAATTCATCCAAAGATTTAACCGATTATGGAAGAAGTTTTAAAAGCTTTACTTCGCTTTACTCTCCACCCTAGCAATCCAATTCAAATACTCTGTGAGATTAGCGACAAGAAACAGGAAAGGACCCCACACTTTTTATATGGATAAACGGTTTCAGTCAAATTTGATAAAATTTTGATAACTTGTAGATTTTGGGTCTCCTGAACAAAAGTCTCTAAGACAAAACTTTCTAAGTCCTCACCCTTCTGACACTCGCTTCAGTCGCTAAAATAGACCGAAAATAGCGGATTTGACTATTATGCCATTTAGTGTAGTCAACGAACCAAAATTTATTCTGATTTTCGGACTTTTGCCGGAAAACTGCCTTCATTGGTGGGCCGTAGTTTTTTATAGAGAACTTGAGTGTTAATTACTGTTATGATATAAAACTTTAGGAAGTTGTAGCTGATATAGTAATAAATCCATATTCCACATTTGGTCCAAAAATATTAGGAACAACGACTATAAGATTTGCATTTTGGTTCAAATTTTCTTTTTCATATTTGTTGTTAGCAATATTGGTAGTATCGCAATAATTTTTCTCTTGAAATGTAGGAAATTTAATGCTCTTTCAGGTGAAAACAAAAACAATCACATAAGACCATTTTTTCTTCCGATTTCTTTAAAAATAAAAATAAAATTTTTTTACTATTTGTCCACAATAGTACATTGCAATACATGGTCGGTACGTGCATAGTTAACAAATCCAGAAAATGTTAGCAAAACGAGACCCGTAGGGTCGAGTTTTTCTAATTTTCGAGATTTGTTAAGAAAAGCACTTAACGATCCAAGTATTGCATACTATTTTTTGCACAATCGTGAAAAATAACTAATAATAAATTCATTTTTTAAACTGACATTAGTTGACAGTTGTAAATAATTTTTATAATTTTAAAGTTTATTCAAAATAGTAACCGCTGGAGAACAATGTTGTCCCAGTAACAAGAATAAAAGTAACAAATAGCTCAAACATCTGTTTCACTTACCACCCTTGTGCTTTTGGTTAAATATTTCGAAATCATTATTTTATTGTTTCTATGGACACATACAATGGTTTGGTAAAATCAACTTCCTATTAGTATAAACATTGTTGGTAAGTACAGAATAGAACACGATTGTGCAAAAAATCAATTTTAGTGGTTATACAAAAAGTGCTAGATCCTTTATGATTTTCCTCGACCATAAAATTCAACAAAAATGTTATCAAAATAGAAGAAGACACAGATTTAATGATATCTAGATTATCGTTGGGTCTACAAAATAATGTTCTTATCACAAAATGTTAAAAGCCTCAACTCAACAATTTAAGAATTTCAGTTACAGAGAGACTCCAGCTAAAGCCTAACTTAAGTTTTCTGAATTCTGTAAGCAAAGAGAAAACATTAGGCGATAGTTGTAGGTAACTAAGGTTGCAGTTTCACTAAACACTTCTAATTTTACTTCTAAGTTTATGCCTTTAGAAGTCAGAACTTTCTTCCACGGGTATAATATTCTTCCAACCTTCCATTTCTATTGCTGTCGGCTGGCCAACAGGCAGGAACTCAAGGTTTCCAAAAAACATCAAGTAACCGTTGCGTCATTACTCACCAAGCCACCAACAGCTGGATAACTGCCCTGCGACTATTATTATTGAGTAAAAATTGGGTGACTAAGACCTCTGTGCCCCAACCCCATAAATATATCACTGTGATGATAGTGACCACAGTTTGGTAAAGTAGATATTTACCTTGAATCCTATTTCATCCTGTTATTTATTATTTTCAGTCATTTCTGGCCATTTGTACAGCTTACAAATAAACTGACCGATGGTTTAACTGGCGGATAAGTTTTCAAAATACCTAATTGCCACATAAACTAAAATCGGTGCCAACGGCCATAAGTAAGTAGGAAGTACCTTCGTAGAAAATTTATCCGTCAGTTATTTTGTTATTTGATTTATCCTACAGTTAGATGGAGATGCAAAGGTTCTTGACAACTTATCCGCCAGATAAACTATCTGTTAGTTTGTCTATAAGAGGTGCTGCTAACGGCCATTATTCCATTTCCCTGTTTATACGTGTGTGCTTACATAGAGCAATCCTAAAATCTCTACACTTTCATACCAATTCCTAGGTTCGGAAGACCTTATCTTATAAGCGTCTTCTACAAAAGCTTTTGAAAAGTAAAATACAATCTCATTCTTACTCGGTTCTCAACAATCTCTTGAAAGACCTGAATGGTGGATAATATAAAGGGTATAAGAATCTACATAAACAAATTTTTTAGCAAAACGAGTTTTACAAAACCAGCTCCAAATTAGACTAATTATAAATTAAAAGAAGTTGACAAAATTCTATAATTAAACTTAACATCATTATCAGTATAAAATTATTATTAAAAAAACTGCCCAGACCACCTAACTTTAACCAGCTCCTGTTTTAAAAACTTTTCAACTAATTAAAATATTTTTGCTGCAGTAATTATTATAATTAATACAAATTGTTAAAGATACAAGAGAATTTTTTTGGCGAGAAAAGCATTAATTAAATGAGAACTTGTACGAAAAATGTACACAACCGATAAAATAACAAAACAACCTCATATACCCAATTGTATCAATTAAAATTTTTGAGCTCATATATAAATTGTTCAAATTGATTAAGGAGGAAATATTCAGTTTAGGCGAAGTTGAAAGTAAAAACTTTTTTTTTCAATTTCAACTTAATGTTTGACTTTGGAGGTTCAAAACGTGTAATTTATAACCATTCTGTGTTGAATGTCTTGAGTTTTAAGTTTATTATTTGCACAAGCAATAGACAAACAGGTCAGTGAGTAAAACAAAGAGGCGCTTTGCAGACAAACCTGCGGCGCTTTGCGGTCCATCTACTAATGACCGGCTCAACTAAAACAACATTTAATTAGGATTCTTATGTTTGCAAAGCTACACTGTTAAAAACTCAAAAAAAATTTAAAACCCAAATGACCACTCCACTACCAAGAAATACCTTGCAATCTTGCAAATACGGATTATATGTTTAGGTACCTAGGGAATAAAAAATATACAAATGACAATTATTAGCAATTAGTACATTAGTAGAACGTAACTTTAGGAGAAAATGGTGTGATCGGCAGTTACTTTCATAAGCGAATTAAAATTTCAAGTATCTGCATCTGGCAAAAATTAATGAAATGGTTAAGCTCGAGATGATGTGCACCGAATGGATATATTGTGATCATAACTTGGTTCAAAAAATCCAGAACTAATTAAAAATTTAACGTAACAGCGTAGGGTAGTAACACGTTTGATCTGTTCGGTAACTTTTGGTTTACAGAAAGAGCATCAGAAGCGGCACGGTCAAAGCTTAACTTGTTGTCTCATATTGCGGGGTGGAGCACTAGGGCGCCGGGGCCTACTTCACGGTCTACTTAGGTCAATATTAACTTATTAATAGAACAATACTTACTTTTGCAAATTAAAAATTTAATTTAATTTTTGACAAATTAATGAATTGGAAATATAAATTTTAAAACCGCAAAATTACATGGAATTTCTTTGATTATTATCAAAGATACGCGTGCAAGTGTTGTGCAGACATGGTAGTCCTAGAAAATTAACCACTGACAGTTTGACATAACCCAAGATTTTGTGGTTATTAAGAATAATAATTATGTATCAGATAACATAACAGATTTTGACAAATGACCAACTTCCTCAAATTTCGCCGCAATAGGTCGGTATAGCACCGACCTATTATTTATTACAAAAATTATAGCAAGAAATTAATTGTGATAATTTAACAAGTCTTGTAAGTAAATTAAACTTTTGTACACAAAAAGTTAAATGCTTTTAAATGCATCTGTCACTAATTAAATTGGTTAATCAAAATTTAATTTATTTGTACTTCTATATCAGCTATTTTAAAACAATTTGGCATGAGTTCAACTGTCTTGTAAGCAGATTATTAGGTGTACTTGTAGCTTGTAATATTTACAGCTTAGCATTATCAGTCTTTCAAAAAAGAATTAAATTAATTGTAAAAATTAATAATTTTTCTAAAATTAAATATTTGTTCATATTAAATGATTTTGTAGTTTTACATAAGAATATCTCAGGTATTAAAATATATTTTTGAGTAGATTGCAAATGAAAGACGATAATTACACTTGTTAATGCACCAGAAATATTAATTACTCGAGTAGAGGAAATATTGCTACGCATGATGCAAATTTCTAATGGTGACTAACTTAGAGCGCCATCAACAAGATAATATCTTTAAGATTTTTTTAATTTGTTCCTACTATTTTAAACCTTTAGTCCAGATGAGCAGAAATGGCATGATCCATATGGTGATCTCTCCTAGAAGAATTATTTTGAAGAACATACATTTTCAGAAGAGAACGTTCATTCATCAGTCGGAAGTGGGAACATTTTCAGTAACTGCGTCGTCTGTGTACGAATTTACTAAGTTTTTCGATAGCCAGCGATATCGTTAACTTGCGATTGAGGTTATGTTACGATTTTGTAACTCAAAGTTTTCGATTTTTGTGGATAGATATGTCTATAGCTACCGAAAATTGTTAATTTAGCACTATTTTCTTGGTACCTAACGACAAATTTACCACATAAATCTCTAACTTTGAATTACAAAATTCATAATTAGCGAATTCGGTAGTTAACCACGTCGCTAGCTATCGAATTTAGTTAGTGAATCCGGATACTGTGATGGGAAAATTAGCAATATGTGTATAGAACGACAAGCACAAAAAACTATTCTCAAACCATTAACATGTTATAGAAAATCTTTTTCTTCTTCGGATACAATCTATTGATGAAGTTCGTTGGTCTGTTCCAATTCCATTTTTACATTTTCTTCTGGATCTTAGGGCACCAGACTGTTATTCTTTTTCTTACGTATTGAAAGAGTTTCCACCTGCATTTGCATTTCTTCTCGAAGCTTTTACTAATCTTTTAAAGCAGTTATCCCTACACCGGAGTACGGTTGTAGTTGTAGCCGACATGTACGAATGAAATTTTACTAAAATTTAGTAAAAACCCAAACTACAAAAGAAAACAAAGAAATCGTGTGTATAAGTACTTAGGTAAAGCTCAAAGGTAACGTAATTAGGCGGATGCCCCATTCATAAAAAACAATTTACCAGTAGTTTGACTCTTTCAATAATATCCTGTTGTGTTTTGGGCATCGTGTAATGAGGTGGTAATGAGGGTGTACCGATGGTACACCAGATGATCCCATGTAAAACCTTTACAATACCTTCATTGCCTTCATTCTCTGTGTTTTTGTCTTGCGGTACAATATTGAGCATGAATAGGTCTAGAAATTGCATTTAGTTCGAATGATGGAAAATGTTATCCCACACACAACCATGTTTGTTTAGTGGAGTATTTTTATTTATTTGAGTGTTTCTTTTTCCAACCGATTGTTATTATGTAATTATTCTTGAATAAATAATATTGTATTGTATTGTATTGCCAGGCGGCAGGTCATGTTTACAATAATTATAAATAAGATGTAAATTGATTATAAATAATTTTCAATAAAATCAATAAATTAAAAAAGTCTAATAATTTATTAAATAGCCAATTGGATATAAATCATTCTCCGCTACAACTAAATCTTTGCTTTACTGACTGTGACTTTTAATTTCAACTTTCCAAAGATCGTTTTACGTTTACCGGTCGTCGCTAAACTATCATATTTTTTCCGCAACTGCTAAAGTGCTATTATGCTTTATAATTTATATCAATGTTGAAATGTTATGTTCAATGAGAAATGCTATATGCTACTGCTATTTTTACTAACTGCTATATTAATGGAACAATATTAGACTGAAAAGAACATAAACTGCGAAGTACCCTGAATGAATTATGTATGCTTCTTGCTATTTTTCTAACTGCTACATGCTTCTTGCTTTTTTTACTAACTGCTATCAAAGACCATATAGAAGTATAGTCTGTTATACACTGTAGACTGTAGACACTGTACTGTACTGTAAACACTGTAGACACTGTATAGTCTTTGCTGCTATATGAATAGCTGCTATTTCTCAAAGCGCATAACTGCTACAACTGCTATTGGGCAAATAGCTGTTAAAAAATATTATAAAATAGCAGACTGCTATTTAGCAACACATCACTAAGTATAGGGTGCTAATTAATAAGTTAATAAACATTTCAAAGCTAATTTTGTCTTCCCATAG
This sequence comes from Malthinus seriepunctatus, assembly GCA_963924605.1. Lineage (NCBI taxonomy): Eukaryota > Metazoa > Arthropoda > Insecta > Coleoptera > Cantharidae > Malthinus > Malthinus seriepunctatus. The sequence goes on from OZ004602.1 coordinate 8,306,296, forward strand.
CCAACCACCTATGTGATGTAAAATTACCGTAATTTAAAATTTTGGTAAATAACTCGCGTAATTTACGATTTTTTATAACCACTTTTATTTTTCAGGTACGTATTCCATTTTGAAAAAGGGTAAATTAGTCGAAAATATATGCAATACTGGAAACATTTAACTACATCATTGCACTATTTTTATTAATGCGGTAATTTAAAACGCAAAATTACGGTATTAAGTTCGTAATTTACAGTATAACGTATAATTCACAGCAAAAATTACAACTTATAGCACTGCCTAAGTACATGGTAATTAACGGTAATTGAAAACGGTAAAGTACCGGTAAAGTACAGAAATTAATTTCGAAATAAATTACGACTCACATCACTGCCTATAATACCTATCTATCTCACGGTTTATGTCGAGATCTCCAAACATTATAAAGATGAATTGGGAACAGCATATTATACGACACATCTTTAGACCTATAAGGTAGCTATCTACCGTATCTACCCTTATGATTGAATTAAATTTGAAAAATGCCCTCATGGTAGGTCGATAATTTCTACTCTTTTATTTTTATGAAGGTAAAAACAATAAGTAAAGTCAAAAATACCACTCAAGTTCCGACACTTTTGCTATAATTAAGACCATATGTCATATTAATGATGAATTACCGTCTTTCACTGTATATTATATTACATTAGAGCTCATTTGTAAATGAATGTTAAATAAATGATTTATTATTCTTATAGTTATAATTCTTGTAGCAATTAACAAAGATTTATGATAATAAATTTTTTAAAAATTTACTTTTTAAAAACGCCCATTTTTAAATTAATTATATAATGGAAGAATTTTAAAAATGTTACTATTCTAGGTAAATTCAGCTATTAAAAAGGTTGTTAACAAACCATTTAACTTTGTCGCTCCTAAAACTGACCTTTTTTTCTCTCCTAAATTCACTTAGAATCGATAAATCTTTAACTCAAAAAAAATGAAACAAAACGATTAAGATAAGAAATTTGAGTTTTTATTAAAAAATTAGTAGTACCAAATATCTTTTAGAAATAAAAAAAATCGTAATATAGGGTGTGATTAGATAAAAATCACCACAATAGAATCAATTTAAGTTTTTTAGATTGCCTGGACATTTAATAAATTAGAAACAGCTTCCATTTAGATTTTTTTTAATTAAAAATGTAGTTAAATTTTAAATTAAATTTAAATGAAATTTAATTAAATAGATTTAATCAGTCGATGACACAATATCAATTATTATCTGTTTATGGTCAAGTTTCTTTTAAATTTTTAAAGAAATTTGGTATTTTTACCCATCGATGCGATTTAAAGCAATAAAACTATTGAAATCCTTAATTAATTTTTTAAATGGTTATAGTGGTGATTAATTATATGTGGAACTTTAATTAAGTGAGTCACAAACGTAAGGCCTTGGATTTACGTAAATTTTAAAAAATTTTGAACGCTATGAATATTGAGTATGTATTGTATAATGGTGAGAGGATCACATGGGATTTTTCACTAAAATTATCTTTTAGTTAGCTAGGTATTTCAACTTCTATAGGATAATGTTGAGCTTTTTCATAATAATGAATTAAACAAAATGACTATTAATAGAAAATAAAATTTGGGGCATGATTTGTTTAGAATTGAAGTCGAATATTGATATATTTTAGTTATCACTTATCATAAAGAAAAGGTTAAATTAATTTTAGATAGCTTCAAATTTATTATGATTGCCTATTTCTCGCTCCAAGTTAATAACATAATTTTTAAACTGTGTCAAAAATGACATAAATTTCAAATTATATTAACCTTTTTCCACTCTTAAATCTAATAAAAATAATTGAAAATTGAAAAAATCAATTAAACTCGAATATTATCTTAATTTAATTAAACAATAACCAAAAGTTCAATTCGTGAGTGCGTGAAAAAACAAACTTTTTTTAAATGAACGATTTATTCATTTACAACAAAAGGTTAATTTTTTATAAGAAAATGTCAAAAATGCCATAAAAATTTGTTTTATAAAATTTATATTTAATATAACACAAAAGCATTGAAAAATACCTGAATGTTTCATAAAAGAAACCGAATCAAATAACTATTTTATAGAGTCGTCATTTTTGTTCAAAAATTTTTATAAAAGAGTAGGTGGGTAAAATTCAAAAGGTGTCATATCAAGATGAGACAAGTATATACCAATATCAATAGCTTTTTCACACACGAATTTTATGTAGGAAATAAATATAGAAACGCCAATTTTAGTTTAAAAAGAAAATCCTTGCAAATTTTTGACGTTGTGAGCTCGAAAATGGAATTTATTTTTTTATACAAATTAAACTACATGATCGTACATTTAAATCTGAAACGCAAATTGTAATTTGTTTAATTAAATAGAGGGTAAATACTCAATATTTTTTTCTATAGCCCAGTTTGCAATCACAAAATGTGCTCTATTATTGTATAATTTATAACAGAACTCATAAATTTTTGCCCGAATGATTTTCTATAAATGCTTTGTACTTTATTTGTGATAATAAGAGCCGAAATAGACCTATTATTCTATTAATCAAATTATACAGATTATAAAGTTATAGATACATGTATTCATACAGAATTTAATGACGAAATATTAGATTAATTCTGCTCTCCAGGGTTTACCTTAGGTATTGCAGCACTACCCAGCGCTTTTAAGAGTACAACCTCGAAGTTGATCGTGTTTGGATGGACTGATGGATACGTTAAGCCGTCAGTCCAGGTTAACCTTCAAGGGAAGCTAAAGCTCTGTTGGTTATTATAGGCTATAAACAAATGAATCTAATGGGACCCTCTGCTTTCACGTGAACTTACGAAAAATTGTGAGCTATATAGAGAGTGTAAATATTAAATTCAAAGCTTTGCACTTAATATAGTGTACATGAACCTGTATAATTAGGTATAATTGTTCCTTAATTGTGTTCGATTTGCACATAAATCAAAACCCTAACAAACTCTTTTTTGAATAATAACCTACTTATACTTAAACCCTTTTTATTATTTTTTTATAATACCATATCTCATCTAACAATAAGACACAATTAAAGATAATTTTTAATTCATAACATTAAATATACCTGAGCCATACAAATGGTAAGTTAAAAAACGATATAAATGATAAATTTAATAAATAATTCAAAATTTAAAGCTGACAAACGATACAATTAAGCATATTAAACACTTACAAACGAGACCGAAGTGCAATAAAAGCTCCAGAAGACAACTTTTTGCTAGTAGCTTTCTAGTTAATCACAATTTAACAATGGCCAGGACCGTCTGTGACTATTGAAAACCCTGACGTATATAAATTATGCATTTCACGCTCTTAGAAATGATATACTGAAGTCAGTATATTTAGCAACGTTTAGGCATCATTATAAGGGGGAAATCTCAATAAAATCGGCAGATGGTTGTGCTTCCAATTGTTAACTGGTCGTCATGGTCGACGATCAAACACAACATCCAAAATGTATCAACTTGAATTTACCACAAACCTTTGATTTTAATAAATGGGTAACGTAAGTGCAACTACTGTTAACCATGTTTGATACAATCTTCGAGCGTTTAATATCAAATTAGCACATACGCCATTGATTATTTGATCCATCCAATCGCATTTGAAGAATATTACAGAACCAATGAAATTTCAATTTATTTCAAAGCAGTACGCAATTAATTGTCTGTAAATAATTGCACTCACATGTAAAAACTATTAGTGGTGACATCTAGGCAAAGCTCTAAAGTAAATTAAAATTGAATTTATTGTGAGTCCACCATTTCATCATTTCCGTGTGTCAGATGTTTCATTCTACCAGTTTTTTGTTGTTGTTTGGATATCCATCAATTTTGAGAACTTCCTAAATACGCCTTTTTAACTAATCTTGTTAAAATTGGTGCTAAAACCAATTACTATCATAATAAAGGTATTAAAGCAAACCTATACGTTTTTAAAATAGGTATTTGTATGAGATTAAACGTCAAGAAAATGTTGGAACTGACATTGAAGACGTAAGATTTTCAAAAAAAGAGTTTAAATGCACTTTTGTTTGCAATGTTTTGAAAGTAAATAAATGGGCGGAACGCACGTGCCTTAAGCTTATGCTTAACTTAACAATTTCAACTTCTAAATCCTGTCAGGTGTTGTCAGGTTGATACATTCCAATAAACTTCTACAATATAACCGAGTATGTGAGTCTACTAAACAGCACAGTACGACTTTTAAATTTAAAAAAACTGCATCCCTTAACTCGTTAGCTCTCCTGATAAATCTAATTTCAACAGTATGCTATTTTGTATGCTATTTTCACATCATTCTGAACCCAACAATAAATAAATCCAGGAATATTATCTGCATTATCTGAATAGAAATTCAATAAAAAGATCCTTGCCTTATTATTCGCTGAGAATCAGCTCTAAAAATTATGACTCAGCCTCTCAGTGGCAGGATACTCGTAAGGTACCCAATTGCGTAATGATCACCTTTTTACAGAAAAAATATATAACCCGTAATCAAGTTTTGGATTACTGTCTGCAGGTTTTAAAATGATCTTGTGAAACATAAATATTTCTTCTTGATTTATATCCAAGTGCTACTATTTCCATTTCCATAATTATGTTTATACTCGTTGTCGTTGCACCACTGTAAACTGTAAGAAGGTATGATGCTCAACCAGAGTATCTATGACTTAAAAAGACGAGCTAGGGATCTTTCTTGGTATAGTTAGCCAGGGGTACGCCAGGGCAGGCCGAGCTCCTTATTGCAGTTTCCAGTGCCGAACAAGAAAACGTTGATTTAGAAAAAGCTTAGGAGAAAGTCAAATTCTTACAAACTCTTCGATATCATTTTCAGCAACGTATACTGCATTCACTGAAACATACCTAATAATTTATTGACGACTGCCAGAGTTTTTGGCTGTAGCACAGCGACTTGCGAGTTTACTTTCACAGTGTTAATAAGGATCAACCGCTCACAGCGACTCTCTATGTGCCACCAACGAATGTCTAATTTGGTCCTTCTATAGCGAACAGTTTTATTCTTAAGTACGAACAAAATCAACGGAAGTATTGCAGAAGAAAAGCTCTTGGTGTGTAGGTAGTAGATATAAATTTTGAAAATTTCAGCTGTTAGCTGCTTTTAATTTTTTTGAGCCTGCCCTGATAACATAGTCTAGCTACGGCCCTGATTATCTCCCACTCTTTTATAGGACTCGTTGGTTTCGGTTTGATATATTATTTGCATGTCACATCACAGATTTCGTCATTTGAAATTCCATCATAGAGGCTCACGGCTCAGTTTTCAAGTTGATTATTATTATCATTCCCATTTTACCACAGCATGTTTTTAATATTTTTGACATGCTCCCTCCGTAAATGAGTTTTGTAGAATCTATAGATTCGTTCTAGAGATTAGAGACTCTGATCTAGGTATTCTACTAACAGAGAATAATAAATAATATGGCTACCCCGTAGCTATACCAAGCCTTGTAAGATAAAAGAGAAAAACATTGATTTTACCTTCCTTTGAAGGCTTTTCTAAAACACTAACACGTTGATAGAGTGCCGGTTACGCCACTGGCTTCTCTGAAGTATACACAGTGTTAAATGCGGTCACATGCTCGCTATAAAACCAATTATTCTTCAAATTAGTAGAAATCACGTTAATCGAGTTAGTATTTATTTTATTATATAAAAAGTAGTAAAAAATTAGCTAACGTAATACATAATTGATTGAAGTAGAGTTTTAATAATAGCATCAAGTACATATAAACGAACGTAATTAAAGACTCCTTGTCAATGATATCAATATATAGTAGAGACATCAGACTACCATATTTAGATAGCGAACAATTACAACTTTTTGTCATCCTTATTTGTAATCATCAAGAAAGAAATTGTTTCACCAACATGGCGTATCATCGTATACACTACGTGAGTTTGAAAAGTATTAAAACAAAAAGTGCGTTAATAAAAAAAATGTTGACATTTAAAAGAAAATGTAAAATGCGTTAATGGTTAATATATGAGAATTAGGATTCAGAAAAAGTCATTTGACAACGATAACCAGTGAATAGCATCGTTAAATGAAAGATAAGCTTAAAGCTCGATTATTACACCGTTATATTGCGACATTTGAATATAACTTCGACAATTGCGATCAACTCCAGTTTATTAAAAAAATAACATTTGAATTTTTATATCTTTAGCTCGCACAATCAAAAAATTATTATTTTATAGATAACTTACTGTGTATATGCTGGATTGCTGGCTATACTTTTGAGATAACATATTATTTTATCAAGACTTCAACATGGGTTCCACATAGTTTCCACTTTAGAAGTGCTATAAGAGCAGTCTCGAGCGTGACTGAATAATTTTAAGTCTGGATATAGAAATAGGCACTTCATGAACGTGATACAGAGTAAATGACTTTTTGACAGCGAGGAACTTTATTATAGTGATAGTCTATCCCAATATTTAGTATCAAATAGACATTAAACTGAAAGACTACATGGTACTAACTATTATTGTTTCGAAATGATGTAATGAGTATTTAGGGTATCAACTTAAGCGGTCTATAAAACTATAACCTTACTAGACTATGCTTTGATATGGGCAAAAGTACAAAGAAAGTAGTTCATTAGGTTTAAACCACGGGTAAGTTCACAATGAAGTTTCGGCATTTATAGCAGGCTGTTTTTGTTGCTCCTTATATACCTTATATACCTATCTACTCTAAAGATTTTTCATTCGTTTAAAGTATTATCTTTGTAAAAACATAATTTAAACTCCATTAGCTATATAGCAACTCAATTTAAAACATAATATTAATGTGCACGCAATTGCACTTAGAAATTTTAAAATGTCATTTGTGTAATAAACACAAATTTTAATTTTTTCCCTCCATTTAATAAAGCAAAAAACGTCATTAAAAAGTCAAGAAAACGCAATAAACACATACTTTTATACCATCTACCCCATTTCGCATTTTACCACCTTCAACTAAATTACGTCTAAATGTGCAATAATAACTTTATCTTTTATGTTATGCGTCATTATTTCTAAACAATTTTTATGTTATAAACATAAATTTATATAAAAATTAATATAAGAGGCTATTCTTTTTCAATCTTTTTTATTTAAAATTGTATAGTACAACACAAAAGATCAATCAGGCTTATCTATGTGTTTTGTTTTACACGTGCCTGTCAAATATCAAACAATTGGCATTTAGGGGACGTGCGTCACTCATCGCTTAATCTGCAGTTAATCCTATAAACGATGTTTAAGTTTGACTATGTTTTCTCAGTAGGGGTTGTTAACCAGGGTGGTCTTTCAATCTTGTTAGTATAATACTAAGTGATAATGGAATTTTAAAGATTTTACTAATTTTCACAACTTTCAAAATGGAAATTCTCTCCTTTACAATGGGTTAAATCTCCTAGGTATTGCTACTTTGTTTACGCTAACAATGGTTAGTTATTGAGCGTTCAGCAAACAAGTAAATAGTGACATGCATCCAAACAAAAGTGAAATTTTGGAGAAAAATTATAAAAGTTCTAGACCAACACCTACTAAAGTGGTATCTTTTTGACCTATATTTAAAAGTTTTATTAATTCAATATAAAAAACAACTGTATAAGTAAATAAACAAACGAATATCCTTAACAACATCCAGAAGATTAGATATAATTTCAGGTAGGTAATGTTTATATTTTCAAAAATTTCTAAAAATTTTAATTTTCCATAAACTTTAAAAGCTCTACAACGCGATACTCAACCTCAAGATGAAACAGTGCTAGTATAGAGTATAGGCTACGAAGCTTGAAGTTCCTGATGATTTTTAATTGCAACCCAAATACCAAAAAATATCGATGCAGTCTAGATCTAAATAGTTATACTTTTATATAGCAAAATGCCTACACTGGTTCGTTTACGCTTTTTAAAAACATACCAGTGCTGGGTCTTGGATCAAAATCCTGTGTAACTTTTAGCAATTGATAGGAGACGGGTAGGAAGGGTAAGTAGCTTAGCGATTAGCATTAGCTAGCCTATCTCTAATATAATTACAGGATCCCATTACATTGACTAAACCAGTGTTTTCCAACCTTTTCTGAGTCACGCCCCACCTAAGCCTGTCTAAAATTATGTAACATAGGTATAGTTTACGCATAGATATAGTATTTTTATTTTTTTTTATGTTTATAGAATTATATGAAATGAAATTTATTATTTAGCACTAATTTATAATTAAATAATTAAAGATTTACAATCGCCATAGTAGAACGGATGCTTACCTATTATTTACAATGAGCAACTGTTGACTTTATAGAAGCTGAAAAACACTCTATCTATGCGTAAACTATACCTACCTATACATAATTTTTAATATTCAAAAATTGAATTGAAAAATTGAAACTCTGGACGAGTTCATTTTCGAATTGCCTCTCCTAACAATCAAATTGGCGTCAGGCCCCACATTGGGAGACACTGGACTAGGCAGTCATACTGTCATATGGGTATGTTATTTGGGTTGCAGTCAAAAATCGTCAAAGGCTAAGATAAGTTTCGTGGCCTACCTTAGCCACCCGATGTTTAGGGCTTTTCATATATAACTTTATTTACATTTAAAATACATACTTATATTGGATTTTCTTTTTAAAATAAATCTAAAAAACAAAATCAATATTTCCATAGGTAGGTATAGCAAAATTTAATTTGCATTTTCTAATTAACCGTTAAAACATTTTATGTGCAATTTCCTGTTAATTAAAAATTACAAAAATATTTTAATTAACTTTTCAAAATCCTATTGGAGTTTTTATAATTTTCAAATTGAAATTAGACTTAATAGTTAAGTTCCCAATCGCAATTAACGCCTACGTTAAACAAAATTAATTTTTAATGATTAAAATCTTAATTATTTACTTTTAAATGACGTTAAGTTTAAACCCAATTAAACATTGTAATTATAATTAATTTATACAAAAATTTAGACGAATTACAACCTACCCAAACACATGAATTATCTCGATCATAAAGTTGCAATTCTTGAAACTTTTGTTTAGATGTAGGTATTTACAGGGTGGTTCATATTCAATGTCCTATTTTTAAATAGGACACCCTGTAAATTATTGCAGATTATCCTGCAATAATCCCATTATTGGGATTCTCCTTTGAATAACAATCAAAATGAAATATGGTGAATGGAGTCTGACTGTATTTAACCTGGACCAAGATATTATGTAGGGGAAGGTAACCTAAAATGGTATATGTAGGTAAAATAGGACATGGTTGTTTCTCATTCTATTAAAACTGGCAATACCGCGAATATTTGATGTAATATTTGCGTTTCATAATAGTTATAAATAGTTTATTAAAATAAAATGCAACCCATCCCGCTATCACGCAGTTTTAAGCAAATGCGAGGATTAATATGGAGGATTAGTATGGAGGATTCGTAGTATACTTTGCAAATGCAAAGTATGGAAATAATATTTATATTTAAGCGCATAAGTTCCTGCAACATAACAGTTTGTAATCTGGAATTTTGTTAGTGAGCTCATTTTTATCTATCAAGATTTGCTTATCCATTGATACCAACGAAATTATTGTACCTACAAGTTACCTACTTATTATTTACGGGGTAAGTTTTGAAAATGGCAATGTATGTGTGGGTAAAACAGGACACTATCGATAAATATCCCATTTTACCTCAATTGAATGCGAGTCCTAAAACAATAATTGTCTCCTACATCAAAAAGCAATAAATGAGTGCAAAAATGTAGTTACTTTATAAATTAATATTTTGCTTTTACGTAGATTTTTTGAAATAATTTTTTGTGTTAAATTCCTATATCCCATTTTATATACCTCCTGCATTTTACCTACATAGTGTAGGTAAAATTTTACCTACATAGTGTAGGTAAAATGGGAAAATGCAGACATTTTGTAAATGCCATATTCATTATTCAAGTATTTCTTTTCCATGTTTGACTATTTTCGGATTAATATTTGGATGAATCAATAACCATACTATGCCATATTAATTTTTCAAAATTTTAAAACAATTAGTTTAGTCTATTTTTAATGTTAAATGTTAAGTATCCCGTTTTAGACCACCCTCCTCTAAAGTACTTTATGTTTATATATGTATACCAAATACAAAACACAACATTTTGCATCTACCTTAGTCCAGACTCATCTAACATAAGCCTATTTAACATAAAAAATTATTAGTTTAGGGGTTTATGCCCATGATGAGTATTGTATTTATAGAAACGAATCTACTACATAAACACTAAAATTTTATAAAAATACACCGAGAGCCAGTTTCCATAAGGTTTGCAAGATATCTTAAAATTAAAATATTAAAATTGTATCTTTTTTAATTTCTTTTACAAGAATCCGCAAGAATCACTAAAATTAAGAGGGTTTCTACCTGAATTTTTTTATTTGCCCTCATAATTTAAATTTTTAACTTCTTCTCGAAGCTTTTACTTATCTTTTATTGCTACTCAACCCAGTGCGGTGCTAACTTAGTAAGGATGGTCATTCGCTTCCAGACAAACTATAGGGGAAAGTGGGTAAATATCGACCTTTGTCCAATATCGACCAATATGGCCTTAAGATCAGCGTAAGCGTAAAAAAAGAAAATATAGCATTCTACATCATTTATTGGTTCATGTTGCAAACATTGGCTACTCATAACAAATGTTTGTGTCGCACATGCCGTTTACAGTGCTAAAACTAAGTTTTTACGGTTTTCTTTATTATATTTTGCTGCGTCATTTTAAGGTAAAAAGACTTTTTTTAAAACAAATAATTGCATATTTCTGAAACCAGATTTCATCCATGTTCAAATTTAATTCTCACGAGAAATAATTCTATTATGTAGAAGCTCCAAATATTTTTGTCCGTTCAATTTCCTTCAATAAAGAATAGTCCTATTATATCATTTCCTATTAAACCTGCCCAAACATTCACTTTTTGGGGTCTGTGACTTCTTGACGTAATGATTCAGGTGCATCAGATTATTTTTCCTCCAGGATCTAAAATTTTGGTGATTTTACTTCTTCATATTTTCAATTTACTTGCAAGTAAACTGAAAGTTATTGCTTCATCCGTAAATAATATTTTTTCTTCAAACGTCAAAAAAAGTTGACATTTTGTTATTGAACAAGTAAGGTTAAAGTTCTACTTTTACATACTAGGAGGTAAAAGTAAATTCTAATCTTAAATATTTACAACAAATAATTGTAACGTAATAGTAGATTACATGCCGAGATGGGAAGTGCTTCATTACAGCGAAGAGATATGGTAGCTGACTGAGGTGCGAAGCACCGAGGTCACCTATAGCTCGACGCTGTAATGAAGCCGTCCATCGAGGTAAGTATACTATTTTATTCAAAATCCTTTAGTTTTAAACATTTAATTTGCATATAAATTTTTTTTTACAATTATATTAATTAATCAAAGTGGCAACCTGTCACTAAAATTTTTTCAAACAACAACGTGACAAGTGACAACAACTGAAAAACGTTCACAAAATTTCCTATTAAAATAGCCAAGTTTTTAAATTTGAAAAATGTAGAGACATAATACTGGTCACACGTTTAAACGTACGTACAGCAGAAACTGTACTGGCTAACAGAGGAGGAGATGCATACTGCAATTGAAAAGACTTGGAGGCTGGAAGTCTAGTGCAGTAGCTGAGCGTTACGTGGAGAGTTCGTTGGATGAACATACAACAATTGCTAGTATTTTGTCTGAAGTTCATCAGCAAGGTACATCAGTACCATATTATTCAGATAGTTCTTTAGATAGACAGACAAATATTCCAATTACTTTACCTGTTGTTCATGAGGAGAGTAGGTAAACTTTAGCCACAGAGAGTTCAGAAATTGGTATGCGTTTGGCTAACACATCAACCTCTAATCATGAAATTACATTTTCACATGAAAATGTGAAACATGGTTTAATACTTACGGTTAATAGTCACGATAATTCAAAAGTTTTGATTAACATCAATTACTTAGATCCTAAAGAAAAAGATACCTAATTTATTATTATTTGTATTTTTTTATAATGTATAATAAGTATGTTCTAAATTAAATAAGTTCCCCCAATTATTATTGTTCATTATTTTAATGAGTTCATAGCAAATAATATTTTGACAGATTCACGTTATGTTTTATCTAATCTGTCAAAATATTTAAAACACAAGTCGTTCCAGTGTTTTTCTTTACAATTTACTAAAAATTGGCAATCCTTTTCAGACTATATTACTAACCGGTCAGTAATAAATTATTACTTACTCGTTGGGAATGACGCACTTCCCCTACTTCTTACATTATTTATATGTAATGTGCGTATTACTATAGTGATTTTGAATAAAATGATATTTTTCTATTTTGCGTTTACAATATACTCATTACAGCATCGAAAACCGTCCAAAACGATGTTGTAATGTTCTACTTTTAAGTACTGTTTCTAGTTTTTTTTAGTTTGAGATTGATTGACATTGGTAATTAAAATAATTATTTTGACATATGATACAAATCAATTATGTAAAAATTATTCTTAATTTTAAAAAATAATTACAAAAAATGCTTATTAAGTAACAAATACCAAAGGAATAATGTAATTTTTACGTAAATTCATTAGTATTAAAGTTAAAAATATTAAAATCAAAGAAACTTTACCGTCATCTCTTGGTAAAATCTTATAAGATTAAATAAACGTCAACTGTCAGTAGGACCAACTTAAGAATTTAAGCAATAAAGTTCTCTATCACGATTTTTTTAGAATCAATTTTTAAAATAAATCATTGCCAAATAGAAAAAATAGTATAAAACACTTGTGTCACAAGAGCTTTTGACGCACTCAGGCATTTGCAGACCTCCTTACAGTCGGTCTGGCAAAATTTGCCTTCGTGCGTCAAAATGCTATCTTGTGACACATGTATTTTAATATACTATTCTAAGCATTTGTAATGTAAAAAGGTATAATGTTTTTATAAATTTTCTGTTATTATTTATTCGTTGCGCTTAATAATTAGCATCTTTTTACAAGTTAAAATTGATTTTAATAAATATTTGACAATTGAACTACAAATAATTTACAAGAGCTGGCGCTTGTTTAAAAATTTTTATTTTCGGTTTTTGTAAGTTTTACGTTGAAAAAAAAATTAAATGTTTCATTCGGAGTAAAAGTACGTTTTTTGGCTCATCAGTAGTTTTCAGATCCGATGGTCGATTTTACCCCTCAAATTCTTGCTTGCTTTTTACATTTATTTTTGGAATAATGTGTTAATACCTATGTTTAATTTCACAAAAATCCTAAGAAGCATGGAAATGTACTGAACATAAAAGAAATTTCAGAGTTATTGAATCAAATTTAGAGATTTTATACAAAAAACGCTTTAAGTAACGACATTCACTCACTTTCCCCTATTTATAGATACTATATCTAACATAAAAATTTTAAAAAATTTAACCCTATCAACCCTTATATTTTAATAGAGAAGAAAATTAGCTGTTCAATAGCATAAATATTATGAGACTATAGATTTGCATTTAAAAAAAACGTAAGGTTGCATCATATCTCCAAAAAGGCAAAATAAATTAAAAATTTTATTTATTATTAAATTTATTGGTTTTAGTAATGCCTAGGTATTACCTCTTTCTTGAAAATTAAAATTATCTTCATTAATAAAAAAGTTAATTATAGGCATTTAAAGAAAATGCAATATGTCAGTCTTTTCTAAATATCTAGAGTGTTAGTAACCCTTTTCAAAAAGCAAGCAGCATCGATTTGCCCATGAATGAGGCTACATTTGGTGTCATTTAACCGACCTGGTATCTCTTTTAAGGTGTACGAGATCCCCATGGTGAGCATACTGAGTAGGACATCCTGCATATATGCCTATTGTAAATGCTACCTAACTTAACCTAACCTAACCTACTTTTTTATTTTAGTGGGCAACCCCTAGGTATTACATAATACCCCTAACCATCTACACGTGTACATCATTGATTCATTATCAATATTGTTTGTCTCTGTTTAATGTCATATTTCGTTGTACCTATACCCTACTTATCAATTATTAAAATTTTTTAGGGGAGCGAGTCAACATTATTCTATACGAGCCCAGTCGCACTTTAATTGGACCAAAAAAATTTTGACATAAAATTTAATTGTTTTAAATTATAATTTATTAAATTAATGTAACTTTAAGAAAGATTACTAAGTATATTTGATACCGTGGAGTATTAGCAACAAATAAATAATGTTTAATATAAATTCGAATTACAATAACCTTAAAAATAATAGCAAAAACAAAATTATACCTGGCGCATATCAATTTCACCAAAACTTGAGCGCAGAGATAAGTGCGTATTTTTACCAATGCGTAATTTTTATTACTGTTATTTTACGGAATATGCATTGAAGAATCCAATGCTAAGAATAATTAATAGTTATTTATTATACAAGACGATAAAGGGATAATTTAACTACTCTGAGTGGAAGAGTGTTAATTCACGAGTGGCGTTAGCCACGAGTGAATTAACTTTCACGAGGTAGTTAAAGAACCTTTATCGTCCTGTATAATATGCTATTTTTTTCTATAGGAAATGTTAAAGAAAAACCAATTACAAATTAAATTATCATTTACAAAATTTATTAAAAATATTTGAGTAGTATGCGGTTGCTATGTGAGTAGTGAGGTTGCTATAACTTCATGTTGATATTGGGGTTGTATTACTTTTAGTGGGGTCGAAATACGGTTTGAGACTAAACTTCTGCGGATAGAAATGTTATGATTGAATAATGTTCAGGACAATGTCAGGAATAATGTGGTAAGTTTTGGACTTCGAACTCGCGCGGCGTCCTTCCGAAAAAAGCATTCCAAAGAACATTTTCCCGTTTTCTTTGACGTTTTATTTAATTCCTCAACTTCTAAACATCGGATCGTAATAAAAAATTATGGCATTATGGGAAATTGTCAGACGATGAATTCTAGACTAAAAATGTATAGTTTAGTTCAGTAGCTTTGGAGATAAAACTTCTTAAGCACCAAATGCGAACCAAAAATTGTTTTATTCAGTGCACTGCAAAGAAGTAATCAAAAAATCTTTTGTTCATGTAAAGATACTCTTTGATGAGTAGAAAGGATTTGCCAAAGTTGAGATCCTGAAGTGTAACCATCAAAGAGCCAAAAAGTGCATAGGAAGTTAGAACTTGTAAGGATTGCCATTTAATGCGATCATAATAAAAACAATTTTTTTTTTCAAAAAACATTCCTTTTCGAACCTACTATTTTGTGAAAGAAATATTTTAGAAATTGTCGCCTTGCATACTTCACTTTTGACCCTTTTTTCGAAACGCACTTTTCTAAATTGCCAAGAACTTGGTAAATATTTTTTAAAAAGAAGATTCATTATTTTAGCTTGATAGATCTTTCAAAAAACACAATTTCCGATTCATCAACTTGGAGGCTAATTTTGGATATTTTTGTATTTGCTACTGCAGGTGGTATGCTCCCCCACTCCTGACTTTGGATTCATTTAGATGTACTTTTATTTGTCAGTGTCAAATTTAATATAAGAAACTCCATGGCTGTTACTATTTTGACGGGATTTTCGATAATTTCTTGTATAATTTCTATAGTTACAAAGCACGCACCATTAATTTTATTTACTGACTTCTTCTTTTTAGTCTGGTGTTGAATTAGAAGATGCATAACATACTTAGATATCATATATCAACAAAAGAATGTTTTGCCTTTCAGTTGAGACAAAAACGATTTAAAAAACAGTTAGCCTTTTAACCACTGCAGTTGTAAATACAAAAATATCCATATTTGGCCTCCAAGTTGATGAATCGCGATTTTTGTTATTTGAAATCAAAGGTTTTGAAAAGATCTATCAAGCTAAAATAATGAATTTTCTATTTAACAAGTATTGACAAAATTCTTGGCGATTTAGAAAAGTTCTAAAAAAGAGTCAAAAGTGCACTAAGATTAGCAAAAAATTATAAAATTTTTCCTTAAGCAAATAGTACGTTCAAAGACGAATTTTTTCATAAAAAAAAGATTTTTATTCATCGCGATCGCATTAAATGACAACCCTTACAAATTTTGATTTCATGAGCAGTTTTTGGCTGTTTGGTTGCACTTGAGGATCTCAACTTTGGCAAGTTCATTCTACTCATCAAGTAGTATCTTTTACATGAACAAAAGATTTTTTGATTACTTCTTTGCAGTGCGCTGAATAAAACAATTTTTGGTTCGCATTTGGTGCTTAAGAAGTTTTATCTCCAAAGCTACTGAACCAAACTATACATTTTTAGTCTAGAATTCATCGTCTGTCAATTTCCCATAATCCCATAATTTTTTATTACGATCCGATGTTTAGAAATTGAGGAATTAAATAAAACGTCAAAGAAAACGGGAAAATGTTCTTTGGAATGCTTTTTTCGGAAGGACGCCGCGAGTTCGAAGTCCAAAACTTACCACATTATTCCTGACATTGTCCTGAACATTATTCAATCATAACATTTCTATCCGCAGAAGTTTAGTTTCAAGCTATTAATTCCCGTAATTCGACGCCACTATTTATCTATCCTTGCTGTTAAAATTATATTTTATCGACTAATTTTAGTTGATCAAAGCACACTTTAACGTTTGCTATAGAAAAAAATAATTTACTTAGTTATTTGTCAAAATGGTTCCTGGATAGCTGCCATCCTATGATTTACGAAATTTTGTTGTTGCTGTCCACACCATGGACTTTTTGGGCATAGAATTGCATGAAATCTCAATATTCCTCAAGGAACAGCGAGAAACATAATCTTTCAATTTAAATATACCGGAAATATTGAATTAAAAGTTTAAACTGGCCGTATTTCAAAAATTTAATAACGAGATTATTGTGCTCTTCGTACACTTATCAAACAAGATTGCCGAGCTTTCCCACGAGAACTGGCTGTGAAATGAGCAGATGCGATTGGTAGACCAATATCAGAAGGTGCTAGTTTGAGAAGCACAAAACAAATGGGTTATGGGTTCTTGAAGGTAAATTTAAATATAGAAAATTATGCAAACTTATTATTTATTTTACATTAGCCGAAAGAAAAACATTTTCTCACAAAATAACAAAAACCTAACCGATTTTATGGCTGAAGACTCCAGGTTTATGGGCAAAGAATTCAGTTTTTCCATAAAAATATTCTTTGTTTTTGTTTTTTTTGTAAGAAATGGTTTTTCTTTCGTCTAACGTAAAATAAATTAAAAGTTTGAATAATTTTCTTTGTTTTTAATTTATCTTCAAGGACCCCATAACCCATTTGTTTTGTGTTTCTCAAATCTCAAACCAATATCGTCTGATATTGGTCTACCCATCGCATCTACTTATTTTACAGCCAATTCTCGTAGGAAAGCTTGGTGATCTTATTTAATTAGTACCTATACGAAAAGCACAATTATCCCTTCTTGAAATTTTTGAAATACGGACAGTTTTAACGTTTGACTCATTATTTCCGGTATACTTAAATTGAAAAATTAAGTTTCTCACTGTTCCTTGAGGAATAGTAAGAGTTTTTTATGCCCAGAAAATCCATGGTGTGGGTAGCAACAACAAAATTTAGCAAATCATAGGATGGCAGCTTTCCAGGAACCATTTTGACAAATAACTAAGTAAATTATTTTAATTATTGTTAGCATTGGATTGTTCAATGCATATTCCATAAAATTACAGCCATAAAAATTACGCATAGGTAAAAATACCACTTATCTCTGCGCTTAAGTTTTGGTCCAATTGATATGCACCAGGTATAATTTTGTTTTTGCTATTATTTTTAAGGTTATTGTAATTCGATTTTATATTAAACATTATTTATTTGTTGCTAATACTCTACGGTATCAAATATACCTACATAGTTGTCTTTCTTAAAGTTAAATTAATTTAATAAATTTTAATTTAGAAAAATTAAATTTTATGTCAAATTTTTTTGGTCCAATTAAGGTGCGACTGGGCTCGTACTAATATTGCTGGGTGAATGATGTTAGGTATAAGTTCGATTATTATTATATGAGGCACATTTTAACGAAACTATCTAATTTTTACTATATTATTGATTCTAAAATTAATCCATTCAAAGGGTTAGGGTGTTATGAAAGACACCACAATAAGAGGAGCACAGCGGTATGGAAAGATCTAAATTTTACAGTATGCTGTACCAATTCCATAAATAAGTAGGTACCCACATAATTATACCTATAGTTTGATGTTAAAACAACTTAAATTTGTTAATATAAATGTTATACATTATACTAAGTTAGCTAAAAATGTTTCGTGTTGAAAGAAAATTACTATATCTAACAAGCAATCAATTATTACATAAAAGCAATGAATAATTTTTCTCATAACAAGCAGATTTTACATTTCTACTATTTTAATGTTACAGTAAAACAATTGACGTGATTGGCAGCAATGAACTTTAATTCCCTCCTTTCAGGAGTCAGTAATCTCGAATAGGATTGGTTGAAATGTAAAGAGGGGATATTAAAATCAATTTAATGCCATAGCTTTTAGTCTTTCAAGGGTATCTTTATAAATAAGCAAAGAAGAAATTGCTACGTACCAAAAAGAAAGACAAAGAAAGAGAAGAACTTTTTATTATCCTTTATCTACATATTGTTATAGTCGACTTGCCGTTAAAGGGTACTTCTTCTCGGTGTTAGTGTTTGAGAGTCAAAAGTTATGCATTTTTTTCTAATTTAAAATTAAAAGGTCTATTTGCCAAAAAAAAATTTTGAAATTAAAGCAATTGGGTTTCTTCGTGAATTTGCCAATTAAAGTGACATTTAAGACAAACGACCTAAGATGACATAAGTGGGTGTCCTAATCATTTAGCATGTCGTGGAAATCGAATTTGCTGTTTGAACATCAACGGTGACAAACAGGGGCACATGCAATATTCTATTTAGATAATAACGAGAGGGCGTATCTTTGATAGAGATCGCTCCGCCTGCAACGACATGGTACCTAACTTAAAACGTGCAACTGTTCAGTCTACCACCACAACTGTTGCCAACCACACCGCAAAAAAACAACAGTTTCCGGTGTTTTGTTCACTCGACGTGACTAAGTTCGTAATTAGCGTACACGAACGCTAATTGACTCGAAGAATATATCGACAAGCCATTTCTGTATACACATTAAACTATGAAATATAAGTGAGCAATTATAAACGCAGTTAAAATTTTATGTGATGTATTATAGCGTTGAAAATTATTAGTTTTTCCCTCAGCACTATGCTTCAAGGAGTTAGAAGCTGTTACACTTTAAAAACATGAGATCACGATACTTAATAAAATCTTATTAAAAGTGCACGTACCTTTTAAGCACCACATAATTTACATGCTTTGGAAAGTAACGTAATGTAAAAAATGAACCTCCATTAAAATTTTCTATAATAATGGAAGAATCGATAAAATCGTCCAAATCTCATTATAAGAATAAAATATCGTTCAGCGTCGAATCTCTTTTATCCGCAAAAAAATATACAAGTACCGACGTCGAAGTTGACAATAACATCAGTGATGATGATCATATAGATGTCGACGATCATTCAGATGAATTACTTGAAGATGATGATCATACAAAAGTCGATGATGGTGATGAATTAGAAAGTAGAGAAAGTGGTAGTCCTAACATTAACAGAGGCGTTATTATACCACAACCACTTCATCCTTCAATTAATCCATTATTAACAGCTACTGGACATCAACAATGGCCTTTTGCGTGGGCAGGACAACATGGAAATTTATTTAGAAATTCAACAACCAACGGTAAGACAACTTTAATAATTTATTTTATCTTAAATAAATGGACTAATTTAGTTTCTTATCTCAATGAAAGAAACTAATTTTTAACTCTTATACCAAAAGAACATTCCGACGGTAATTAAAATATAATTAAAAAAATTAATTATTATCATTAACAAACATTAACAGACAATTGAACAAAATAATTTCCCCACAGTTAACAATTCTACAGCTCACATATCAATTTTCATAAACAGATATAGAAATATCAATAATCATAACTAATAATTAGTGCAATTCCCAAACCCCTTTTTTGATAATACAAGTATAATGTGTCTCACGGGACGTGGAATATTATGGCGATTTTCTTATTAGTAGTATAGAGAGACAGAGAAACATGGAGGTATATACTATACCTACAACACTCAAACGTTAAATCTGTGCAAACTTCATAATTTGAAATCGGCCTAAAACAGGCGATGGTATTAGGGCAGTGAGTACAATAGCTCTGAATTAGTGACAGGTCTTCAGTTCGATTCCCGAGTTGGGTAGGGAATTTTCAATTGTCGGAGATTGAAATTTCCTTGTTCTATTTGGGATGACTGCTCTACAAAAAACTTTAATGTGACCAAATAACATTTCATCAAAAACTCCTAAAATAGAAATCCTAATGAACTTGAAACCAACATAAGACAATTTAGTACTATTTTTATAATTATAGTGTGTCCTACTGTACAATAGGTTAGTAGCCTCTAGCCTACCTTTTCTTTGTTTCCTGTATCAAGATCTTAAAAAATTTAAGCTTCGTTTAGCACACATCAATAGAGTCAAATGGGGCTATACTTTGAATCACCGTGTAACATTGAACATTTTAACTCTAATATTTAATAACATCATTATTGTACTAAACCAATACAAAATTTTCAGGGGTGATTCTTTGGCTAATTTCCATCATAAAAGTTCATATGACCATTATGTCCAAATAGGCATAGTTTTAAAGTTACAGAGTGTTTAATGTTACACAGTGATTCAAAGTAACCCTATTTGACGCTATACTTAATTTGTTAGCTCCATTTATTCCCCAATTTCCCAGCTTATATAAAATGTATTTCTTCAAAATTAATGTAGAAGAATAGAACTCACCAATAAGTAGTTTAGGATCGAAAGATCCGTAAAACTGATAAATGTACTCACCAATCTGAAACAAAAATCAAATATTAATATAATTTTTTTGAAATAAGTACACAAAAGCTATCAAGTAGTACCTACATAATAAAAAAATTAAATAAAGAAAATTTTGTTGGATAATTTAAATTTATTTTAAAATTGTGAAGCTGAGCTCTATTTATAATTTTAAAATAGCATAACTAAACACCACTTAAATAATTAAGTCGGCACTTAAAAGCGTTCAGGTAGCTGGTTTAAGTTATTTGATAAAAATTTTATTTTAACTAACCTATAAAATAGCTCAAAGGCGCTGATTAATTTTTGAGATATAAAAGACAGTAAAGATCTGTGTTTTCCTGTCACTTAATTTAGACTTTTAAACATTTTTAAATCACCTGCCGACAGATTCATCTTTATAGTTCTTCACTAATTAGAGTTTACTTTAGAGGCCAAAAGATAATTAAAATTTTTATTATACTCCACTTGAAATTGGTGAAGGTGGGTTTTGTTATATAAGAACACAACTTCTCTCGCGAAAGATAAGATAAAATAAAAAACACTTAAGTAAATACATAATTACAAAAACTTTTTAAAGAAGTAACGGTTTCGAATTTTAGGAGAATTATCGTTATGTCACAACATTAATAAGATCCTGATTTTATTACAGTTGCCATATCAAACTCCAGTTCGAATCCGGGCGGCCCTCCGGTAGTAAGATGTCAACTCCGGAAACATAAACCAAACCGGAAACCACGCACTCCCTTCACCACTCAACAACTGATGGCCTTAGAAAAGAAATTTAGGGATAAACAGTATCTTAGTATAGCCGAACGAGCTGAATTTTCCAACTCATTACGACTTACTGAAACGCAGGTTTGATATAGCTTTGGAATTTTTATCAAAAAAATATTAAAAAACATATTTTAGGTGAAAATTTGGTTTCAAAATCGGCGTGCTAAAGCTAAACGACTTCAAGAGGCAGAGTTGGAAAAATTACGCTTAGCCACGAGACCTTTATTAGCACCTACTTTTGGACTCTTTCATGGAGCACCAGCGCACGCTATGCCTCCATTTTTAGCAGCTATGGTACAAAGACCACCACATTTTATAGGATTTCCCGCAATTTCGTTCGAATCCATGATGCCAAATATTCCTCAATCAATTCCTTGATTTATTTGTAAATAAAATATATTTATGTAAATATGGTTAATTATGTTATTTTTGTTAAATTTTTATGTAAATTGTAAATTTATCTGTAAAATTGGAATGAAATTAAAAGACTGATGTACATAAATAACGTTGTAATCGCACTGTAATATAAATTAGCAAAATAAATAATTTAAATTAATTATAAAAGTTTCAGTATAAAGGAAGTGAAGCTTGAAAATATTGTGTATTATGAAATAACGAAGAAAAATCATCGAAAATTTTCATAATGAAACCAGTTAATTACCTAAATGAATCAGATTTTAATTGATGCTAAATGAAATTGTATAATAGGTTCAACGTCTCAATCAGAGAAAGAGTCTTAGCGATCCCCACCCAATGCTTAAACTAATTAAAACTGTTGTATTGAAAAATAATTTATGAAAACACTTGATAGATAGCTGTCAGGAAAAACAACTAAAATTCGTCCGATGATGGGAAAAGTAAGCAAATGCGTTAGGATTTCTCATGGGAAAATAATAACATCTATCTACCTATTGCAAAAAAATATCTTAGCAATTAATCAAAAAGTGCGTAATTAAAATAAACATTAAGTTTATACTTAATAATTTATCCATTTACAAAAAACCATATCAAAATTAATTGCTTGCAGTTTCCGAAACAGAAAATTTTTATATCATTTGTTTAGGAACAAGTTACCAAATAAGACTTAAATTAATTTGTAATTAAAAAATTAACACTTATGAAACACCAATTTTGTCAATTTTCATTACATTTTCTCTTTTAAAAATTGCCTATACATAATATTTAACAAGACAAGTAATTACTTTTGTGAAAACCAATTTCTCTCTATACCCATACAATAAACAGCAACGGCTACTGGTTCTAATTTATAACCAACCGGAATGCCGACTATTAATAATTTAAATGTTAATTTGTTAATTAATGATACAAATTGCTTTTCTGAAATGTGTTTTATTCTTTCCCAATACGGCTTTACTCGTTTATACTTGGCTTATTTTAGTGTCGTTATATTCTGCGTGATCTAGATAACAGAGATCTATAACGAACCAACTTGACTATGTCAGACATTCTGCATATAAATTCGCTTATTTTTCACCAATAACTAGCGATATAAATCGACTTCACTCGATAATGATACGTATCGTTTATATCGATTGTCATTTTTTTTTTGATATCCACCACCGATTTAATTAAATTTTATTTTTATCGACATCGTCATTTTGTCATTTGTATTGGTTCATTTTTATTTCAAAAAAAATTCTTAATAAGCTATATTTTTAAATTTACTATTAAAATGATAAGTGGAATTGACAATAATTTTATTGCTGCAAAGAGGTATATATGGACCTAAAGAAACTTCTCAAATCAAATTATAGGTATATGTTAGAATATGAATATTCGTTAAAAATTAATTAATAAATAATAGAATAAAGAGAGAGTGTCCTTCTATTTGGGTATGAGTCTTGTAAATATTTGGAAGAACAAATAATTATATATTTTTTACTTTCTCTATAGGGTAAAATCGGGAGAGATGGTGCCGTTGGGTGAGATGGCGCAGTAGCATATTTTATCGATATTGGCTGTTCAAGTAATTAAAAATGCAGTCGAAGTATTAGTGATGTATTGTAACTTTATAATGTTACAATACATCACGTTGTTAAATAAATTGTAACTTTTAGACATTTAAATTAAAGAATATTTGAAATTCTGTTGCTATCTATGTGTAAAGAAATGTTTGAAGAATTTTTTTTAAATATGCCAGTCCGAGGGAGGAAAATGCGTGCGCCATCTCACCCAACGTAATTGGGTTAGTTGGCGCAAGCGATCTCACCCAGTTTTATTAAGTAAATAACGTACAGTTGAATTTTTAAAAGACTGCCGACACGTGACCACCTTTAAATGTATAGATAAAGGTGAAAACGACTTATTTCGTGAGTTTAATTAATTAATTTAGTTAATACATTTATTGTTAATTATTATTAAATATTTATTTAGAAAATTTATAATTAAATTAATTATTTATTGAATATTTTAAAAGTCACGTGTCGGTAGTCTTTTAAAAATTCAACTGTATTTGATTTAATGATTTTTTGATTTAATGATTACAAATGAAAAGGAAGTTGCTCTGGAGCTTCGTGGACTCGTGGAGTAAAGAATAATTAACTTTAGCAGTACAAACTGTAAGAAGTGACATTTTCGGAGTCCATAAAGCATCAATACAGTTTGGGATACCCTGTACTACACTACGACTGGCTACAATGCATTTATTGCCTAAGATGGCTTCACAAGGGTTGTAAGTATATACCTACAACGTTTACTACTCATTGCTTCAATGTGACAAAAAAGAAAAAATATGAAAAAGAAGTTTCATTTTGTGCGCCATCTCTCCCATGCTGTTAGGGTGATATGGTTTTTTAATCATTTTTTTAAATCTGCGTTCATTAGTTGAAACTAAAAAACAACGGATGTGGCCATACGAGGAACTTCTTCCTGTTTTATTTTTTTGTGTACTTCTTTAAAAGTTTATAGTTTAAAACTTTCATTTATAGTGTAGTCAACGAACCAAAATTTATCCTGATTTTCGGACTTTTTTTGTAACAGCGAGTTTTTTTCCTTAATCGGTCGAAACCATTCCTGTGAGTTTGTGTATAAAATGTCTCAACTCAATTTTGACCGGAAGGCCCTTATTCTTCGACTTTAGTGTAAAAGTTTGACTTTTTCAAGTTTCCGTTTCACTATTTTTTGAATAACTTCGCTTCTATTGGTCGGATCGGAACCAAAAAATTTTTCTTTTGTTTGTAATGAATCTCTCTTTAAAACTGCCTGGGTCAAAATTATTTATATTAATTTCCTAACCCAAAAAAAAATTCAAAACTGTCGTCATTGGTCGGTTGTAGTTTTTTCTTGAAAACTTGAGTTTTAATTAATGTTATGGTATGAAAATTTAGGAAGTTGTAGCTGATATAGTAACAAATCCATATTACAAGTTGGGTACAAAAATATTAAGAACAACGGCTAAAATTTGCATTTTAATTCAAATTTTCTTTTTTATATTTGTTGTGAGCAATTGGTGGTATCCCAATAATTCTTCTCTTGAAATGTAGGAAATTTAATGCTCTTTCAGATGAAAACAAAAACAATTACATCAGATCATTTTTTCTTCCGATTTCTTTGAAGATAAAAAGAAAATCTTTTAACTGTTTGTCTACAAAACCAATTTTAGTGGTCGAAATTTAATTCTTCTTTTACGTATTTTTGAAAATTAATCATAAAGAACTCCTAAAGAGCTAAAAATCAAATTTCATCAAAATCGGTTCAGTAGCTTTTGCTCCACCGAGTTACGGACATACACACAGACAGTTTGGTCCAAAAAATTGAAAATTCTTTTTTTGCATTTTTGGAATCAGCGTAACTCAAAACGTCGAGAAATGCAAAAAAAAATTTTTTTAATATTATTATTTTTTGTCTCGATTATAACAACTTTTTCTTGGATTCGAAAAAGTTAAAAAACAATATTTGTTTTACTTTATTTGTTACATTGTGGTTCTCTGTAAAATTCTTTATTGATTAAAAACTTTGGATTTTGACTATTTAATATTTTATCACGAAAATAAAAAAGGTGCGCCTTCTCTACCGGTTTTGCCCTACCAATTTAATTTACCATTTATATCTTCTCTATAATATAGGTGTGATCTCCATGTTGAGGTTGGACATTCAAATTTATTACACCCTGTACAAGGGCAGTTCTAGACAAAAAGTCTAGGGGAATCAACGGGGAAAAGTGTGACTATTCGTAATAATGGGGGAGGCGTAAAAAATAATTACGGGAGGGGGGGTAATATTATAGTTCTACCTAAATGTTTGAAATCTCTAGCATGAGCTAAATTAAAATTAGACAAATATTTGTTTTTTGTAGGTACTTCGGACATTCTATGTAAAACATTCTGGTCCAAAAAAAAAGAATTCGGAAAATAATTTCTGGCAAATTTTTATTGTACCTACCATTTTAAGATGTGCTTTTCTTACGTCCTAAACCAGAGTTATTTTTTGAATATGTTAAAGTGGTGAATACAAAATGAACAAAGAAAGAAGAAGATACAATAGGTTATAAATGAACGGTACTTTTTTCAGTTACAAGAATAGAAATATTGCTTATTTCGGAATTTCGGCCATCTTTTAAAAGGTTTATTATTTGGGACTTTATTTACCCTTCAGAATAATAATAAAAAAGAATTTTTTTTTTATTTTTAAAATTATATAGAGATTTTTTAAAGCTCATTCCTTTAAAAATGTTATATTCTTTTAAGATAATTTAGGAAATTTAGACTTCTGGGAGGGGTCATTACCCCCATCCCCCGTAAAACCACCCTTGACCCTGCATATAAACTTAGGTAGTTGTGAGACAAGCTGCATTCTCTAAGATGAACATCAAAATATACATAAGCTTATGGTACCATAAAAGTTAAATTACAAATAACAAACCATAATTAGAGAACGGATTTTCAGGCATTAATTACAATATCTTAACTTGAAACCCACAAAAAGTATTCTGAGTGGTAAATTAAGAAACTTTGAAGCTCATACTAGAGTATACTCCAACCCATAAATGAAATCCTTTAAATAAAAATAATATCCACAAAATTAAAGAAACTTTGATTTTTTTTAATTAGAAACCATTCAACTATAGGTATCTACTAATTATTTGTTCAAAAATAAATTGTATTTCAATCGTTACCTATAATCAGCATCAGACCTAATAAAGTAATGAGCACTTTATAAAATTTCATAGAATAAGAAAATTAAAATACTATACAATATACCTCTATATGTACCTAATTAAGTTCTACTTTGTCTTCGTCCATTTAGCTATAACAAAGCTAAATTTAATTTACAAAAACTTGTTTTTCATCCGACTGTACAAGACTATTTACGAAATGCGACAAATAAACAAAGACGGAAAACAAGTCAAGATAACAGCCAATTAAAAGACGTGGTATATATTGAATAATAATTATAAGTAGCTACTGCCCTACCTTGATGGTAACTTATTATCACAGACAAACGTTTAATAAGAAAAACTTTAATAAAGAAAACAACTTATATGTGTAAAAGGGTAACAACTATAAGTGGATTTATCTGATTAAATTAAAAGTGTAGACGGCAATTTGTGAAATTACTTCTTGGAATTACAGTCCTTTTATGTCTAATTACTGTTCTCGCGACGTTTCCCATCTCTGTTTTGTACGATCACACGCAATGAAAGAAAAAGAAATAGGCAATCATGATTTACCTATAGGTAATAAATTGTTATTGTTTTAATGCGAGACGATTAAATAAACGCAAAACGATTCGTTTCTAAGAATTTAATTAATTAGTTTTCTTGCACATTAAAATTGCAAATTTTGCACACTCAAATTGCACTTAACACTTTACTTATATGAGAATGAGCAACTATAAGCCGATAGTCGGATCTAAATAGTCTATGTGAAAAATATGTTAATCGATACAACTACCTAACAAATAAATAGTAATATAATCATTTTCTAATACTAGTTTTTAAACCTTATTTTATCTTTTGAAGTCGAGATTGTTAAATCACTTCACCATATTAGAATCGAACATGTTTTTTCCCAACCTACTGTATAATACTATGGGGAATTTGTAATTATCTTTCAATGTTGAACGACTATTTCGATAAAATCTTTCTTTTAGATTTCAATAAAACCGTGCGGTTAAGGTTTGATTACCTATTAAAGAAAATTGGAGAAAATAAAACGGAACGCAACGCAACGTACCGGACCGGAACGTATGTAAATGTATAAACAATAAATGTTATCAGGTTATTGCCTATAAAGTATTATAAATCAATGACAATTAAAGGTACAATTTTCTAAGCGCACAAAGGATTATCATTTCTGATATCTCCAATTGATTATAAACGCCTTAGTATTGATTCACATCAATGAGGTTGTTTTGAAAAAATATTTTGAATAAATAATCAATTTTGTTATCTTTTGAAAAGATCAGCTTATTACGATAAAATTAATTAAAATCTGTTTCTTTAATTGTTGTTGTAATAAAAATGCCAAAACATTTCAACTGTAAAAGGACGGGGAGATTAAAAAAATTTTTAAGTTCTAAATTTCAAATAATTAAATTTGATAAAACAAGCTTCAAGTTGTTAGGAATGTTAGTTGAAAGATACGGTAGCTGATACAAACGTCCAAAAGAATTTTGTCGATATAGGTTCGATTTTAGAAACTTTTGACTATAATCAAAAAAAATTAGGAAAAATGGTCAAGTCGAGAGCTGTAATGGCATATTAACGCAACGTTTTTCTCGAATCTTTTCTTTGACGAATTTGAAAATAGTTTGGATAAAATGGGGCCATCCAAATACGAAAAGTTTGGTTTGGATTTGTAACAAAATTTGCAAAATCTGCTAAAAACATTTGAAAATAGCATTTGCAACAAAATTAAAGAGCAAGAAAACTTAGACGGCTTACTATATCTTCGCAACAGATGCCAAGAGACAAAAGACAATCAGCCTATTAAAGGTGGACACCGTACCAACAATTTATTGTCCCAATTAGCCAAATCGTGAAGCTACGTGTTTTGGAAAGGCAATGGTCCTCGATATAGTAGCTTGTTAACGAAACCGGTATATTCCTACAAAAATTCTTCATATATACAGACAACACTAAACGAAGAAAGTTAACATTTTATACAAATCAAAGAAAAAAGATGAAAAACCAAACGTTCTCAAAAAATATCAGGTATCAGCTCCTGATATGTGTGGTTACTTTGAACTTTTGATTTTTCAAAATGACCATAATAATAATTTTTCTAAATGTCCACTATAGAAGTTCAAAACAAATTAAAACACAAAAAATGTTTGTATAAAAACTATAATCATTAGATAGAAGATTTCTTCAGCAGTAGCAACCCAATTAAGAAAAGTCGTGTACAAATTAACGAGGCGATTTAATTAGGATGGCTTTTTCTTACCAAGCTACTTTTATGTTTACTTTTACGATAAAAGTTTGAAATATCTTAATTTCGATATACCCAATGACAATAAAATTTACTAACACAACAATTATATATGCTTTCCCTAATCCAGATATAATATCCTTATATACTCTGGATAAATCAACTTACAAAAAGTATATGGATGCCTAATCCGAAATTACTTAGTTTATCCCTTTATATAAGTGCCAAGTTTTCAGAAAATAATTTTTTCCACCACTATCCGAAAGATAGTATCTATCCCTCTTAGCCTATTTGTTAGTCTGGATTAATGCAGTTAATTTAAGATATTCAATAGATCTCAAAGCAGTTTATTTCAAGTTTATTTCATCAAAGAACTTTATTTCGAGACAAAGTTAAAACAATATTCAATACATTCATCATGTTCCTATTCTAAACTTAACTTCAGCATTTCAATGTTCAGTTTATGCACGTTTTCTCAATAAACTAAATGTTAATTTATGATAAAATCATAGAATTATGATGCGTTGTGAGTCGTGACTATAACTGTAAAGGTATTGAAATCATTTGCAATTCTAATACTACGTAATCTGTTTATATTATTTACTTCGGTAATAAACTTTGCAAGTGTACAATATTATCTAATTAATACGTCGCCATTCTTCCAGTACTTAAAATGTTTAATAATAAACAATATTTTCCGTTTTCAATAAAATGAAATTATCAGGTGATACGAAGGATTTAAACCGGGCCTGTAAGTAGCAACGAAGCCGCTAATGGGGCATTCTAACCAATTGGTCTCATACGGCTTGAGATAACGGCTGTCTTGGACAAAATTTATTACTGAAGCTACTGTGCTACTATGTGGAAATAAATTTTGAGTTTTTTTAAAACGTATAAAAAATAAAGCTGCCTTACACCTGTGTAAAAATTTTGAAAAATCTAACAAACGCTTACCTAGAAATTAATATGAAACCAAAAGTATAAACGTGATCAAAGTCTGTTATGGACATTTAAAGGTAACAAAAGTCAACAGACCTGCACTTATAGCTATAACATTGAACATAGTATAAGAATAAAATATAACGCCAGATTTACTGTTGGCCATATTACAATGAATGTATACCTAATCAAGAAATCAAAGAAAAGGGGTAATTAAATTTCGGTCCACTAATATGGCAGAGTTCCTATACAATTTTAAATTATTATAAATTAGCCACCATTTCAAAGTGGAACAACGACGAATCGTTTTACAAAGTCCAAAATGCGCCAGTCTGTATTAGTTTCGCTTAATATCCTTTAACTAAAATTTTGTAGCCAATTTTCTAACACAAATTACCTATACAATAAAAAAATATTTTGAAGGAAGACTCCTTTTGTTATACCGACATCGAAAGCTTTTAAGCATCAAAAAATATTTCATAGAACGCCGATTAATTCAAAAAATGATAAAAGGTACATAAATAAGAAGTAAAAGTAAAAGTGTTACTTTTTGACGAGTCAGTAGGTTTAACAGACGACGCGAAGCGGAGTCTGATAACTACTGACAAGTCAAAAAATTAACTTTTACTCCAAATATATATTTTTGCTAAACGTGGAATATTTATAAGTACTTAAAAAAAGACTTGTAATCTTTCCTCACTGCACGTATTCCAGGAGCCCGATTCTGATGCTGTCTCACCCTCTAAATCAAAAAGTGTAGTAAAAGCCCATAACAAACGAAATAATGTTTGGTAGGTACCTACTTTCTGCTTTTCTCACAATTTTCTCATAGATGTTAATTATCAAAAGATTTGCAAGTTTCGTGAAACCACTTGTTGCAAGCAACACACAGCAAATTCAATTATTACATTACGATTACAGGGAAATATCCTTGATAAGCTTTAAATGCTGATGACACTAGGTTTGTTCGTTTGTCTTGCACTAACTTACTCCAACTTGCTCCACCTCACTAAAACATACTCCTTCTCTTGACGAGGAGTAGGAAATGTAGAAACAAACACGGTTTCGAGCAACCAGTGCAAGACAAAAGAACAGACTTTGTATTTCGCACTTCTCCTCAAAAGCAGAAGTAAGTTAGAGCAAGTTGGAGTAAGTTAGAGCAAGACAACCGAACAGACCTAGGTACTGTATTTTGGTTCGTAACGCAGCTTGCTTCCAGTATTGATTGAAAGCTTTTCCAAATTGGTTGATATAATTATTCATCCTGGATGAGACCGAGTTCAATAGCCAGAAGCTACGTTCCAATAGGTTTTTAGCGGTTTCAAAGAATATATCAAAGGGTTGGAGCCAAAACATACCATGGGTAGTGATTTAATGAAAATTTAGTTCAAAACCATTTTTGCCCCCCCTCCCAATGCAAATCCTATATTTATTTAAATGCTGAAGTTATTTTTTAAATGGCGGCACTATTTAATGAATTATTTAGTGACAATAATTAATGAGTAAAAAGACAACAACCTAATAAAAATTAAAAGACAATTAACAATTGAAATCTTATTTTTAAGGTAATATTATAATGAGTAAAGTTCAAGGAAAAACTCTTTAAAATAATTTTTGAACTTATAAATGGCTTCCCTTTCATAAATTAATAATAAATCCCTTATTTATTATTTATTAGCTTCTAGAATTTTATATACAAAAATTAAATTTGTGATTGTCATTTTGATAATAACATCCGCGTTAAAAAGTAAATTACTGCCAGTGTTTACCCTTTAGGTCAAAATTTGCATTTGAACAATGAAAAATATTAGGAAGTATTAGGCATAATAAAACAATTATTTTCGTGTTGTGTTTTGAAACTTTTTGTCACTTATTGTTTAATACTAAAAGGAAATGACTTTGTATATAAACCGAATATAAAATCATTTAATGGAGAATAATAATTAATTTTTAGAATTCAAAAAAAAACAAATTATTAAAAATATGAAAGGTTTATTAGAGGTTTGTATTAAATTTTTGAAACAGCTGCTATCTTACCCATATCGTTATTCCTTGACCATAAAATAAACTACTAATTGTTTGTAAATGTGATTTTTATTTATAACTGCTAAAAGTTAAATCACCTGCTTAATAAAAATGATAAAAACTTTGATTTCTACGTTAATGGACAAGCTTTATTAGTCATAAAAAATTTCTTTGATAATTAAAAATGTTGATATTGTAGTACTTACTAACCACAACGCCACAACTAAACCACTCCTGCCTTCATAAATGGTAATGATTATTTTTACCTATTATACAATGGTTTAAAAAAGTTACCTATAAATAATACCTACAATTAAAAGACATAAAAAATGAGTAAGGGCCGTTTTAGATGGACTAAGTATCATACTAACTTGTTAGCACTGAATCAACTCAAGGAGCAAAAGCAAGGGAATCTAAGCTTTAACGTCGTCGACGATCGTGAGTCAAAATTTCTACTGACGACATTAAAGCTTAGATTCCCGTGCTTTTGCTTCTTGAGTTGATTCAGTGCTAACAGTTAGTATGATACTTAGTCCATCTAAAACGGCCCTAACAGTTGACAGAAATACGAAAAGTACAATGACAAAAAAATTTATTTGTACAGAAACAGAATCATCAGCATTCATTCAGAAATGTAGCAGAAGAAAGAAGATGTTTAAAACTACAACAAATAACTGAAATAGCATCCCCAGGCCATCATAAAATATGGAAATCTAAAAAGACAAAAGGGGGGAGAGAGCGAATAAACCAAAAGGAAA
The DNA here is from genome assembly GCA_963924605.1 of Malthinus seriepunctatus. Taxonomy (NCBI): domain Eukaryota; kingdom Metazoa; phylum Arthropoda; class Insecta; order Coleoptera; family Cantharidae; genus Malthinus; species Malthinus seriepunctatus. The sequence continues at coordinate 8,339,238 of OZ004602.1, forward strand.
ATAGAATTGACATTTGGAAACGTTTATAGGAACGTTGCCATGGTTTTGTTCTTATTGATGACTCACTTTCGATACAAGTCCTGAGTGCAGAGAATCTTTCGAACATATTCGAATTTGCAGCATACTTTTGACGAAAACCAAATGCTGGAGATTCTATATTGTAATTGTAAATTAACCAATCGAGAAACTAGTAACATAAATTAGTCGATAATTATGCTCATCGCATCACCACCCATCCCTTGTTTCTGCTACAATCTTTGTCTGATGGTATAAGAATTCTACACAGAAGAATGTTGGTTAGTATAGAACTTTGCTATCCCGAGTAGAAACTTGTTAAGGTAAACCCTAGTACAAACAGGACCTGATCGGGCATTACAAAGGCCTACTCTATTAAGATATTCTTAGATGGCCCTTATCCGATTCAATTAAGAAATGCCCTATTAGGGCCTGATCAGGCACAGTAAAGGCTAGCCCTATTCTAATTTTTATTAAGGTTTCTTTATTAGACCCTGATATTTTTCCTGATCTTATCCCTTTTAAGACGTATTGAAACATATCCGGCCCTAATATGCGATCCTGATTTAGCCCCTTTTAAGGTGGACCTTATTTACACCATTCCGGCCCAGATATATCATTGTCGGATTTTGCCCTTTGTACGGTGAATCCTATTTCGATTTGTCCGACCCTTGTAAGTTTTGCCTGAATTTTCCCTTTTAAGGTGTGCCCTGTTTTACTTTATCCGGCCCTGATATTGTATCCTGATTTTGTCCCTTTTAAGACACGCCATATTTAAACATATCCGGTCCTGATATGCGATCCAGATATTGCCCCTTTCAAGGAGGGCCTTATTTACACCATTTCAGTCCTGATATCATTGTCAGATTTTACCCTTTGTAAGGTGGATCCTATTACAAGGTATACCTTTTAAGGTGTGTCCTATTTTATTTTATCCGGCTCTGATATTGTATCCTGATTTTATCTCTTTTAAGGTATGCCTTATTTAATTTCTCGATTTCTAACCCAGCTTTGCAAGTCTTATATAAATAGTCTGTGGTATAATTTAACATTTCTTGCGAAATTACTAGCGAGAATCCTTAAGCTACAACTGATGGTTCACAGTGTCAAAGGCCTTCCGCAAGTCCAGGAATATGGCCGAGCAGGGTCTCGAGTTATCAAGTGCTGTATAGACATCTCTAGTAAAGAGAGCAATTGCATCATTTGTGCCTCTGTTCTCGATAAAGCCGAACTGCTGCGGAGACAAAATGTTATTAGTCTGGAGAAAAGACACCAGTCTAACTTTAATTATTCTCTCAAATGTCTTGGCTAATCACGAGAGCCGCTTTTTGGTATGGGTGTTATTATAGATTGCTTCAAGCAGTCCGGGAAATAACTCCGGTCAAGACATTCATTAAATAACCGGCACAAAGGGAAGGAAATGCTCCGCGCAATGCCTTTTAACAATACTGAGGGAATACCGTCATATCCAGGAGTTAACCAACACAATAACACCTTCACTCTGGCCAAAGCCACAACCATAGAAACAAAGTACATACCCAGAGAGTCCGAGCTGGTGGAAAACACGCACATATAACCGTATTTCAGTTATCACATCGACTTTCATAACATCTGGCAGGTCATACACAATCGTAATTATCATCACTGTACCAGCCTCGAAGCCACATCCACATCAGAATCAGTTCCACCCGCGTCGCTATTAGTTATCACTGAGAAATGCATCAGTGTACAAGTCCCAAGCACCGTCACCCCATCACCGCGCAAACAAAACAAACGCAGACATAGACAAGCAACATTCAGTTTTAAGAAAGTTGGTATAACTAGCCATAACGTTATTACAACTTATATTTCACAGTAGAAATACAACTAAAAATTTAAAAACCCTTCTAACACTAAAATTAGTTTTATAGATGGCTTTGCAACTTTTGCTTAGCGTTATCTATAACAGTTTTAAAGTTGGTATTATATTATCTATATGGGTTTCAAAAGCTAAGTTTTTTAGTGGACTTAATTTTTGGTCTTTCCAACGTTTTTAATTAGTTTTGACTTTTTTATGTAATATACCCAACAGTTTCAATTGCAAGTGATTTAAACGTTAAAACGTGGCCAATTAAGTCCCTATATAATAACGTACAACTTAAAGTTTAGGTAACGTTTATAAAACTATTCCTTATGGTTTTATAAACGGTTACTGTACATCATTATACAACCACAAAATAACGACGCCATGCATTTTCTTGAATTAAAGATCTGCCTGTGTCAGCCATTTTTTTATTAAATAAGTTTAATTGGGAAAGATTAAAGTGGCTCTTATGGAAATCTTATAAGTACAGTAATCATTTACCGGAAGCGTATCGTAAAGCACCCGTCCCAAGCATCTACCACATTTACGTTTCATGAAAATTGCACCCCACTGTACTTCAAAACACAAAATCTATTCCTGATCATACAAGTGTACATGCGCGGATCGAAAACGAGATGCACCTAACCTCTCATGTGCATATATCACTATGTTTATAATTAATTATTAGTTCAATTTCAACTTCAATTGTCTCAAAAAAGGATATATTGGGTGACTCTTATATAGAAGGTCAAAATCACGCAGCACTCACTCCACCAAACAGTTCCACGCTACCAAAATTCACGACTTTATGCGAACCACCTTTACATTGACCTCAACGTGACGTTAACTTCTCTTATTCAGTAGGTAAGTAGTAGTAAGTTTCAGATCCGTCTCTGCGTTGCATGTATGATCCGAACCTGAGCAGGCTGCCTGATCAGGACCTTATAAAACCTAAGGCATGCCGGATGCATATTAGTAAACAGCAGACGCGCCGTACGTTCGTAGACGTTCGTCCCATGCCGAGCGGACCTTGTATACAGCAGACTTGTCCGCTCCAAAGGTCTGCTATTTACACGCGCTATATTTCCACTAAAATACTCCTAATTTTATTAATTGATTAATTCTATTACTTCCTACTTTAACACTGACATTTCAATCAAAAATATCTATAAAAAAATAATTACAGTTGAATTTTTAAAAGACTACCGACACGTGACTTTTAAAATATTCAATAAATAATTAATTTAATTATAAATTTTCTAAATAAATATTTAATAATAATTAACAATAAATGTATTAACTAAATTAAATAATTAAACTCACGAAATAAGTCGTTTTCACCTTTATTTATACATTTAAAGGTGGTCACGTGTCGGCAGTCTTTTAAAAATTCAACGTATTTAAAAAATAATTTAAAATAGGAAAAAAATAGATCTATTTATGAATTTATGATGATGTACTTTATGACATCCTTTTTGAATAATGGTCACTGTTGGATTTCCAAAAAAAACTTTATTGGGAATTTTTACTTTCAAAAACACTTTTTATTTGTTAGAATTGCAATTCTGTAATTGTAAACTTGCAAAGAAGATGCTGAGGTAGCATAAAAATTAAATACAACTTGAACTCCTCATATTTTTTATGTTTATTAACAATTTGGATTTTTATAATAACTAGAGATGACATTTTAAATATTTTTCATTTTAATATGGAATGTGGGAATCTACAAACAGTTAATACTACAGTGCATTTAGCATTAGCCGTGGGACAAATTAGTATAAAGCTGAAACCTTTGATATTGTATTGTACTTATAGCCCTTATTATAGTACTAAAAGTCCCCACCCTTCCGAGGGCTGGAACACCCCCAAAATTGCGTTTGAATCTCAAAAATTACACTTTTTATCATATTTTTGCAATTATTTCGAAAACAAGGTAGTAAGCGAAAAATTATAAAGAGTCAAAAATTGAAGAGGATAAAATTATACGGCAAAAATCTCATTTGCAATTTTTCAAAATATTTAATAGTTTTTGAGAAAAATGTTATTGAAAGTTAACCTATTTTGCGCGTATTACAGTACTCATGGGTTGCGCGATCAAAGTGATGCTCAGCGCCCTATTTTACATTATTGAAAATTTCTCATTATCTATCAGATTTAGAAAAAAACAAAAAATATGTAGTTGAAGAGGACATCTTCAGATTTAAATTACATGCAAAATATTTTGATTTTAAGTAATTTATCATGGAGAAAAAAAATAATGAATGTAAAATAACCTAAATTTTTCTTAAAATTTAAAAATCTCCTAAATTAATTGAGGAAATATAAAATCCATGTAGGATTACTATCTTCATGATGTATACTTTAATGTCCTAAGAGCAAAATTTTTTTCGAGTTTTATTTGACAAAAAATTGGACTTTGAAATTCATAATTTTTAAAAAAAAATTTTCTTAGATATTTTTCTATCTTTAAAGGACTCTCAAATAATAAAGAAGAGATCTAAGGCCATCAATTTTAGTTTGTAGAAAGCCTAAATTTTTATCTCTTTATTATTTTCCTAGTTTTCCCGATAATTTCATAAATATGAGTAAAAGTGCAATTTTGGGGGGTTTCCCCCATCGGAAGGGTGGGGAATTTCAGTATGATAATAAGGACTATAAGTACTAAACAATAGCAAAAATTTTAGAGTTAGATAATTTTGTTCCAGGTTCACCATATGTAAAATTTCATAACTGCAGTGAACTACAATTTTTTTGCTCATTTTCTTCATCGTACAAACTGCTGTCGTTACTAAAGTAGAATTCCTATCAAGATGCGATTAGCAGATATAAAACCGTTAGAGTATTACCTTTATTTTCGTTTAAGAAAAAGTTTGAATTCTCAAAAATTAAGCGAGTAATGACCAATTTCGGAAAAAAACTACGTATTTCGATCTTTCTTCATATTGTTTAAAATTTTTTGATGAAAACGTTAAATAATGTAAATTTTTAAGATGGCTTCTTAAAACGTATACTATAGGCTTTCTACAAAATAAAATTTATGGCCTTAGATCTCTTATTTATTATTTGAGAGTCCTTTAAAGATAGAAAAATATCTAAGAAAATTTTTTTTTTTAAATTATGAATTTCAAAGTCCAATTTTATGTCAAAATAAAACTCGAAAAAAATTTTGCTCTTAGGACATTAAAGTATACATCATGAAGATAGTAATCCTACATGGATTTTATATTTCCTCAATTACTTTAGGAGATTTTTAAATTTTAAGAAAAATTAGGTTATTTTACATTCATTATTTTTTTTCTCCATGATAAATTACTTAAAATCAAAATATTTTGCATGTAATTTAAAGCTGAAGATGTCCTCTTCAACTATATATTTTTTGTTTTTTTCTAAATCTGATAGATAATGAGAAATTTTCAATAATGTAAAATAGGGCGCTCAGCATCACTTTAATCGCGCAACCCATGAGTACTGTAATACGCGCAAAATAGGTTAACTTTCAATAACATTTTTCTCAAAAACTATTAAATATTTTGAAAAATTGCAAATCAGTTTTTTGCCATATAATTTTATCCTCTTCAATTTTTGACTCTTTATAATTTTTCGCTTACTACCTTGTTTTCGAAATAATTGCAAAAATATGATAAAAAGTGTAATTTTTGAGATTCAAACGCAATTTTGGAGGTGTTCCAGCCCTCGGAAGGGTGGGGACTTTTAGTACTATAATAAGGGCTATAAGAACAATACAATATCAAAGGTTTCAGCTTTATACTAATTTGTCCCACGTGCCTATGTAAAATTTCAGTAGTGCACCGGACTATAATGGCAAAATCCGTTTTCCAAAATTTCCTTTCTTCTTTTTCGTTTATACGATCTTTTTTTAACTGTTTACTACCATACTTTACCTTTTTCTTCCATTTTAGTGGTTAGTGGTGCACGTGCTTCACAATTGAAATTAAAGCGGGTGGTTGTAAGAGTTTTTGGGGCGGCAGTTCTGTTGTTCTCGGTGGCGATATAGTGCTGATGCTGACGTTAGTGATGCACTTGCCTCCCAATTGAAATTTAAGCAGGTGGTTGTGGGGGTCCTTGGGGCGGCGTTCTGGTGATATCGGTGGCGGTGGTGCTGGCGTTAGTGGTGTGTACGTATTTCTCAAATGAAACAAAAGCGGGTGGTTGTAGGGTGCCCTGAGGGTATTCTGGTGATTCCGGTGGCGGAAGTACTGTCGTTGGTGGTGGATGTGCCTCCCAATTAAATTAAGCGGGGGGTTATAGAGGTCCCTAAGGCGGCGGTGCTACTTAAAATTAAAGCAGGTGGTTGTAGAGGATTTCCTGAAGTAACGGTTCTGATGAAACCGTGGTGGAGGTGCCGTCATTGGTGGTGCACGATAAAAAGCACCTGCTTCCAACTTTTTCATAATAGACATCATAGCGGCCTTTTTTTGCTTCTACATATTATTATCATATATTCGTATGCCCACAAATTTCACAATATCGATTTATTGTTACATTGTAGAGTATGTTGGGCTCATATATACCTAATTAAGATTTGATAGGTTTTGCCAAGGGTTTTGCAAACTAAAGAGCCGCTAAATTAAAAGGCGTGTGGCGTAGCCCACGGGTCCTGCTAGTAAAATATATTATAAGAGGCTCCCCAGTTTAAGATCCTCTTGTATAGGTTTCTGATAATATCAAAAACCATATGATCTGACAACTTATAATTATTGATTGAATGTAAAGTTGTTGTTTTTCATTCGGGTTTATTATGAGTTTATTCATTACAAATATGTGACTTTATACATTTTACATAAGCTTTTTAAAACAGATTACTATGAAGGTCTAGTAAATAGCAGACTGCTCGGTACGGCACGTCTGCTGTATATACCATGATCTTTCGGGTACCTAGTGACGTGACCGCGCGTCTGCTGTTTACTAATATGCATACCGGATAGGTAGGTAACGGATTCTAACCTGACCAAATTTCTGCTCGGGGTAGTCACAATTTGCTCACAATGTTTCATTTTGGCCAACATACTTTAAGAAATTACTGAAAACAAATACCTACGAGGATGTATTGATATCTACAACTTATTGGAAGTGTTACCCACCACATCATACCTAGTTCACATCCATTTGGGCATGAATAAAATTGCAGCAAAATAGATCCTCAAAAGCGTTTATATTTGAAAAACTTGGGCACATTTCTACGATCCAGAGACAAACCAGCAATTTGTGAAATGGAAGCATTGTGGTTCTCCAAGGCCAAAGAAGTTCCGCGTTCAAAAATCTGCTAGAAAAGTTCTTGTCTCAGTTTTTGGGGATTTTCATGGAGTAATCATAATCAATTATTTTGATAAAGGATGAACTATAACTGAGTGATATTATTCGACTTTATAAAGACACGGATTCTTAGCTAAAAGTGTCTTGTTTTTTCAATACAATGCGCCAACACACAAATCACGCATTGCAACGGAAACAGTTCGTGATTTTCGGTTTGAATTGCTTAAACGACTGCCCTCTATTTCTCATACCTTACATACACTGTTGCTAGTTCTAAATTATTGGATGTTTCATACCTACCATTAGGTACATTTCATAATTTATTGGAAATCTCAGTCAATCAGAAGTATTAAATTAGATCTGATATTATATTTTTGGTTTAGGTATATACTCATTAATTCTGAAGCTAATTCTTTATTTACCAGCCATTAAGTAATACTTAGTTACTTATAGTTATAGCTAATAGGTACACTGAATCTTCTATTTTATAAAGAGAAGCAAGTTTAGTTTAGTTTTTGTATTTAATGGTTAATTCAATATTCCAAGTATAGAAACATGAAACTCGATTACTGTTAAAATGCACGAAGAAAGGTTGAAAACACACGACTTGACGAACCATTGGCATGTCTCGGACAAATCTATTGTTTTAACTCTTAATGCAAAGGAATAAATAACAAAATCTCTGCTTAAATTGACAACTTATAGTGACTTTGATATCAAACAACCAGTACCATTAAGAATTTACAGTCAGTTAGTTCTTATATAGCGCAGATGGTTATTTGAATAGATATCAATTTAAAAAGTAAATAAATAAATAATGTTTTATGCAAAACAAAAATTTGTTTTAATATACCTATTGGATTGCAATAAATATAGACGTAGTTAACTTTTCTCATTATATTTATGATTTATAACTGATAAAAGAATAATTGTAAAATGATTTATGACAAATATTTCTACTTTTCCAATTATGGTTGAACAAATTAGAAATTAACGAACTTATACAGGTTACGTACAATAATAATTATTATTTTATCTCAATAAGAGTCTGTTACAAGCAGGTAATATAGCAAGTATAAAGGTTTTTGTACTTAAAAACCTTCAACATTCAAAATCAATGTAAACGATTACTTTGTCAAGAATTATAAAGATTGGCCAAAAAACTTGAGCTTATATCAGAATATGATTGCATGCATTTAAACTTGGAAGTTGTACCTACTCGTAGAAGTGTGCATCATCATGTAGTTTATTGATGTAAATAAATATATTTATTATTATTTCCAATGGCTATACTCAATTCAAACGAGTAATTTGGAAAATATGATGAACTAAAGTAATTTGGCCAATGTACGAAGGGAGATTTTTAAGTTCGCGGAATGAGAAAGAAGGAGGCGGCCATTTTAATTTCTTTTTTGTAATTAATGCCCTTTTTTATTTACAAGCATACACTAAAAATTGTATACAATTATATCAAGTAGTTTAGTCGCAATCAAGAAAATGATAATTTTGAATTTTGGATTTTTGAATTTTGTCGATTTTTTTTGTTAATTCGACCTATTATCAACCAAATAGGCACAGGAGATGAATCTTGGGTTCACTTTTATGATTTTAATCGAAGCAGGGGTCTATGGAGTGGCATTTAAAGGGTGGTCCATCCTAAAAAAAATTGAATTTGAAGGAAGTTTCGTCTGCTGCTGGAAAAGTGATGACAACAATCTTTTAGTATTCTGAGGAAATTCTTTTAATGGATTGCAAAAATAAAGGTACCACCAGTACAGTTCCCAAAGCCAAATATAGGCATCGACCTGGCAAAACTACATGTGACTGAAAATTTGGATTTCAGCATTATTTGATATGTACTAAAAGGTGCTAAAAAGTTTAGCATCCTCAGGGGTGTGCAACATGGATAGATTCCACCCATATATTGTTTTTAGGGGGTGTTTTTATAAAAGGGCATGGTACTTTAAGTCATTGGAGTTGCTAATTACGAATATGATGTCAAAATGGTAGTTTGACAACTGCAAACTGTTAGATCACCTGCCAAATTAATAACATTGTGTTTTTTAACATTTTACGATCAAACTATAGGAAGCACAGACAATTTTATAGGGTAAAACCGCGAGAGATGGTTCCGTGGGTGAGATGACGCAGTACGCAGTGCCATATTTTATCGATATTGGCTAAACAGCCAATAATTCCTAAACAGGTAATTAAAAATACAGTTCAAGTGTTAGTGATGTTGCCTAGTTGTTATTTAGTAGTGCCCCGTTGATTGTGCTATCCTTTAAGGCACTTAAATAATAATAATTATATTTTATATATCGTATCTCCAAACTTTTTCACTGGTTTACAAATTGTAACTTTTACACATTTAAATTAAAGAATATTTGAAGTTCTGTTGCTATGTATGTGTAAAGAAATGTTTGAAGAATTGTTTTAACCTATAATTTTATTAAACTATGCCAGTCCGTGGGGGGGGGGGGGAGCGTGTGCCATCTCACCCAACGTAATTGGTTTAGTTGGCGCAAGCCATCTCACCCAGTTTTGTTAAGTAAATAACGTATCTGATTTAATGATTACAAACGAAAAGGAAGCTGCTCTAGAGCTTCGTGGATTCGTGGAGTGAAGAATAATTAACTTTAGCAGTACAAATTGTAGGAAGTGGCATTACTAGAGTCCATGAAGCATCAATACAGTTTGGGATACCCTGTACTACACTACGACTGGCTACAATGCATTTATTGCCTAAGATGGCTTTACAAGGGTTGTACAACGTTTACTACTCATTGTCTTCAATGTGGCAAGAAAGAAAAAATATAAAAAAAAGTTTCATTTGTGCGCCATCTCTCCCATGCTGTTAGGGTGATATGGTTTTTTAATCATTTTTTTAAATCTGCGTTCATTTGTTGAAACTAAAAACAACAATATTTTTTTTACTTTATTTGTTACATTGGTTCTCTGTAAAATTCGTTATTGATTAAAAACTTTTGATTTTGACTATTTAATGTTTTATCACGTGCGCCATCTCTACCGGTTTTACCCTAGTTAAAAAATTGTTCAGAACTTCATTCTCTATCAAACGGTACAAATATAATTTCGATATTTCTATTACATTTACAGCTACTCTTTTAACTGTTGAGGGCACATTTACTGGGTGTTGTACACTCGTAGGTGTGGTAAACATTTTTGCGTCTTTTTCTATGCTTTTAATACTAGCTCATTCCAAATTTACAGCCACATGTGTAGTTTTTCGAGGTTTGGAAGCTGAACTATTAGAAGTTAGAACTCTACCTAAGTAAACCCAAACATGGACCTCACATATGCTTAAACATAGAGTAGTTCACGCATCGGTAAATCACTGCACCGTAGCAGCAAAAGTAAACCGAGGCTGCCCACAAGAAGGGGTGCTTTCACCACTTCTATGGTTCCTCGTAGTAGACAATCTTCTCAAGTGTCTAGGGAAAGAGGGTCTAAACGTCGTAGGTTATGCCGACGACATAGCCATAACAACAACAGGGAAGTTTGGGGCTATTGTGTTCGAAAGAATGCAAAGAGCCCTAAATCTTGTAGAGAAATGGTGTCTAGAAGAGGGCCTGGCGGTTAATACGACAAAGACCTCGCTAATCCATTTCATAATAAGAACAAATAAGACTGATGGTATAATAGAAAGGTATACCTATTCGACCTACCTCTGGAAGCAGTGGGAGAGGCCAAATATTTAAGGGAGAAGCCAAATGCTATCAAGGAGTTATCCTTGATAGCAAACTAAGCTTCAAACCACACATAGACAGTATAGTAAAAAAAGGTACAAGGGCTCTATGGACCTGTAGACGAACATTCGGCAAAACTTGGGGACTCACGCCCCAGTTGGTTGACTTACTGGATATACACCGTAATGGTTATACCCATAGTAACATATGTAGGTTTTGTGTGGTGGACAAAAACACAAACAAAAACCTGCAAACACCAACTAGGCAAAATCCAAAGATTGGCTTTGCCTAGGAATTACTAGGAATTACTGGAGCAATGCGTACTACGCCTACAACAGCAATGGAAACAATGCTGAACCTCCCACCTTTACATCTGGTGGTGAAAGCTAAAGCATTAAGTGAGGCTTACAGACTAAAAACTCACTCCTCCTTAGGAAGAAACGAGCAAGGCCATGCCTCAATCCTAAGAGAGATGGAAGAACATCCCATACTTAGTATGGTGTCTGACAGAACAACCAAACCATATACCATCGAAAAAAACTACGGAATTTAAATTCCGACAAGGGAAGAATGGGAATGCAAGGCAGTCAAAATGAATGGACTTGTATTCTACACAGACGGCTCCAAAAACCCAACAGGTACAGCCGGCCAAAAAGTTTTTAGCCACCCCCTGACAACATTTAAAAAGCAACCAACATTACACGCCGTGTAAACCGGCTGTGTGTAAACGGCGTGTAATGTTGGTTGCTTTTTAAATGTTGTCAGGGGGTGGCTAAAAACTTTTTGGCCGGCTGTACAGGAGCTGGAATTATCGGGGACGGCAACCTGAGGCAGGGGGTAACCTTAAGCCTCGGGGAGCACGTAACCGTCTTCCAAGCAGAAATTTATGCCATCTCAACATGTGCGCAAATGCTCTTAGATAGAGGATATCACAATCAACGAATCTTCGTAGTATCTGACAGCCAAGCAGCCTTAAAAGCGCTGAACGCTTGTGAGATGAGGTCCGGACTAGTAACGGACTGCATCCGCAGACTGAATGCGCTAGCGGAGACAAATTTCGTCAACTTGGTATAGGTTCCAGCTCATGCCAATATACCAGGGAACGAGAAAGCGGACGATCTGGCCAAAGAGGGCAGCAAAATAAGACCCATTGGACCAGAACCCGCCCTTGGCATTTCTTATGAAACGGCAAAGAGAGAAATAAAGTCACTTCTAGGGAAGTGGCATATTAAACACTGGAGGGAATCTCCTGGACAGGGACACTCTAAAGCCCTCCTGGAGAAACCCTCTGACAAAAGAACTCGCTCTCTAATCAGAATAAGCAGAGATGAGCTACGACTGGCAACGGCAATGTTAACGGGTCATTTTCAGCTCAAAAAGCACCTGCATATGATGGGACTAGAAGAAGACCCACTATGCAGAGGATGTGCAGAGGAGGAGGAAACTCCAATTCATCTTCTGCTACACTGTGAGGCTTTCACAAGAAGTCGTCGCAGCATTCTCGGGAAAGAGAATGCTACTCTACTCCAAACAGAACTGCCCAACTTATCAATATGGAAAATTCTGGACTTTATCAGAAGCACAGAACTCCCATAAGGGAAGACCAAATCCGAGGCGCACAATAGATCCAAGAGGTCGCTATGCAAGAAACCAATAGGGACCAACCTCAGAATCATATAAAACCCAGGCATGTAACTATCTGCCTAAAATCAGGTGGGCACTTGGTGGACACAATTTTTTTGGGTGGGCCAAATACATAATATGTAGCCCATAAAACTTTTAAAAGATGAAATGTGTTGTGTGGAATTCAGGTTAAACAGTAAATATCTGACTTTTCGCTTATTATTGTCCTTTTTCAGGGTGGCCACAAGGGTGAGCCAGCAAAATTTTAAGTGGGTCTGGGTCCACCCTGGCCCTCCCGTAGCTACGTGCCTGAGTAAACCAAACTCAAATATATTTCGACGAAGTATAAATAATATATGTATACTAAAATCATATTCTAAATAACTAAACGAATTCAAATATTGTGTAAAAAAACAATATTCCTATCCTAGTAAGTAAAATAAGTACACTCAAATAAGTAAAAACAACTATTGTAATTATTATTAGAGATCATTATCGAAAAAAATTAATAAATCGATTCGTAGAGAACAATTCCAATTTTAGTAAATAATCAGAAGAGAGGAAATTAAATTTTCTTTTCAACGATATTACAGTACCTATAAAGAAAAATAATTCATAAAATTATAAAACAATAGAACATTCCATAGAAAGCTTATAAAAAGATATTGTAAAAAAATTCAACACATGAGTGCGTTTTATACTCCTACATCATTAACCTGCTAAAATCATAGTTGGATAACATTGAAATAAATAGTTGAAGTGGTTGGTAACAAATGAAGATTAATGTTCTCACATTTTCCCAGAGATCTACTAGCAATCCATGGACGGACGCCCGCGCCACAATAGCAACCGTAACATCCATTTATTTACAATTTTTGACATTTTTTTCAACATCTAGCTGCGCTTTTCAAATTACAATTGAATGGAATTTGGTATATGAATGAACTTTATAATATTTTTAGTTTATATGACGTCTTTATTAAAGTAAAACTGCGAGTTTATAATAAACTAAATCCATTGTGGTGCCGTTTGAGGTTGAAAATGTGCACATAAATTTTGCATTGTTAAAAGTTTCACCAAAAGAATATTGACTTGCAATTTTTATTTCATTTGAGTAGTTTTTCAAATAACCTACAATTTAAAAACTTATTTGGCCACAGATTGCCATAATAACACAAAACATCTTTTGAATCAAAGATCAATTGTTTACTATTCATTCTACAATAGCTACTAGAACCTACTTTAATGGAAGTGTAAAATGTAACTATACCTACGTATATTGTGTATTACAATTTCAATTTTCAATGGTCATTCTTACTTTACAATAACTATACGAATTTCTGTAAAATCGCTTACGATTGAGCTAAGTTAATAAAACTCGAAAGAAAATGAAAACTTCATAGTCACGGCAAAGGTTTATAAATTAATCATTAAATTGCAACTTGCAAAAATGAACGTTTCTGCCAAAAAAAAAAAGTGAGATACAAAACATTCGCTCAATCAAAACATAATTCACCATTTTAAAAATTTTGAGGACGAAATTAAAAAAGCTCAATTTGAAGTGGTTGAAAATTTAAATCTGATAAAAACAATTTTAGAACGTAAAATGAGTAGTAGATAAAAAAGTAAATAAAAATGAGGGTAAAAATATCATAATTTTGAATAATATATTAACAGTAAAAAAGTTTTGTAAACATCAAAATAATAGGATAAAACAAAAGGTATAAAACAATGAAACGACTAAATAGAGTGAAGAGAAGAAAACAGCGTTACATCAGGTGAGCCAATTGAAGCGAGAAACAGTACTGCCAACTTCTGTACGAGCAATTCCCTACCGCATGACATATAATGCGCGAGATAACGGCTTTGTATAATAGTTCTATTGCATAATGGTCGCGACGAGGCTTATCAGAAAATGACTTTAACAACTGACAGACGCGAACAGGAAATTGGAATAAGAAATTTTGGGGCGTAAAATGAAAGATAGTAGTCGCGTAATTTCCTACCAGCTATAGAGACATTTACAGTTTGAAGTTAAAGCCACCGAATCGGGATATTATGAATTCTTGCTGTTCCTGTAGGATAACTGAAAAGTATTTATAACTTTTAGTAGCTTGTTGGAACGATATTCTATTCAGTACACGGCTATTTCTAAAAGCTTTAACCAGAATCTACAATGTTAAAATGTATACGCAAAAACTTGCAATTTGCTTTTTGTTTCTTTTTTAATATAGTTAACGTTTTATCCAAATTACAACTACGTATTAAAACATAGGTAATGACTTTGTTAACAAAATAAAAATTTGTAAAGCACCCGTTTTATCTTTTAAATTTCTTTGCTAACACCCTCGGGCTAACGTAAAGTATATCGATCTGGAGAAAAATAAAAACAATTAGGACTTTTTTATAAAAAAATGTATAAATTTGTACAAATTACTGAAATATGTTTTACAGTTTAGCAGTGTAGAGAATCACGGTTGCTTGTACGGAATACAGCAGCTTTATCTGCCATTATATTATTACATTATAACAAGTGGCTCGAAAACGGAAATTACACAAACTATTTTCAAATAGACTCTCAGTCAGTGTTTTAGCACTGCCTGTTAAAGATAACAGCACCATTTCCGTTTGTTTCACAGCTTTCAAGGTAGTTATATAAACAGCATTGAAGGTTTTAGTAGTTGAACCAATTTTTTTATGTAACATTTTGATAAATTTAAAATTAATGATAGGTTAACCTTAATATAGAATCTATTTTATATTCATATACCTATGAGCATTAAACCATAACATGACAAGTTTTGTGTCACTAACTTGTTACGTTTAAGGTTTACTAATTAGTCATTAACTAAAATACATATGGACAGACGGAAGTACTACCTACATGGTTGTTGCTTGACAGCTGATTTTTTTTAGATTAAAATTAACATTTGTATTTTGGTATTTTTGCAATTGCTTTTCAAACATTATTTTCGATAAAAAAATTTGTTTATTTTTAGTAAAATACTCTGGTGTTTCTGGCAGGATCTTGACATAAACTTAAAATTTATTTATTAGAATTATTTGTAATCATCATACCAACAGACATAAAGACATAAATTAAGTGTTAGTTTACTAAAATTAAATACAAATCTACAATTATAGCATATATTATTTGATAAAGTAACATCTTTTACAGTCATGGCATGGGAAAAAAATCTGTAAAGTTATTCAAAACAAAAATATAAGGAATAAACTGCCACCTCGCAAAAGGCAATTACAAACCACCGACAGTAAAAATTACTTAATAAAAGGCATTATTTGCATTTACTAATAAATAAATGTTTATCCAGTGGGGAAGTGAAAAACAGAAGAGCTTAGGTCTCATATATTTCAAAACGAATGAGTCGCGAAAGTATTACGCTTATCTTGAGCATCAGAGAAGACTCTTAGGTATCATTACCGTTCTTGTAGATGAAGCTGATAGTGAGCAGCAAATTGCAAATGCGAATGCCCTGTGTTATTTGGCTATATGTCCCGCTTTGAAGGTGGCCACCCGGTACACCTATCTATACAAACTTAATTTTTATAAATTATTAGATTAAAGATACCTATGTAATAGGTAATACCTACTTATAAGTCTGATGAAATCAAAAATTTACCTAAATATTAATAAAGCAACAAGTGGGATAAATAATACTTTTCTAACTACTCGTATGTAGTATTATCTTGTAAAACAATAAGTGCCTAAATAAAAAATATTCCAACATTTATAGTTCATTAATCTGAAAGTTTAAAAATCTTTCCTACTTTCTCTGATCCTGTTCACAATAGTACAACAATCGATACCCTACGAAGTCTCAATTAGGAAAAGTATGGGGGTCATATACTGAAACCGTTCTGAAACTATTGACTTGTGCTGTAAACCCTTCATGATAGCTAAATAAAACAAATTTATAAAAATATTACTGTTTAGTTTTCAAATTTTCTAAAACTTAAAAAGATTGATAATTTCTATAACTTTCAGGAAAATGTTTTGAATAGGTACAAAAAATATAAAAATTCTTGTCTCAACAATATTTTTCAAATGTCATTTTAAATAAGCTGCCAACTAAAAGGCAATTTGAGTGGAAAAAAGAGGTTAAAAAACTAAACATCTTAAAACTTAAAGAGTAACATTTAGAAGCTGATTAATTCGTTATTTTGACATGTACTGCTGTAGGAGCTATTAGCTAAACTGCTCTAATGATGCTCCAGTGATGGCATATTAGTGTGGATAACACATGTGGTCTTCCTATTCTTAGCCACATTACAAACAAGCATTTGAAATATTCAGTCGCTGCCGACTATATTCATGAAGTCTTTTTTTAAACAAATACCACTAAAAACAATATTTATGTATATCATTTTTCATAACCGCACTTTATTTCGTTTGAACTTTTTTATTGTTTTCCTGTAGACAAAAGACAGTTACGAAAGATCGCTTTACGTCAAAATAAAACTAACAAATGTTCTAGGTATCTAAACATATAATTATTTAGATACTAATGTTTAAGAGCCAAATCACAGCCGTTCACGCCGCTTACTTAATTGTATAGTACTTTCGAGCAAAATTTAATAGGCACGATTTGGTAACAGTAGCGGTTTAACCACGAACACGTTTAGGTTCAACGCATCAGTGTAAGTAAGATTACATAAAGCTTTCGTGAAGAAAGAATAATGTTTGCAATTGTCAGAGGTGTCAGTAGCAAAATAAAAAGTAAATTAAAGAAGACGAAAATTATTAGCGTTATCAATTATTATGTAATTAGAAGTTAATATAGGATGGTAAGAGTAACCCATCATAGATGAACCCCAGTTCCATAAAAGTGAGCAACAGCCTCCACCATGGATCGGCGGTCAGTTAGAAGATGTTTATATTTAAATAATTTGACTAAGACATGCCCCATACACACAAAGAGAGAGGTAATGTTGATGGAGAAAACTAGAACTTTCTTTAAAATGTTAACAACAAGCTCCAAGTAACTCAGGGACCTAAAATATTTCATAGGTATATTAGGCATAATTTGGGATTTTTAGCAGAATTGGATAAGTACAGATCAATTGCTGGTAAATTAACTATTGGACAGTTAGTGCAGCTATATCTGAAACTTCTTTCACTTTTGTTTATATCATACCTACGGTAAATTGTGAAGTGACATGTGACTAGCTCATGAACCACTAAAGCATATCCACCAAGCTGATCCATTCATCACCAAGTCGACTATTCGGCGAAAGTATTCAAACGACCTTTGAATGGTCCTGGAAGTTGATGTAAGCTATTTTGACCCTGAAAATTAAAAATCAATTGCCTGCGGCGCTTGGAGGGGTTGTGGAAAATCTTTGGAACCCATGTCTGTGATAATATAGTTATGCCACTGCTAAGTCCCCCCATTATAAAATTCACCTTCATCAATCATCATACTCATCACCATCACCTACTTATTCGATAGCATGAAATAACATGTGAATCTCCAATATTCAGAGTAACTCCACACTCCACATCCACATAGACAACAAACTCTATGGCCCGGTTTTTCAGTTACACGAAGTTAAACACGAACATGGAGCAACAAGCCGTCACTAATGGTTAACAAATTTCACCAGATTGTGCGATTGAAACGCACTACGCTACCCGGTTGATGCATACAGCTATCCCTGTCATACATGAGCGGAATTACCTACCACGTTCCAAGCTAGTAAATTTTTTTATTTAAAATAAATAAACTCACTTTACTTTTGTTACTCGCGAACCACTAGTACACCCAGGGGCAAAACATTTCTATTGTCTAAAATTGTCATAGCCATTGTCTAAAATTAATACTACAGAAAAAGTAAATCACTTATTATAAAACTTAAAACGCTTGATCTCCTTAAGATTACCAAGCAATACGGGTAGCGTAATCTATCTCACTCTCGACCTCGCAGTTGCACTTTGCGGACAAACTGTAACCATTTCGCGCTACTTACGAGCATATCTTGTTGGGCCACCTTTCTACTCTTATACCGTGTTAAACACATATCCGCGATGGTTAATTTTGTTTGTTGTAATAATGAAATTTAACGTAACCGTCAACTGAAAAGCCTTTAACCATAAAATTATAATTTTAATCGAGAAATTTATGGTTAACCAGCAACTGAAAAAGCAGGTCTATGTCTCTGAACCCTGATAATGATAACGATAGGACCCTACAATAATTAGGGTAAAAAGTTTTATCCGCGACCGTCCAATAATACGTTCATTACTACATGATTTTTGACCAGTAATGTGTGTCATTACTAATCAAATGTCGAAACAATGATTAAAGGATATAATTCACGCATTCATTGTCAAAATAATGATTAAAGTGACAGCTGTCAACCTTTTGCACAAAATTTTAATTAAATGACTAAAAATTTAATTTTGCTTACTTTTAATATTTAATATTATTCTTTAAAAAAGAGCGTTTTTAAATTAAGTTGGAGCAAAATAAACTTTCATTTTAAAATATCAAAATGTTACGTTCGACTACGTCACAAGGTCACAACGTTAAATAACGTGTAAATAACCTAAAAATCATACAAGTTGTTTGCTTCAGAAATCTTTTACATTAGCAGTCAGTGAACTATTCACAATAGTAATATTTTTCAAAATTTAATATTGACTTACGAGAGATTTAAGTACATACTTGTGCGAGGTAAATAGATAAACCAAAACTTATAAAAAGCCAAGGACGAAACCACAGCATAGAAACTAACCAGCAGGATATGTCTCATCGGCGGGAAAGTTTAGCGCATGGCGAGTAGTTTTTATTTGGTAGGTAGTAACAATTAGTTACAATAATTAGTATCTGGTTTGCAACCATACATCACACCTTGGAGAAGAATAACGACAAGTTCTTGTACATGATTAAGTTTGTTTCCTTCGTTCGCTGTAGGTGTAGCCGATAACAAACAATTAAATATATGGAAGAAAATATGGTGGTAAGTAAAGTTTTTATTGCTTTTAAAAAAACTACATAAACATGCGCCAAACGTCAAATGTTGTGCGATGTCATAGTACAAAAAAATCCACCAGACGTCGTGTCGCTGATCATGATATCCCTATAGTTTTAGCTTTGAATAAACTTTAACATAAATGTATAATGCTTTAGGAGAGCTCAAGATCGAGATTTAACTCAAGAATAGCGATTGAGCAGCTGCCATTTTAGTTACGGAATGAAATCATCCGGTACTACAACTTTATCGTGGATTAGAGATGAACATTGAAATTGCCGCATCCGCATTCACCACCAACAGCTACAAATCATTAAAGGTTTGTTGTAGTTCTTTATGTTATAATATAAAAGTTTTTATGAAGTTTAAATATAAATATTTTTAGAAAAATCAAGCTAGAAGAAACAAACGATAGAGAAAAATCGAGACTCCGGTGTAAACGGCTATAGATTTTGCGATATTTAATAAGTTGCTGCTTTAGATCTTTTTATAGTCCACGAGTTCACCGTATGAAACCCTACGTCATCGAACATCCAGCTAATTTTTGTGACATTCGAAAGAATCAATGGTAAGAAACAATAAATTGCTGGTCTGCCTAAGAATATCCTGACAGCAGTGGCGGCACACCTCTTCAGTAGTTGTTAATTTAAAAAAAAATTTTTAAACTCACATTTTAGTGGCGGTTGTTAAAAAGCTTCATTTGCATTATAAAAATTTACTACGTAATGTCTCACAAAGCGACATAGCGTTGGAATCTCAGAAACTTTTTTTGTTTTTTGTAAATCATCACTTAAATGTGATTAGAATTAAAAATTAAAAAAAGTAAGAACTTCTTAAAAGGTCTGCCGACACTTCTGCCAGGATTTGCTTAGGCAGACCAGCGGTTTAATGTTCCTTACCATTGATTCTCTCGAATGTCACAAAAATTAACCGGATGTTTCATGACGTAGGGTTTCATACGGTGAACTCCTGGCCTATTCTATTTATTTTTATCAAGATTAATGGTAACATTTATGTTTGAACAATTAGTGAACGTAAAACTTGGAATATTGTTGATGTCAAATTGTAGATTTGAATTAGAAGAAGAAATTGTGTTGCTAGTTGTGTTAAGCCTTACTGCTGTTGAAGAAGGCACTGCTGTTGAAGAAGGCACTGCTGTTGAAGAAGACACTGCTGAAGGCTTGACGACACTTCCAACTATTTTATTGCGACATCCATTTTATTCCTCATAGAGCTGTCGATATAGCCTTCTGCTACCGCAGTTGATCGCCACCCTCCATGTCTTTTCAAAGCGGTTATATCGCCTCCAGCATCAACAAGGAGGGTGACATTCGAGGCCTTTTTATTTCCAATCGATAGTGACGAACGACGAAAGCTGTGTCCTGTGTCAAGTTCAGGATTTTTTAATTTTAGAAATACTTATAGCTATCTTTTCTAGTACTAATAGGTTAATATTGTATAATATAAATAAAAATTAAAGTTGGTCGTAAGTTATTTTTTGTCCTCTAACAATCAGAATGACGCTTAACCCTTTCTGTCCGAGTGCCGTAGGTGTACGTATGACAGAGAGTACACGAGTGCTGTACAATTTAATGTTCTTGTAGCTTGCGGTACCGATGTCTTAAGTTATCGTGCTTCGGTCATATGTTGGAAAACCCGCAAACTTTAAGGATAGAAGCAAGAAGTAACTGTTTATCAAAAACTTAGGTGGGCGTGTATGTAGCTTACTGTACTAGTGTGGTACGTTTACATGCCTTGAACACAGGTTTTAAAAAGCCGCGAATGTACTATATGAGTGGCGTATGTATGTAGAGTGCTATACGGAAACGTTTTGCTTGTTTTAGCTCGTATGTAGAATGCCACATTCTAAACACAGCTTTGTATAGAAAGGGTTAACACATTCATTGCTGCCCCGTATTATAGCATATACTTGAGAAGCTAACTGGGTTGCACATTTGCGAGGCCTTTTTATTGTCGAGGTTTTGCCTGATTATCCATCAACAAACGCGAACGAGCACAATATTTAATTTAATACCTAAATCACAAGTTGAGATTTAATTTGGGGATGCGCCTTAACATCGAGTAAAACGACCATAAGGAAGACATTTTATACTTGGCTACAAGTATCGGCAATCAATTTGCGGTTGTTGCTTTATCAACTTTGGGGGGCATACAACTTTCATAATTCGAGTTCACTTTATTGGAAACATGATCCACCCATTGTGCATTAAGAAATAAGTTGTTCGTGATCTACTTGTGATTTAAATTAAAATCAGGAAGGGCTGGAAAAGTATATTAAAAGAAATCACAATAAAATAATAATTATTTAAACCTAAAATAAAAACTTATTTGGCTAATAAAAAGCTCTTGCGTAATTACAGTTGATAAATTTGTAATGTCAAACACGAAATTAATGTAAATCAATCTCATATTTTGATGATTTTATGTAGGTACTTTCAATGTTTATTTTTGTATTTGTGAGGTTAATTCATCGCATGCACCTAAAATGGATTATTTTAATAAATATTTAATTTTTTTTGTTGGTTCTCGCAGATTAAGATATAAATTAACTTCCATATGATATAACAGCAATCTACACCCAATTTTTCATGAATTCAAATAATCAAGATATATCGTGAGCACAGCCACGAATGACATTGACGTTTATTAAATTCAGTACTACCAACTTAATTATTTAATTCACGTCGATAAACGTCATACATTAAAAAAATTAATTTTAAATCATTTTGAACACAATTTGTAATATTTACGGTCGCGGATAAAGTATAGTATCCTACTCGAGGGTAAAGCTCATTACTCACTCGAATGATTACGAAACTCGGTCGTTTCACTCCCTCGTTTCGCAAATTTCATTCTGCGTGAGTAATGACAAACTTTACCCTCTCGTTGGACAATATACTATTGTTCTTCTGGAATTTGTTTTAGGATGAGCTGCAGAACAGACATTTCATTTAAAGCCTCGTTCATATTATAATAATGGATAATGTTATAATTTGGTCTTTTAGACCAAAAGTATTTTTGAGCGTTGCCACAAGTCACACTACACATCTATCGAATTTATATTTAAAATTCAGCAACGACTAGTTCTTATAATCGAAGATATAGCCTATAAAATTTTTTTATAAAATTGGAAACATTTTCAAAAATGAGTCGAATATATGTACCTACCTAAAGAGATTCATTAGTCTCCTTCTGAACTGTAATGTAATGGCATAAAAAATTTAAAACATTCGATATTCTTTTTAAGACGAGCCTACGTCCACAGGTGTTTTTGAATCTAAATTTCTTAATGGGGGAGTGATTAAAAATGCCCCAAGAGACTTATGCCTACAGTTTGTCTTGATCCACTGATTAAATTCAAATTTCATACTAACTAGTGTTATCAAGGCTTAAATTTTTCAGTCAGCGCCGATGTAGTTTGTAGTAAAACAAAAAATAATTAGAAATAAATTATAATTTCAAGTAAGTCTCGCCATCTATGAGTAAATTTAGAAAGCGCCGTGAAAAACTTATTTTGCTTCCTTGGTTGGTTCTGCTCATGGAACGATGGAACTACTGGTCTCTCGTTATAAGAAAAATACTCTAAATAACTTATCATCGTGGGTATTCGCAGATTAACTCAAAATTTTCAGTTTAGCAGTTGCGTGTACTTTATTTTCTGTTTACCTAAATATTTTTTTATCCGCAACCGTTCAATAATACATTCATAACATGATTACATATGTAATTTTTTACAAATAATAGACTTCGTTACTCAATAGTTGAAAATCATTAAATAATTTATATATTATTGAAAAATACTTACATCATTTTTTTAGAATTGGAATGTTTTGCTCCCGGAAATATTTGATTTTAGTCAAATAATTGATTCTCAGTTCACGAATATCGTTCTTTTCGATTAATACGCGCCTATTGTCTCTGGTTCGACGCCACTTAAAACCTAAATTTTTTTAAATAATTCCTAATGATGTAGCTTGCCCTTTCCACCCAAAATCTTCTTTTAATTTTGCACACAATGATTTAATAGTTACTCTCGCGTTTTCTGTTTTATGAAAATTATAAATAACATTTCTAAAATCGCATTTTTCATAATCTTCCAAAGAGGTAACCGGAGATTTACGTTGGCGTTTTTTCCCAGGTGACGTAAATTTTGGTATAGCAGCACCTTCTGGAGGATTTTCACCTTCACTTATAATTTTGGAAATTGTTTTAATGGACACTTTGGTAGCTGCACACGTCATTTCCCGAAGTTCACTTATATTTTTTAATGTTTCAGTTTATTGAAAATATTTAAAAACGAACACTACTTCACGTGTTTGACTGTGATAATTTGACCTGGTTGGCTTTCCTAACGTTGAAGTCATTTTTGAAATAAAGCCTGTGAACTTATCTCTAATAGAACAAGTAGAATACTGATTTTGAAATAAGGACCTAACAACTGATAGCGATTTTTTTTTACAAATGACTTCCAAGAAATATTGTTGATTAGAAATGCAACAATACCTAGGAATATAATACCGGCGCGGCGGGTGTTCTGTACTCGTCAAACAAAATGAAGACATTATTGTTAATTGATTCTGGATATCTAACTGCAAATAAATTCCTGGAATATAATTTAAAGCAAAATGTTATTACAAAAAAAATAACTTGAATTACTGAAGGAAAATGTATAGTTATTTGTGCGCCACTGACAGGGCTGGGCAAAATACATCTATTAGTGTATTTCAAATACAAAATACAAAATACTCGAAACACAGTATTTGAAATACAAAATACAAAATACTTTTACATTTTCAACCAAAATACAAATACAAAATACAGTATTTCAAATACAAAATACAGTATTTCAAATACAAAATACATTTTAATTGCGCGCATGCGCATTTATACGAATTTTGAATAAATTTGACAAGTTTAATTCCTCTGCGCATTCGCGCAAAAGAAATTCTTCAATAAGCATTCAAACTTTCGGACTGTAAATTGGCCTCTATTTTATTTTATTGTCATCTTTTTCTGTTTTTTTTTAAATTTTATAAAATTTTCCGTCTAAAATTGCAAACAAAATTTTCTTTTATGTTACGCGCACATGAATTTCACCATATGTATTTGAAATACAAAATCATTAAATATTTTGTATTTCAAATACAAAATACAAAATACTTTATGAAAAATCTTTAAAATACCAAATACAAAATACAAATGTATTTCAAATACTGTATTTCAAATACATGTATTTTGAGACTGCCCAGCCCTGGCCACTGATCATACTCAAATTGGTTTCGCGCCATGTATTTGTTACCCTCTCCACAATTAGGACGAGTGCGCACGTTTTTCTTATAACGTGAGAGCTGTAAAATAGAAAATACTAGAAAATACACTAATATTGCATTTGAATTTATACGTTTACAACGTGTATGTCCCCTATCACAATTAATTAATGTTAATTAAAATAAAATTTCGTTATTTGTTATAAAAAAAATTGGTTTAAATCGAGCTCAGGTGATTTTTGATGTTATTTTTTATTAAAGTTTAAAGTAACTTGTTTTCACTTATTAATAACACACATCAACACAAACCTATTCATTAAACTCTTTCTATGCATCAGTTCTTTTTTTAATTTCAAAAGATGCGATCACAAAATGTCTAAAGAAATGTGCATTTTGAGCATAAAAAAATTATAATTTTAATCGTTTAGGTACAATCACAATGCTCTAAAATACCAGCATACAACCAACATTCAGTGTTGATAGTTCGATACTGTATTGAAATTTGAAATGTCTCCAAATATGACCAGTCTAGGAAGTAAATTACATACAAGAGAAAAGGTGAAAACCTTTCATGAGTGCACCAGTTTGTAAACCAAATGCAGGCAGAAAATGAATATTGAACAAAACATGCTAACATGCACCAAACATAGTAGGTACCAATTGGAAAATGTGATTCCTTTTATTTTAATACTAGCAGGACCCGTGGGCTACGCCACACGCCTTTTAATTTAGCGGCTC
Organism: Malthinus seriepunctatus; assembly: GCA_963924605.1. Lineage (NCBI taxonomy): Eukaryota > Metazoa > Arthropoda > Insecta > Coleoptera > Cantharidae > Malthinus > Malthinus seriepunctatus. Next base: position 8,364,722 of record OZ004602.1, read on the forward strand.
CTTAGTTTGCAAAACCCTTGGCAAAACCTATCAAATCTTAATTAGGTATATAGTATGAGCCCAACATACTCTACAATGTAACAATAAATCGATATTGTGAAATTTGTGGGCATACGAATGTATGATAATAATATGTAGAAGCAAAAAAAGGCCGCTATGATGTCTATTAAGAAAAAGGTGGAAGCAGGTGCTTTTTTATCGTGCACCACCAATGACGGCACCTTCACCACCGTTTCATCAGAACCGTTACCTCAGGAAACCCTCTACAACCACCTGGTTTAATTTTAAGTAGCACCGGCGCCGTAGGGACCTCTATAACTCCTCGCTTTAATTAAAATTGGGAGGCACGTGCACCACTAATGTAAACATTGCCGCCACCAAGCTCACCAAAATCCCCGCTTCAGGGCACCCTACAACCACCCGCTTTATTTTAATTGGGAGGCACATCCACCACCAACGACAGCACTTCCGCCACCGGAATCACCAGAACCCTCAGGGCACCCTACAACCACCCGTTTTTATTTCATTTGAAAAATACGTGCACACCACTAACGTCAGCACCACCGCTACCGATATCACCAGAACGCCGCCCCAAGGACCCCTACAACCACCTGCTTAAATTTCAATTGGGAGGCAAGTGCATCACTAAAGTCAGCACTATATCGCCACTGAGAACAACAGAACTGCCGCCCCAAAAACCCTTACAACCACCCGCTTTAATTTCAATTGTGAAGCACGTGCATCACTAAAGTCAGCATCACCGCCACCGAGTACACCAGAAACGCCGTCTTAGAGACTCCTACAACCACCCGCTTTAATTTCATTTGGAAGACACGTGTACCACTAATGACAGCACCGCCCCCCTGTATTACCAATACCGCCTCCTCCGTGACCCCCACAACCACCCGCTTCAATTTCAAATGTGAAGCAGTACATTTCTTCGCGAATTTGTTAGAGTAGATTTTTAAAAGTAAAATTTGAAATATTAATTTTTATGTGTCAATAAATTATAGCATTTAACTAACTTGAAACCATAAAGGAACGCATTCAAAATTGATTTATAGTTCATGGTACATTTCTGTATAACGTAGTTTTAAATTTTAGTTTTTGAGAGTTCTCTCACATTTTTGCTAATTTCTAAGCCCCCAGTTGACATATCGTAATCATACCTAGCCTATGTTACTCCCAAAAGTACGGTCTATATGTGAAAGAAAAAATTATTAAAATTGGTTCGGTGGTTCGCGAGATCTTAAGTAACGCACATACATACATACATACATACATACATACATACATACATACATACAAACATCTTACTTTATATATTAGTATAGATAAATGAATTTTTAGATAAAATTCTGTGCGAGTTAAAAGAACACCTTAGTCGAAATGCTTTATCGCATTAGGTTCTCCATAAGAAAAACAAAACCGAAAACAGAGAAATTGTTTGTTGACAAAAGAAATATTTAAGATACATAAAAAGGCTTAGAGCAGAAGGTAAAAACTAAAAATATTTACTTGTTAACAAACACGAAGAAGAATAATGTACTGGAATTGTTTTTGCTCCCAGGATTTTAAATTATTAAAATTTTAGACAGACCGCGCCATCTAGGAGCATCTTGATAAACTATTTATTGCTTGCATTTATTGCTCAGCTTTTATTTACTTGGTGATTTCAAAGGATGTTCTCATAATCTTACTTTAAAGAAAAAGCAGATTTAGTAAATATTAGTAAAAATAGTAAAAATAGTAATAAAGCATTTACATTAACTCAGTACCATTGGTACCATTAACAACCGCGAGATGTGCCACGGTCGCCACTGGGAAACAAGTAATTGTTTATATTATATTTAAAATTAAGTTGTTCTTCAATTCTCAGTGAATAAAAGCGTAAATACAGCAAATAGTATATTTGATACTTATGCTAAATAAAAATTTTAAAAATATTTACGTTTAATTTGTTTTATAGAATTTAATGATTGCAAATTACTTGTGTTGTTGTTATTAACAAAAATGCTTTCGTATAATACCTTAATTTATCGGAAAGTAAAAATTATTTTGTTCAAAAAGCGAATTTAAAAATTTATGAAAGCTGTCAAAAGTCAACTAAAATAATGCCACTACAAAATGAATGCGCGTGATTGGCCGAATGTGTTCCACGCACGTCTCGCTACTAGCCGATACACAGATTATTGTCACAATTAAAATCCCGGCTTGAAAATTTCAAAATTTTGTTTAAATAAAATCAGTTTTCTAGGTTATTTTAACACGAAAAATTAGGTAAAATATACATTCATGCTTATTTTTGTACGCTACTCCTATATAAAATACTTAAAAAAATCTTGCTGCTTTCTATTCTTATAAATAAGTAAAAAAAAAACTTTGTACATGTCAAAGCATTCAATTTGTTAATTTGTTTCGGCGATCGTTGCGCCCTCTGCTTGTAAATGCTCTAAACTTAAAAGTTACTTGTGAGAGTCCATAGCTACACTCGAGTATTCACAAGTTTCTCTAATAGGCGTAGTGCACGCCATAACCTAAAAATACATTGGAGGATAAACAAAGATTTAACACCCATTTAAATAACATTGGAAGTTACGTTTTAAGTGTTTAATTTTCATTTTTAGGTGATTTTAAGATGTTTTATTACGTGTAGAGGTCATTTCGTGCAAATTAAATAGTTTATAGATGTGTTTTAAAAGCAATAGGAGTTTGTGAAGGAATTAAAATTAAGGTAAATACAATAAATACACTTCGGTACATGACACATCACAGTAAATTAATTATTTAAGACTTAAAAGAAGCATTTCCTATAAATATAACGTATTATTTAAATTTGTAGGGTAGATTTTGGTAGGGTATTATTTATATTTGCCTTTTATTTCCTTTATTTTTATTTTATAGTAGCCCATTTGCTTACGGATGGTTACGGTCTCTGGCACAGTACCTCGAACAAGCATTAAACTAAGTTTATTGTCCACTCCAGACAAAATATCTAAATGGAAATGATCCACAATAAAGATCTTTTAAATTGAAATCAATCTAATGTTTTCAGCTTCATTATTTGTCCGAGATCGACATAAAACGTAACGGTAAATACACATCGTTAAATGAACACATCACAGTAAATTAATTACTGAGGACTTACAAGAACTATTTTGTGTAAATATTATCTATTATTTAGATTGGTATAGTGTCTTTTAGTGAGGTATTATTGGTACTTGATTTTTATTTCCTTTATTTTTTGTTTTAGTTTTCTTTATTTTATCATCGTAAACCAGCAAAATGCCAAATTTAAGTATAAGAGTAGTCTGAATCAATAATTTTGCTTGAAATGATGACTTAAAGTTCTACAATTAAAGAGGTACTGCCTTGAAACATGTAAATAGGATTTATTTTATAATTTGTAGAATATTTTCCGAAACAACTGTTGTTCTTAGAGAATCTCCGTTGTCTATCTCGGACAAATGATGAAGCTGAAAACATTAAATTGATTTCAATTTAATAGAACTTTATTGTGTATCATTTTTATCCGAATATTTTGTCTGGAGTGGACGTTAAACTTAGTTTTATGCTTCTTCGAGGTACTGCGCCAGAGACCGTAATCATCCGTAAGCAAACAGGCTACTATAAAATAAAAATAAAGGAAATAAAAGGCAAATATAAATAATACCCTACCAAAATCTACCCTACAAATTTAAATAATACGTTATATTTATAGGAAATGCTTCTTTTAAGTCTTAAATAATTAATTTACTGTGATGTGTCATGTACCGAAGTGTATTTATTGTATTTACCTTAATTTTAATTCCTTCACAAACTCCTATTGCTTTTAAAACACATCTATAAACTATTTAATTTGCACGAAATGACCTCTACACGTAATAAAACATCTTAAAATCACCTAAAAATGAAAATTAAACACTTAAAACGTAACTTCCAATGTTATTTAAATGGGTGTTAAATCTTTGTTGACCCTCCAATGTAGAATTTTTAGGTTATGTGTGCACCAGCCCTATAACATGTAGGTAACGACTAAATATTCATGCAAAGCAATTGTTGTGTTCAAATAGGGATTATTTTTCTAAAAGATAAAGCTAATTACTACGTTAACCAAAAATAAATCTATACAAAAGCTTCTTTAGTCTTATGTTTCGAAAGTAAATCTGTATAATGGGGATCAGCTAAATAAAGATGAAGATTATATTGTGAATAAAAGTGCATAGCAGGGCAAGGATTCAAAAGTATAGAAATTTTATAAAAGAAAATATTAAAACACGAAAGTTTTAACGTTAGTAAAGAACAAGAAGGGAGGTGTAATCTACAATTACTGAAATTATTTTATTTATTTTTAAATAAATCAAATTTTAGACAGCTTGCGCCATCTAGGAACAACTTTAGAGACTACTAAATACACCAAAGAGTTTTTATTTAATAAATTATTAAATTTAGATCCCAGTTAACTTCGACTACGTTTCTAAAGTAGGCTGCACACGATGATAGTGACTTGTACAGGTAACTAATGCCCGTTTTCACCGACGATTCTTAAAGTTAGGCATTGCTTAATCTGACATTAGCATTTTTTAAGTTGAAATTGCTCTTCACCACGTTTCACCACGCGCACCAGGGTTCCTAAATAAGATAATAAAGGTATCCATATATCGATATTGTAATGGTTAATAATTTTTATGCATTGGGTTAGGAGTTGTCTTAGCGTTAGGCAGTTCTTACGTAGGTAATTGCTTAGAAACCGTCGGTGAAAACGGGCATAAAACCCAGTACTAAAAGCAAGTGATTTAAGAAACAGTTGTGTTTACATGGTGATAGCAGCTTGCTCAAGTTAGTAGTGTTTTAAACAATGGATTCACAATGTAAACGTAAACAAACCACGATGCTATCACGAAACGCTGGAACGAAATGCTAAAACGACATGCCTAGACGGGTTTAGTTATTAGGAAAGTGGAAGTGGGGGTAGCCACTTGCTCCAGTAGGTAAATAGGATTGGTTTCTATTCACTAAACTGGAATTGTTACTAAAACCAACACTGGAATTTAGTACTAAAATACATGTTTACACGAAGAAAGTACTAAAAACCAGTACTGGATTTTAGTAACTTGTACAAGTCACTATCATCGTGTAATTGAGGCTCAGTTACTGGTTTTTAGTACTTTCTTCGTGTAAACATGTATTTTAGTACTAAATTCCAGTGTTGGTTTTAGTAACAATTCCAGTTTAGTGAATAGAAAGCAATCCTATTTACTGGAGCAAGTGGCTATCCCCACTTCCACTTTCTTGATAACTAAACCCGTCTAGGCATGTCGTTTTAGCATTTCGTTCCAGCGTTTCGTGATAGCATCGCGGTTTGTAGTAGTTTACATTTTGAATCCATTGTTTAAAACACTACTAACTTGAGCAAGCTGCTATCACCATGTAAACACAACTGTTTCTTAAATCACTTGCTTTTAGTACTGGGTTTTAGTTACCTGTACAAGTCACTGTGAAGCAGTGCAGCCTACAAGAAAGAGAATTTTAGATGTTTTTGAGAGTGTTTGCATAATCTTACTTTGAAAGAGAAGCAGGTCTAGTAAAATCTTTATAAATTAATTGCAGGAACAATCTACTTAAAAGTTAGTCGGGAGCTCGAGAGTCAATAGTGTTATACTTAAAAATAAAATTGTTAAAGAAAAATAAATTAATGCAAAAACTTCTTTACATTTGGGTTCTAGTAGGGAGGTATAGGGGAATTGTGCCTAAAATGACATACTTTTCTAATTCGGTGCTATTTTTCGATTTATTTTTAGGTAATTATTGAAAATTCAAATTCTACAGAAATAATAGATTCATTTGACACTCGTATGTGTTTGAAATTTTTTATTTTTTTAGCAAATAAAAGTTTTATTAAAACATAAGTAAAAGTGATTCTTATATGTCATATTACCCATACACTTGGGTAAAACGACACATACATTCAAAATGCATTGAACAACTTAAAATTTATTAAGAATTCTTTATTGTTATTGAGAAAACGCGATTAGTCCTTACACAATTCACAATAAAAGTTTTTAATGGTTTTTGACACACCAGTACACTCGTTGTTGGTTGGATTAGGTAAAATGACATATACTCTGAAATACCAAGAAATACTATGTCATTTTACCTTGTATGGTTATATGTCATTTTGCCCGAATAGGTAGAAAATTTTAAAATCGGTTAGTAAGGTTCAGGTTATGTAAATAACAACATTTTCACATTTGCTATTTAAGGAAAAATGTCCAGACTTATTAGAAACACTAAATAAACAATTTTACCTTATTTGCTAGATTAAATAATAACACTTAACGAAACACAGAGACAAGTATCACAAACTTCATAAACAGAAAATGGTAAAAATTTCGGGAATCCCCCAAACTAACCGTATATAATTTTTGTAGCACGGATATGTAGTGTACAGACACCTATTGGCAATGTTACAAAATGATTAAGACCTCCGGATATTAAATTATAATGGCTATGTGGCTTTAGCTGACTATGTCGTTTTAAGCACAATTCCCCTAAATGAATTTCTTATGTTTTGAAGATAAATCTGTACCTGTAATTAGATTTTGAAACCAACACTAAATGATTCGAAACAGAAATAATGCTTCAATAGTAAAAATAATAGAAACTTGAAGTTTTGCAGTTGAATTAAAATCAAAGAGGCTATTATAACAATCATCGGTTGCAATTTTTAGAAAATTAACACCCAATCGCACACGACACCACACTATTAGCTATTTCGGTATTGTTACTTTAAATATTACACACAAAAAATGTACCTAGTACTTTTAGTACATTCAATTTTAGGCGTACATCAAAAAAGACTGAATTAGCTGATACTTCGTAACGCTACACTACAGTGGCAGGTTATCATAATCTTATATTTAATTGTTACTAATTGATATTAGACAAAAAGCCTATTTCAAGTACATAGCCTAACTTAAAACGCTTATTAAAAACAACCTCATCCAACATCAGCGCACTTATGAGACAAAAACATAACTTACCGATAGTTGATTTTTGCCAGATCAAGCTGATGCTATCTCCACGATGTTTTTATTGTCGATGGTTTCACATTCACTTCACTTCTGTTTTAGTTCACATCAATGTTAATATTATAGCAAGCTATCACACTGTCGATTATTTTAAAATCAAAAAGTACTGCCGAGCTAACTATAACTCTTCGAGCCATTTCGAGAAGGTAAACCGGAAGAACTAAAACTGTCTGATTTGTTTAAAAATCACTTCTTGGCACTTTAATTATTATTCAAATGTGTTTTTACAACATTTTAAAGGCTTAACGAAGACATAAGAGCAAATTTTGAGTTTAGTCAAGAAAGCGTCAACGCACGGATTTTGTTTGGATTTATAAGTTTTCGTCAACATTGAGCAATGTATTAGAAGTAATTAGTAACGTTTTAAGAACCTAATCACAACATTTATACAACTTTACAATAGTTTTTTAAGAGCCAAAATGCAAAATTAAAATATAACAAAATGGATGCCATGTTGTACTTGTTGACGAAGATTTTGAATTCACTGTTGCAACTTGCAACTCTGTCAACAGTTTTTGTCGCAAAAAAACAATTGAACTAATCAAAAGACGCTATTACATAAAACCGCATGATTGGTTGGTAATTTGACACCAAATTTGAAATTTAAAATTATTACCTAATTATGAATTTAATTAAAAATTATTATTTGAAGCAAAGTTTGAGGAAATTATTAATTGCTAATATTACTATAATTCCATTTTCTGTCATATTTTTACAATATTTTTTTAAACTAAACTGTTACGACCCTTATTTTTATATTAGATTATGTATCGGGGTGGTTTTAGACCACCTATCATAACCTATCTTAACTATGCGATTTTTAATAAATCTAATGTGATATGCTCCTGGATCTAACCAATCTTAAACTTAATCATTATGAAGATTGCTTCTTTAACATCTTATCCTTTAGCTGTAGGTCCTCTTCTTAGGTGTTGCAATCTTTACGAAGGAACTATAAGCAATAATATGTAGCTACACAATTACAAAATGTGTTCGACAGTTCTTGGTATTTCTCTGCATGTTTCGACTCAACTAATCTTTTAAAGGTGGTACCAAACCAAGTGATGGTTCTTATTCTTGACTCAACTCTTATTTCATTGCACCTTTTGCTTTTCATAATTTTATGTCTTGTCTATCGTGTTCTACAGCTATTCGTAAGAATTTCATTTGTGTCGACTGAGGTGTTCTTTCATTTGCTTTAGTAATAACCTAGTTATCGCTGCTGTAAACTTACATTTGAATACTTATATTTATACGAGGAACTTTTTTCGTCCGCCAAATCTTGGAATTTTATATTCTTTTTTATTAAAGTTTCATTTATTATCGTTATTATCACTAAAGAAACGTTTGAGTATTGAAATTTGGGTATTTCCGGTTAAACCGGAAGTCAAAATATAAAGTGTTTGGTATCGTGTAATAGCTAATTTTACGAGCTTTCAAGATATTGAAAAATATACAGGGTGTTCCTAAAAATTTTGATATTTTTGTAATTTCCGGTTTAACCGGAAGCGCTTTGTTAACCGAAAATAGTGTCAAATAATAGATATTCATGGGATTGATATATATATCCATTTTTAAATTTTTATTTTTACTACAAAAGAAGTTACAGATTTTTGAAGTTTTTAAATTCAAAAAATCATTACTCCAAAACGGTTCGACCGATTTTGATAAAAATTTATATTTCGATAGAGAATTACATTGTCTGTAACATATCCAAAAAAGAAAAAATATGGCAGAGGCAATTTTGAGAAAATTCATTTCAAAAATTTTGACCTACTTTGAACCCTTAAAGATAGGCAATTTTAAAACCATTTTGAAAATCACCTTTTTTAGGACGAAGGCCCTATATTTTGGCTGTACAATGCTGTTTTGAAATTTTTATAATATTAATTACCGACCAAGTTATAAGGGAAAAACCACAAAATGGGACAATCGTTCTATTGGCCGCCATTTTAAATAAAAAAATTTGAAATTTTTTTTTTCAGTTGGGGATCATGTGTACTATCTTATAGCCAAGTAAAAATGAATTTGGCCCAAATTTGCAAATATGCGCCTAAAATAACTACCTTATTTTTGAACACCCTGTATAGATTTCTTAGAAAAGCTTAGTTTGGCGATGAAATAATTGTGGCTAAAATCAAATTTCATCAAAACCAGTTCAGTAGTTTTTGCTCCAGGGTAGGTAGGTAACATATTATGTATTATATAATACATCGATATTTTGGTTCAAAAAATCGACAATTTTTTTTTTGCATTTTTGGAATCACACAATCACTGAACATCTTCAGTCTATCCAGTTTTAAATTAAATAATATTTTGATTTTAAAGTTTTTATTTTAAAATCTGCATTAAAATTTGATTTTATAAATAAATCATTTTAAAACATAACACAAAAAATTTAAATCTTTTCAAAAATACAGTGAAATTTTTAAAACAGACAAAATAAGATTTACATGTTAATTATACCTGAACTTGTTCTTTAGATTTGAAGCTATTTCTTATTTCTAATGATAAAGTGTAGCTAGTTTTACTCTAAATGCACAAGACTTGAGTAACAGAAAAATACAATTTCTTTCAAATAAGAAGTATTTTTGTTAACAGTAACATAAAATTTTTCTATACGTTTCTCGATAGTATAAGCAGACATATAAGTAATAACACCGGTGCAAGGTGCAAGCTAGCAACTATGGAGTCCAAACAAGCCACCATTGAGAGAAATATATATTATCAAAACGTCAAATCGTGTTTTATTTATTTGGCCTCTCAGTATTCTTACTTCAGACCATGCTTCTCATACTTTATCTTACTTCATCTTATCATCCTGTAAGTAGGTGGTTGCCCTCTCTTTATTCTATCCAATTCCAAACAATATATGGTGTTTGTGAACTTCAAATCTCCTCATATGCTACCATACAGTCTCTTCTAGTATATTTTTATCTATATCCACTTTCTCTCATGTTATTCAAGTAATATTTTTAGTACACTTTACCATTAGAAATAAGAATTAGCTTCAAATCTATAAAATGCAGCAAGTTAATACGAGGTATAATTTTTAACATGTAAATTCCTATGCCCTTTCTTAAAACAATTCCCATTTGCTTCAAAGTAAAACGAGTGAAATATAAAAATCTACTAATTGCACTTTTTAAATTCTTACAATCTAATTATCAAACTTTAACATCCGACTCCAAATTGTTCTCTTTATAAAATAATATCAAATGTTCAATACAAGGCCTAAGATTAAGCGTAAACAATTTCATTTCTTGCGTAACTAATTCATCACAGTTTTTGTTACCCAAAGCTATATACTCGAAAAGAACTCTTCTATATGGTATTACTTTTGATAAAAGCTAAAAACATCAATTATAGTATAAATATGAAAAACTTGCTTTAAGCATAAATTAAGTACATTGAAAAGGTTACTTCCAATCCACCCATGATACCTCTTTAATGTTTTAGAATATGCCAATTTAAGTGCCCCACTTAAATCTTCTTTGCGAGTTTCATCATAAACAATATTCTCAAAAAACTCCAATAGAAAATGGAGACCTCTACAAGTGGTGAAATTTCATATTAATATTCATTACTTAAAGATACGTTTTACGTAAGGGGAATTCGTACCTCCTTAGCCACATTAACGATTCGGTAGCAAATACTTTCCCTTCTTGTTTTTCAGCAAGTAAGATATTTTCCAAGCATTTATAACTTTCTTGACTTTCATCAAACTTTGTAGTAATTTTCTAAAATAAACTCATCAAATAAGGGTAAGCTACAAAATAAACAACTTACTTCAACATTTCCATTCATATCATATTTTGCAGGGGCAAAACCTTTTCCTAACAGATCTAAAAGCAAAGTTAGTTAAAAATAAATCTCATCCTTACTCGTAACCATACCGAGTAAACCAACAACACTTTTGGAAGCATTTAGAAAATCTTGAGTATTAATTTTAGAATTTTGCACTTCTGGAAAAGGCACTTGATGTGTGTTAAAATAAGTAATTTTCTTTGTTTCCTCCATCATTTAATCGAGCAAATGATTTATTTATAATCATTAAAGGAATAAAATACTTAACCTTAAATGTGACCCCTATTAAAATATTTATCTAATTGTGTATATTCTTCTAGACAAATATTATGATAAAAAAGGTAATTTGTTATGTTTTGTGAAAATGTTTTTCAACACTAATGATTTATTGTAGTAGCAGAAATAAGAGAGCTTGTAATTAAAGTAATCAGCTTTTGATTATCTAGAATTTAAAGAGTTAATTTGTAAAATTATATTTTATTATTATTATTTTTATAATAAAGAACATGTACTCACAGATATTCTAGTTATCCTATATTTTGGAAAAATGGAAGTGTTTATGTCTAAATCCATTTCAACCGATTTTAAATCCTATAAAAAGTAAATATAAAAACAGGTAATGATGTAAGAATTATAAATTACCGTTACGATACCATTTTATTGTAATTAAAATTTTTCTTGTGTTATGATATTTTTATCTCACTCCAACAGAGGATATTCATGTGATATTCATGGATTTATTTTGTTCTGTCAAGTTTTATTTTTGGTAGTTTTTGGTTATGGACGTTATGGTTACTGTTGTTAAAATAATACGTTACTGGCTGATGACAAGGACACGACATACGAACGATCACTAAATAAATAAAGAAAAGTAGATCTTGTGTAGCAAACCAATTAGAAGCAATATAGAAATTTGATCTCAAAATTTAATTTTCGCGCGTGTTCACTTGACCTCGTGTCAATAATTATCGCTACCTACATTACCTACATAATTTTACTGTAAAAGTGACAAGTGTCAGCTGTCTGAAATATTTTTATCGAAAATAGATTTATTAAGCAAAATTTTTCGTGTTCTAAGATAGACATAGAAAAGAAGTTTGAAATGCAATGTCGCTCCGTACAAAAGTATTAGGTTTGATTAAAGTACTTTTACGTGTTCCGCCATTGTTTGTTATTGATGAAATTTTAAAAATTGGTTTGGGTTTATCGGAATTAACAGAATATGATTTAAGTGACTTCGATGAAAAGTTAGTCGATAATAGTATTAATTATTCATCAACCGTCGAATATGATTCTACTTTTTATAGATTTATTGCTATTTCTTTAGCAAGATTATTGATAAGTACCTTGGGTAAGCATGCATGTCATAAGAATGATTTTGCATTTTTTTAATTTATTTTGTTTTTTTAGGTTGTATCATAGCATTATGCCTATTTGTCTTAAGTACAAAGCATTTAATGGTTGTTTACATGTACTTAATGTCGATAGGAATCGTATTCATTTCATACTGGACAAATTTTAGTACTATGAAAACAGTTGTAGCAGCTATTAACAATGATACGATGATAACTACCAGCATGTTAGAAGATATATTGTCTTTGAACTTCAATAAGTTGATGGATCCGTCTGGTTATGCACCTGTAATAATCGAAAACTATTTCGTACAATGCTTATTGACATTTGTTTTTGTAAACATTCATTTGGGACCAAGATACTCTCTTTTGCAAAAATTGCTACCACTTTCATTTTTGACACCTTCATTCTTTGCTATGTTACCACTACCAGCATCTATATTAACACATACACCAGTTTTTGCAATATTACTACCTTTGGCAGTAGTTAAATTTGTGTTGTGGACATCAATTTTTTCAATAATTCAAACAATATATAATGGCTATTTACACGGACGTAATTTTGTATCAAATTTTGGAATGTCGGCCTTAATTGAAGCAGAATGGATAAGGTTAAGTGTACCAGAAGTTTTACGTACGTTTTGGGTTCTAAGAGTAATCGAAAACGCCGTTATATTCTTTTATAATGGGCACTGGATCGTCAACGATGATGTAACACCGTTATTTCGTTTAGTTAAAAACGTAATGGTTTCTGGTTGTGATACACTTACAGCTGTCTTAGGTATAACAAGCGTCGTTTCTTACATTTGTCATCACATAGGACGATTATTCCAATGGTTGATGCTTACAGAAGATGAAAATGATAAGAGCATCGGAACAGTTTCTGCCATATTGTTTTATATACTGGCCTTACAAACTGGCCTAACTGGTTTAGAGCCTGAAAAGCGATTTGTGAGATTGTGTCGCAATTTTTGCCTATTGTTTACAGCGTTATTACATTTTATTCATAATATTGTTAATCCATTATTGATGAGTTTGAGTGCATCTCATAATCCATCTTTAAAAAGACACTTAAGAGCTCTCTTAGTATGTGCATTTTTAGTTTTATTTCCTATTTTACTTCTAGTCTATTTGTGGTCTAATCACGATACGTCAACTTGGTTGTTAGCGGTGTCAGCATTTAGCGTCGAAGTTATTGTTAAAGTGGTCGTTTCTTTGGCAATTTACACTTTGTTTTTGTTAGATGCTCGCCGCGATACCTTTTGGGAAGGTTTAGACGATTATGTGTATTACATACGGGCATTTGGTAATACGGTAGAATTTTGTTTTGGTATATTTTTATTCTTTAACGGAGCTTGGATTCTGGTATTTGAAAGTGGAGGTGCGATTAGAGCTGTGATGATGTGCATACACGCATATTTTAATATTTGGTGCGATGCACGAGCTGGATGGTCTGTGTTCATGAAACGTCGAACTGCAGTACATAAAATTGATAGTTTACCAGAAGCCGAAGAAGAACAACTTAGAAGATTGGACGATGTTTGTGCAATTTGTTATCAAGAGATGAGGACGGCGAAAATTACAAGATGTAAACACTTTTTCCACGGTGTTTGTCTGAGGAAATGGCTCTACGTGCAGGATCGATGTCCTTTATGTCACGAGGTTTTGCATAGTGTTGAGTGTGACGATAGTAAAGAAAATGTTAGTACTGCAGAAGTACCGCCAATAAATGATGATAATTTAGACTATGATAGGTGATAAAATTAAACTTTTACTTTGATTGTGATTTTGTAAATATTGTAGATGAATAGTTTTAACACAAGGAAATTATGATCGTTGTTTTAAGAATTATTAGATTGAATAAATTAATGTTTTAGCAAATTTTAAAAGCAACTATTTTACATCTCACAACATGTCGCCGTATTAAATATTTTGTACATTATTTCTAGTGTTTTAAATAACGAACAAAATACGTAACTCTAAAATTTATTGTATTTAATTATAAGTTAAATTATTTTTTGTTACAAAAGCCATGAGGAACAATAGGGTGTTAATTTATTTTTTAATTCCTAAATGTACATTGACACATTCCCTTATGTATATAGACAACGCATAAAGGTTAACTATTAAATAAAATTTATTACTTATAATAGGTTTATTTATTTCCCCACTTTTAAGTCTCACGTTTTTCCATTTGGGGATAAAAAGTAAAAAAACACGTCTCTTAGTTGTATAGGAAAATCTTCGGTACTTTCATTTTATTATTAATTAAATATTAAATCTCTATAATTGTTCAATAAATAATAATTAGATACATGACAATTAGTCAAAGTTCTAACGACGGTCATTCTATCGGCTCTTTCAAAATTAGCTTTTACAATCTCATAGTATCGTCCATCGCTACAACATAATTTAAAACAATAAAGGCATTTAAATTTTGCATTCTTACCTTATTACGAGGCTCCTTAAATTAAGACACTTAACTCGAAGTGTGTCAATAGCTTTTTGACTTTTATCAGAAAAACGTAAATTTTCTGGATCCCAACGTAATTCTAGTCTTTCTAATTTTGGACAATTGTTTGCTATGCTATCCATGAGCTGATCAATTAAAACATTGCCTCCTAACTTTTCAGAAGTACCCATAACTAAAATTCTAAAACCAAATTTATTCAAATTTTAAAACGTGTTTAATTAGGTACCTAGCATTGTTAAGAATGGGTAAAACGCTCTGCCAAAGAGAATCGGTAATGTGGGTCATTCCTGAAAGGCACAAACCTTGTAATTGATGTCCATGCTTTGATAGAAACTTGTATAAGGCATCATCTGTTAAATTATCTGAACTGTCTAAATCTAAAGCTACCTAAAACACTAATTTTAGTTTAGTTAAACGTAAAGGTTAAAAAATATACAAGATTTCTAGCATTTCCAACTTCCATCCAAGCTTTCAAAACGGCATCGTTGAAACCATTGAGTTGTCCAGCACTTAAAAATCTCAATCCAGGTAGTCTCGTTAACATATCTGTAAGAGACTCTGACGATAAATCCGTTGCAGTTATATCTAATTCTTGCAAAGTACATTTTTCCCAATCAACTTGCATTAAATGCTCACTATGGAGATCTAAAATTAATTTAATAAATGCCCCGATCCAAATTAAAAAATTTTACTTACTTGTTCCATTTAGTAAAAGGCACCTGAGTCTTCTATTTCTATGAAATAAAATTTTAAAAATTGAACCTGTTACTTTAGCACAGTAATTAACAGCTAAACATTCGAGCTGCAAGAACAAAATTACTGTTTTGTTTGAGCATAAATTAAACTTGCCTGAATGCAATTCGAGCTAAATGCATCTATATGACTGTCGTCGATGAAATTAATTCCGTATAAGTTAATGACTTTTAAATTGGGTGTTGCAGATTTAAGTTTATGGACGTTAATAACCTCATAAACTTCTTCCTCTTCTTCTTCTACTTTCTCATAAGTACCGATCAAATGTAAAATTTCCAAGCCGTTAATAAAGTTGTAAATTTTTCTCATAAAACCTTCCATAAATATAACTTCGGATAAACAAATACAAAGATATTTGAGTTTAGTAGGAAAACCTTGCAGTTCGCTAAAATCGTGTAGCTGCATAGCTGTCGAAAAGTCCAATAACATGTGGGTTAAATTTGGGCACTTGTTTGCCAGCTCGTGCAATACAGTATGGGTTATGAGCTCAATGGGTAGTTCAATATAACGTAGGGATGGTCCAAAACGAATGCTTATCAAAGCTAAAAGAGATTCCAACGACCCTACGTGAAGTCCAGAAATTTCAGGTCTTAAAGACACGGATTTCCATAATTTGGTATCGTAGGCAATTATACGCCACTTTTTGCAAACTCTTGCCATTCGACATATTTCTCTATGAGTTAGGTAGCTGAAGATGTTTAGAAGGACTTTGTCTGGAAGTTTTTCGATTGTCTGAAAAAAATGTTAAGTTTCAAAAATGGATTTACTAATAGCAGCAGCTGAAGCTCACTATCGTTCCCATTTCCTCATGAGTCATGAAGCATTTTAAAAATACCTAATTTTACCCTTTTTGCATTTAAATTGCTAATTCCTAAACCTAATAAACTATTAAGTAAATAGTTAAATCAATATTGTTTTGTTCTATATCTGTTTTATAATCGTAAATCGTTAATTTGACGACATTGACGTGCTGTTTTAGGTATTCTAATTATAGGAGGTATCGCTTTGGTTTTTCTGCTGCTTAGAGGCAACACTTAACATTCTTGGATAAGTGAAAATTAATGTTATTTATTTACTAATTTTTCGTTTATTTGAATAATTTAAAGTTGATTAAGTAAGTACATACCGTTCCTGCAAAAGGGCTTTTAAATCCAGTACCGTCAGCAACATATACTTGGGATTTTTCTAAAGCTAACTGATTCATAACACCGTCCATTTTTGCAAAAAAATTATTTAACTTAGGTACCGGGAAAAAAGTAATAAAATTCTTCACGAATTTATTTTACATAACAAGTGCTACTGCTAAGTAGCTAAGAAAATAGAACACACGAGTTTCCCAAATTTCCCAAAATAACTCAGTAAATGACGTAAGTGTTTTAAAAATTGTGCTTATTATTTCTGAAGTTTTTCGTCATTTCTGATGCATTAATTTTACCTTGGGGAGTTTGTTGTACTTAATTTGAAAACATCAACAATCTTGAACTTGTAAATCAAAATAAATGGAAAAGTATACATTTATCATGGCAAAATTTTAGAATCTCAATCGTACGTTATTTGAGGTGTCTATTATACACCTCGTCAGTTTTGTTATTTGCAAAAGTCCAATTTGGGCTTAAAATTGTAGAGCTTTCTTTCGAGTTTTTCAAGCCAAATATCGTGGTTCGATTCTTCCTGCTTGTTCAACCCTTATCCAAAAAGTATTTTTCTTGAAGATTTTTGCTCGCTCAAAACGCTAAGTATCCTTACGGTAAGGACCTTACCTGACTCTGTCTCCAGCATTTCAGATATTTTGATGGACCATCGATTGATTTTTTATTTGACATTCTTTTCAGTTTTCAGTCATACTGTTTAAAACGCCCACAACAATCCTTTTTTTGTCGTGGCTAATGTTTTGACTTTCAGACTTTCTTTCTTACTTCACAAATATGCTAAAACACGTACACTGTCAAGTTCATAAGTTCAGTATTGATCTCTACATTCCATACTGCTGCTCTTGATTCTTAAAGTTCATTTAGCTTACTCATAGGTGTTACGTTTCTCTTGTCCAAAAAATCAACTGTTTCCTATCTTTATTTGTTTTTTTATTAGGATCAATTTCAAAGCTTTCAAATGTAACTTTAGACCCCAAAAATAAAAGTTTCATTTTACACTTTATCTATCCAAAAATACTTTGAAATAATCTCCCGAGAATTTTTTAACCGTCATATTCATTGTGGATTAATTGATCAAAAGTTAGGTCATTCGTTACCCTAGCCCCCAGCCAATTGACTTTCTCTGCGATAACAGTCGATATATTTTAAGAGCCTAGTCTAATTACTGTAAATAATTTGTACATATTACTAAATTAATTTTTGTCAACCTTGTAAAGTTAAATCAACAATTGGATCATGCACCTCACATTGGAAGCCAAAAGAAAGTAAAATTAAAAAATCGAAAATAAAGAAATGTGGTGGAAATTTTAAAATAATTCTGAGCAAATTTTCTCAAAATGTAATCAATTAAGCTAAGTTTGGGTTACAGACATAATTTAATTAATTTACAACAAATTTGTTATTTCTTTAAATTTTAATTTTTTATTTTATTCTAATTGTGTATTAGAAATTCCTTATTTATTATTGTTTATAAATAGTTATACTTACAGTCTTTTTTGCCCTTCTGAAACTGCTATTCAGATCATCCCTTACAATAGCAGTAGCTATATCTAAAGTGCCCCAAGCATTCATTTCAATTAATTTTAGAACACAAATTTTTTAATGAAAAAGTTATTTTCCGGAGCGCACTTTCATAATGAACTAAGCTCTGCAAGTAATTAACCGACATTAAAATTTAAAGTGCAAAAATAGTTAAGCTACGTCCGGGTATGTACGGTGCCAGAATAGCTTTGAACTTGAATTATTTCGTCAAGTACTTACTGAAATTTACTTTTTAAGTTTTTGGCAATAAGTTAATGAACTAATAAAGAATATTGACTACCATCTTGAACAGATGTTCTAAAGATTTATTTGTATTTGTCTATAAATAAGATACTTAATGGATTATTGAATTGAAAATCTGGCATAGTTTTCAGTTGGGACTCAAAACGTGCCGTAATATTTTTTAGTACATAAAAACCAATACAATTTATTTTTTTGAACCCACTATAGTTATCATCAGATAGCTAATATTATTAGGAGCTCTCAAAATATTGACAAATATACAGAGTGTGCCATTTAAATTAAGAAAGTTGTTTCCATTTTCTATTAAACCACAAGTCAAAATAAGTGTTTGGTATCACTTAGCTACTTTTAGGACATTTCAAAATAAATTTAAATAAGTTCCTAAAAACCTCTGATATTTTTTGTTAACCTAAAAATAGTGTCAAATAATAGATATTTAAAAAGAAATGAAAGATTTTTAAAATTTTGACTTTAAAAAATCAGGAGCACAGTGCTCCTGGAAATTTCTAGCGAATGAAACGCAAATTTCATCAAAATCGGTTTAGTAGTTTTTGCTTCACAACTGTTACATACATACCCGGCACTAAAAATTTTGTTTTGTATTTTGGGACTCAGGGGGCTCTCAAAACCTTGAGAAATAAAATAAAAAATTTTTTTTTCGATATAAGCGTAGATGAAATCTCCGAAAACGTACAATGGAAAAACTTTCAATTTTAATATATTTTCCAAAACCTTGCCAAATTGTTTGCACAAACACAAAATTTATTTGCCAAAAACACAAAAACATAATTATTTACTCAAAATGTTATATCCACGTTAGTAAAGTAGGTACAACCTGTACCTGTAACTAAATTCGATAGCTAGAGACGATGGGTCAATCACTGTTCTGAATTTGTAATAGTTCAGCCTCACATTTAATGGCCACTCTGACTATACGTTTAGCACTAATTGTGGATGCAATCATCATAACACCCCCTACTTAAACTGAGTGGTATTTTCATTTTGCCAACAAGTAGAAATAAACAACCTCTTCTACTGTCCTTTTGTCGTTGTTGACTAATAAACACCCTGGAGTATAGCCAAGGTGGCCAATAATTGTTAGACTGACTGTACACTGACTTCAGTGTGACTACCTAAGACAGTGTATGTGCTATGGCTGCCATTGACTGCAGATGACTACCGTTGATAGCTCAATTTTTGTATATTGGCTGTAGAGAGTGTATGACCCCTCGCCTAGCCACATCGATAACTACGGAATTCGTAATTCAAGTATGAATTTTGTAATTCAAAGTTAGAGATTTATGTGGATATGTTATGTGGATATGGATAGGTACCGAGAAAATAGCGATAAATTAATGATTTTCGGTAGCTATAGACAAATAGACTTAGACATAATATATCCACAAAAATCGAAACCTTTGAGTTACAAAATAGAAATATAACCTCAATCGCTATACTGGGTGTCCCGGGAAGAATCTGCCTAACTTCAGGGGTGTATTCCTTAAGTCATTTTAAGCAAAAAAAGTTATATCAACATAGGTCCGATTCGGAAAGGTTACTGAGTTATAGCTTATTGAAGATAGTAGTGGATTACGATGTGGAAAACGCCGATGATATTCCAGCACGGCAGGTAAACGTTAATAGCGTGTTTCAAATAATCACAATTACCAGTTACGTTACACCCTTGAAGTAGATTCTTTCCGGGACACCCTGTATAACGATTTCGCTAGCTATCGAAAACGATAACGAATCCCTACACTGTGTACCGCGATTCGCTAACAAAATTCGATAGTGACGACAGGCACCAGATTTATGAGGATAAAAATGTCGTTAGAGTTAGATACAGAGATAATAGCGATAAATTAACAATTTTCGGTAGCTATAGACATATTTATCCACAAAAATCGAACACTTTGAGTGATAAAATAGAAACATAACCTCAGTCGCTAGTTATCGATATCGTTAGCTACCAAAAAAGTTAGTGAATAAAAATTAGGGAATCGCGGTACAGTACCGCGATACAAATTTGGTTTTTGCATTTTATTTTTTAACAAATATTCTTAAAAAATGTCTCGGTGTAATTGTAATGAAACGGACAGTCGATTGCGCATTGAAACGGACGTTAGTTTTAAAGCACCTAAAGTATAGATAGAAGTTATTAATACATTAGAAATAGATGTTTCAAAAACAAAAAATATTTCTATTGCTTTCAAATGTGTTCTGCACACGTAAATTGAGGCCACAAAGGAAATTAAAGCTTTTTTTGCAAAAATTTTTTTTAAATATTCTATATTTTCTTTATTTTATTATTACACAAGGCGACACTGATATTTTTTTATGGATTAAACTGTACTTAATCGAAAGGGTATGCATATTGAAGTTCAAAAATAAAAAAATAAAATTTTTTTTACGAGTTGTTTTTGAGATAATCCACAATTTGTGATTTTTTGACAATCTTTTGCCATTTGTTTTTCTCAAAAACTACTAAAGGATGCTCAAAAATTCAAAGTTTATGTTAAAGAAGAAATTTCAATCTTCCCAAAAAAAAATTTTAAATTTTTGAAAAAAGTTCTAAAAGTTAAAAAAAAGTTCTAAAATTTTATTTTTAATTTTTTTAGAACTTTTTGAACTTTATTTTTTGTTTTTTTACTTTACCTGAAAAGAACAAATTTTTTCTACTCCCATATGTGAAACTAAGCATTTCGTCATCACTTACTCGTTACGAAAATAGCATTTTCGTCTCTAGTGAGAAAAAGTGTTATTACAAGCAGATGTTATTTACAACATGAGGTGAAACCAGTTTTTTTGTGGTCGGTTCACATTTTAGTAAAAAGAATTATTTTTTTAAAATGTACTAATTATCGTCGTAGAAAAAATAGCATTTACGACTCGAGATGAAATCCGTTTTTTTCGTTCGAAAGATTAATTCACTCGCCCCTACGGGGCTTGTGAATTAAATTCTATCTCACGAAAAAAACGTATGTTTCATCTCATGTTGTAAAAAATACTATTTTTACACAAAATACTAAAAAAGTAGGAAAATCCTACGAGTCAATAAAATATGAAGCTAAAGATTAAAAACAAAAAAAAAGATTTGTATACAGGATGTCCGGCATAAGCCTCCGTTCCTTGAAGTGGGTGATTTGTGAGCTCAAAATAGAGTGATAAAACCGAATTCACCTTAGTCCAAAGTTGTTTGCCTACCAAGTTACAGCGCTTTGAAGTTCTTCAAAAAAAAATCGATAAATAAGCGTAACTTTGGAATTAAAAGTGATGGAACAACGAAATTTATGAAATATGCTTTTCTTGATGTGAGGAAAAACTTGGTAATCAGTAAAAATCGATATGATTCTTCTGAGGTGGTTAGTTGCCCCTCTCTCGATGATGACGCACCCTTAGCTTTTTGTTTTTAACTTTTACTGATTACCAAGTTTTTCCTCTCATCAAGAAAAGCATATTCCATAAATTTCGTTGTTCCATCACTTTTAATTCTAAAGTTACGCTTATTTATAGATTTTTTTTTGAAGAACTTCAAAGCCATAACCATAAAAGAAGGTAACTCTCGTTGGCGGGAACGGTACGCGCATACAGTCGCGCACGTCGCCATTTTAGAAGAGAACCTTTGTAACACGGCAGGGACGTAGGTAAAACAGGTAAAATGCATTAACATTGCGATTCGGCGTCTCTTAAGGTACGTTTATACTAGAGATTTTATTCATTACATTTCTCTCAGATGTCGGAGAGAAACTTTTTGAAGTGTTTATACTATGACATAAATGTAACTGAATTAAGTGCTGACATTTTTGGTTGAGAGAAGATGTCGATATTTAATTACAATTTTGTTTAGACTAGAGATAGAAAAATAAAAATCTTTCCATGATTGAATCATTGTCATGATTCCATTGACTAGATGGAGTCAAATTAGACTGAAAACAGCATAAACTGCGAAGTACCCACGCCTTGAATAAATTTTACAGCTCAAAGTTTGTAAAAAAAGTGTGCATTTGCCTCATCATTTTTTAAACCACTTCTTGTTAATTCAATTTTCATAATCTTAAAAAGAATCTTTCTTTCATAATTTTTGGTACAAATACTTACACTTCTGATAAAATTAGTAACTACACAACAAGTTTACGAAAAAAATATTTATGTGTCGTCAACAACTAATGAAGCACTTCTATCTCATAAACTTCAAATTTGGCACCTGTGTATACGATATCCTAAAGATTTATAAAAAAGTTGTCAAGTTCTGAAAATTTCCCGGAGGACAAATTGAAGGGGGGCAACACTCCCGTTTTTTTTAAGAGAAAATCAGACCTATATCTGTGGATCCTGAAAGTGTAATATACAATAACACCAAATTTCAATTTCTTAGGACGACTAAAAGTGGTTGTGATTGAAAGTAACATCATCTTAGGAATTAGATGAAAAATAATATTACTGAGAAGAACTAACTCAAAAAAATGTGCATTTGCCTCATCATCTTTTTAACCAATTCTTGTGATTTTGAGTCACAAGCACTATTAAGCATCCTAAGAACTTGAAATTTGATGTCATTATACATTGCATTCTAAGGATCCCTATAAAGGTCTGAATTTTTCTAAAAAAGTACGGCGGCGTCCCCCCTCCCCCCTTAATCGGCCCGGAGGATTTTCAGGACTTGAAGACTTTTTTTTTATAAATGTTGAGGACATGATATGCACTGGTGCCAAATTTTAAGTTTTTGAGATGCCTAGAAGTGCTTCATTAGTTATTGAAACGTAAATGTTAATAAGAATTTCATCACGCCTTTTTGAAATTTTTTTCCCGTAAACTAGTTGTTTAGTTACTAATTATTAATTAATTAATTTACTTAATTTTTCACTTGCTTATTAGCGAGAGCTTAAACTGTTTTAAATCGAAACTCTCGAGAGAATGATAAAAAGTAGACGACTATTCTACTTTTGATATATCTATCCGAGACCCGTTAAAACTTGTCTCAGTACCGTTTACACTTACGACATTTTATCTCAAGTAATATATCTCAACTATATCAATCTATATGAATAAAATCTCCGATACCTGCTATAAGCAAGGTTTACACTTATTACATTTTATTCTAGAGAGAAATGTAACGAATAAAATCTCTAGTATAAACGTACCTTTAGAGTGCAGTAGCGTGCACTCATTTTCTTCTAAAATGGCGTCATCAAGGTCAAATTCTAACTTCCAAGAGAACAAAGGCATCGGGCGAGAGTTACCCTGCTGATTGTTTCCTATGCTGTGATAAAAGTTCAGCTATACAAAACCAATGTTACTGTTCATGCTGGTTTCCATAACGATAAAAATTTCTACTTTTATGGAACCTCGACTAATTTCGGCACGTTTCGTGATGTTACAGCATTATGCATATAAGAGCCAATGAAATAACTTGAAGAAATGGCGGGGAACTTAAATTTTATAAATAAACTGGCTACGCACACATTAATTTAGATCATCTTACATATTTATGAATAAAGTTATTTACATAAAACATTTACATTACTACATAAAAAATCTACTTTATTAGTGAAGCTTAAACGCTTACTGGAGAATTTTTTCCCCGTTAAAGTATACAATCTTAGTCCTTTGCTTATATTGTTTTGTTTTATTAAATTAATTTTAATCTAAATAGTCGAATTATCTCAAAAATAGCTGTTATTGGAAAAATTTAGCGTTCCTTTGCACAAATCGTTTTGCTTGCTTCATATTAAATTTGTTTATAGCAACACTGCTAATTTTAACAATATTTGTGATCACAGAAAACATGCAAATACAAAAAATATCAGGTGATTTGTTAGAAAAATACAAAAAAATTAGCCAAGTTAAAGCGCAAACGGATAAATTGATTAGGTAGGTGCGCAAAAATAAATAAAAACTACGGAAAATTTTATAGTTATAAAAATTAAATTTAAATTCATAATGAAAATAATTTAATATTATAACTTTAACATTTATTTTCAAAAACTGGGAGTTTTACTTTTATTTATAATAATAATTATTATTTAAAATTGCCAAATGTTTTAAAAATGTGTTATATAAATAATTTCACTTATAAATGTGTAAAATGATATAAATTAATATACGAGAAGTAAGAGTTCGTTTATTATTACATTTAAATTCCCCGGTATTTCTTTCTAAATTTGAGTCATTTCATTGGCTCCTACATGCCCGCCCATTTAATATTGAAGTTAGGTACTTTTGCTTTTTAGTTCTCACCATAGAACATATACTAATACTATTCCTTAACGTTCTCACTTTAAATCAGCTGAGCTGAAGGCACGAGAGCGCATGCCTGTTTTCAACAAGAACAAGTTGAGCATGAACCGTGTATCTACAAAAATTAAACGCTTATTCTAATTCTTTTTCTTAAAACCAGTATAAATGAGCCCTAAATCTATATATCAATAATATTAAGTTTTTAAATAATTGTTTTGTTACGTAGTATTTATTAGAACTTATGTTTTGTTCAGAAAATAGAGCTATTTGAAAAAAAAGTGTCCGTTTCATTGCGTCTCTCCCCTACCGAGAAAATTGCGATAAATTAACGATTTTCGGTAGCTAGACATATTTCACAAAAATCGAAAACTTTGAGTTACAAAATAGAAACACAACCTCAATCGCTAGTTATCGATAGCGTCAAGTCAAGCTACCGAAAAAGTTAGTGAATCGCGGGACTCACTAACTAAATTCGACAGCTAGCGACGACGTTAACTATACCGAATTTGTTAAGCATGAATTTTGTAATTTAAAGTTAGAGATTTATGTTGATAAATAAATATGTCGTTACGTACCGAGAAAATAACGATAAATTAACGATTTTCGGTAGCTATACATGGTTATTCAAATTCGAGGGCCACTATGGGGATCTCGGAAACTGTAAGAGATACAAAGTTGGTTAAATGGGGGCAAAGTTGCGTAATTGGATAGCAAATAATATTAAAAAATAAAATTAAAAAATTTCCATAAGGTCCCGAGATTTTTGAAAAATATCGAAATTTTGGAAAATCTTATTTATTTTTTTCTGAAGTTATTGTCTAACACATCAAAAAACTAAAAACACATTTTTTATTTTATTTTTGAGTTTAGATTTTTATTATAAATGTGACGACTTATTTAAAAATGCAGGTCCACATATTTAAAATTTTTGAGTTGGTGATGGTAATTCAAAACCGAAACTTTGTTTTAAAAATTGAAAATTGCCATCTTGTCGAGACAAGAAAGGTGCAATAAATGTGATTTTAGTTTTCTGATATCTTTGAAAATAACTTCAGTAAAAATTAAATAAGATTTTCCAAAAATTCGATTTTTTTCTGAAATCTCGGGACCTTATAGAATTTAAAAAAATTTTTTTTAACATATTATTCTCTATCGAAAAACGCAACTTTGCCCCCATTTAACCAACTTTATATCTCATACAGTTTCCGAGATCCCCATAATGGCCCTCAAATTTGAATAACCCTGTATTTATCCACAAAAATCGAAAACTTTGAGTTACAAAATCAAAACATAACCCCAATCGCTAGTTAACGACATCGCTCGCTATCGAAAAAGTTAATGAATCCCTACTTACGCGCCATTAAGCGTGTCGATGAATCCGCCCCTGTAAATTATACTTCTATTATTTATCGATTTGTTAAGAAAATGACGTTTATGTTATGCAACGTTACACTTCATTTGTCATTTTTCTTTGCGGTTTTGTTAAAATGTTACATAAAAGTTTTTGCTTGATGTTATAAAAGTTCGATTTTACTTTCAAATTATTACAAAATAATTTGAAATTGGCGCCACTGCTCCCACCAACGTTTCGATTGTTAAATGGTGGGAGCTACTAGTTTAAATAGTAGTGGGGGTACCATATGATGAGTTTAGGAGCCAAGAAACAAATAAATTTGCATTGAATAATTCAATAACAATCTAGTATGTGTAAAAGATCAGTTGTGACGCCGATGATGAACAATTTAGAAAGACATGTTTGTGTAAGGTTATGACTTCTTAATACAACTAACGTCGTCTATTTTTTAAAGTGGCTGGCTCAATCTCAGAGTAGATTAGTCGGCCTTAGTGATAAGTGTAATTTAAATTAGATTTATTGAAAGATTTTAAATCAGTTGTCAATCGACAACTTGTCCTTATTATCAGTTTTTTCATATTATGCACATTTAATGATGTCAGTGTGTGTATGTGCTGTTAATAGAAGTGCAATAAACTCGAGTGATATACTAGAAGAAAGTGTAACTAGCGTAACTAAAGAAGTAATGCTCTTATTAATGGATTTGGTGCCCACTTGGTTAACTACCGTAATGGATATACCATGGGTATGGGCAATTTTTGGTTCGCTTCTTATTGGTTTGAGTGGCATTTTACCATTACTTGTTATCCCTATTAGTGAAACCGACAATTTAAAACATGGTGGTAAGTTTTCATTCGTTGTAAAATTCTATTTTGTTTTAGTACCGAGTAATAATAATAAATTAATTTTGAGACTCATTCTTGCAGGAATAATACGCAGTTAAATTGGCAACATAACCTTAAAACATGCAAATTTTAAAAACAAAAATGTCAAGCCGATGTTTGATAGGAAGTTGATGTTTTGCTAACCATTGGCGTGCGGTTTGGGAGGGATTGCACTAAAATTTATTTTGAAGAATTATTTATTTTTTACTAATCGTTATCTACATCTAGACACACTTATATACAATTTAATATTTAAATTTAAAGCAAAAAGTGACGAAGGCGGTTATTGTTTTAGTGAGCATTATAAAACTTTGTACTCTGTAATAACAATTTAAATAGGTACTCATCTAGATTTAAAACAATGTTATCTTTAACAACAGACACGGCTATGCTCCAGTCTTGAAGTATTTCAAAAACCTTTTTTAGATAAATTGTTTCCCGTAGAGTTCACTTAGTCAAAAAATAACTGAATGATTATTAGAGCTGAACCGAGCTAAACTAACAATTCTAGTCAGGTATATTTGAATTCTATTCTCACTAGTATTTTTTATAATCAGTATTAAGTGGAGTCAACCGTTTTAAACAAGAGAATACAACTTAATCCTGGGTTAAAGTATAGTATGGCAATAGATAGTAAAACGAGCGATTTTTAACTAATTTCGCCTGCTGACAGTGACAGTGGTCCTTGTCAAATCAGAAATTATTATTTATTCGACGTTTTGTCAAAGGACAAATTAATACCGACATTAGTTAATCAAGAGCTTTATAGTACCCGTTGTTAATGTTTGTAATGTATCATTACTATTTGATGATGTTCTTCCACAGTTAATTTCAATTTTCAACTTTTAAATGCGATATCGCTCATACATTTTATCAATTTGTCGAAGTTTATCACTTTAACAGTAAACATTAATCTATTTTTAACATAAATATTTGTGTTCAGTAGTATTTATTTTGCAAAAATCATAAATGTTATTGTTGTTAAATATCATTAAAACTGCGTTTGAAAGGAAATGTATAATTTGACGGTCAAATTTTCTAATTTTTTTATTACTTTAAATTGCAGTGGCGTGCTTCTTTTAATCAAAATTAGGATTT
Source organism: Malthinus seriepunctatus (assembly GCA_963924605.1). Lineage (NCBI taxonomy): Eukaryota > Metazoa > Arthropoda > Insecta > Coleoptera > Cantharidae > Malthinus > Malthinus seriepunctatus. The sequence continues at coordinate 8,392,707 of OZ004602.1, forward strand.
CACAAGGGGCTCCGATAGGGTGGCAATTATGTTTACAATAGGAGAATTAACTTGCGATTTAATTAATTATAAATTATGCACTATCATTGCCAATTAAATAACGATGTTTTTAAAAATAAACGTAAATATACCATCTTGTCATGTTATGTTTATAAATATTTGTTCTTGACGTCATTTTTCTTTGTCCTGTTATTTTCGTTCTAAACCGCTTAATTGAATATGTATAGGTAATTATTGTTAACTTCATCGAGTTAACGTTCTAATAATAAAAAGCGAAGTCTAACGACCAATTTTTTGAAAAATATTTTTCCTGTTTTTTCAAGTTGATGAAATACTTAAATATTATTTGTTTCAATTGTATAGATTTCTTTATGTAGGTACTGATAGTTATCTAAATACTTGAAATCCTCTCGAGAGTACACTGCAAGTTAATCATTGTACGTGTTCGATAACTTATTGTTTTTTATCATTCAGTCTGACTTTAAAAATTCAGTTCAAATTCAAGTTCACTGGCGTATTTTTTAATGTATGCCTTTTGTATTAGATATCCCTTACTGTCAATTGTACCTCTCATCTCTCGATAGATAGTATTACATAATTACTATTATTTAATAAAAACACTTTAAATTCTATAATTCTAATATATTTTTCTCTATTAGTACGTATTTTTAATAAATCGCTGTGTGCTACTTTGCAATTCAGTAAAAACACAGTCGAATAAATCAATTTACCACGCTACTTGCTCGATATGCACGGCTTGTTAAAGTACCCCACTGTGTTCTTACCCTTAGTTTCTGTAAAATTGCACAGGAAAGAGGAAACCATATGTATGTGCATGAGCATGACCATGGTGCTGACACACATTTCTTGGAACGTCAAAAATAACTATGTTTTTCCAGTATGATTGCATACTATATTATACTGAAACAATGAATAGAATATTTACAGTATTTTATTATCATATCTACGCCTTTTCCTCCATCAACATTCCACCATCTATAGTTTAAATTACTGTTGATATCTTGAATGTCGAAAATAAAAAACAATTTTCTTGAACATCCGATGATTATTGAACAGACGTTATTCTTGGGTTGTACTTTTGAAAACTATGTAATTATTTTCGTGAAGTCGTAGAACTCAAATAATCTTGGACGAAGTATACTATCTTAAAATATCAAAACATTTATGTGCATTACAAATCAATTTTTTCCTTGAGATCAAAAGTTCAAAATACGATTCCAATTAATAAATGATAACAATAAATTTAAATAATTTTTTTGCTTAATTTGTTTATAACTATTTAATTAAACTAATTTGCGTTTGTGATAGAGTGCAAATTCTTATAAATTACTACGCAATTATAGCATGCTATCGTTTAACAATTATTTAAAATCGATACTTTATATGCATATTTTATTTTATTTTTTTTATTTTCAGCTAGTGCCAACGCTTTGAAAGTCCTTTTAAGTTTTGCAGTTGGTGGATTATTAGGAGATGTATTTTTACATTCTTTGCCTGAAATTTGGGCTAACGATGCTGCTAAGAATGGTAAGAACTTGACCAAAACATTTTTACACCTAACAAAAGGATTGTTCCACCACTGCTTTATTAATTATATGTGGTGAATGGTGATACCAGTTATTTTTTATAATCGTTAATAATTCTTTGAATTACTTAATTTATACAATAAGAGTGAGATAACGACATTTCAAGGATTAAATTGAAAACTATTCTTTTAACGAGATCTCAAATTCATTTAGCTTTGTTCTCCATATCTCCATTTATCAGTGTAACTAGCGTAAATTGCTTAATAATAGAATTTGCAATTGGTGCAAATGTACAGTTAGTACGTTTTGAAAGGATTCTCAATTAAATAAAACGTTCACATAGGCTTGATTTATATAAAGTAACCAATGATGTCTGTATTATATTTAAATTTATTTAATTACTGGAAATTTTTTTATTTCACACAATTTAATGGGAAATTAAGTTATTTGCAGATCAAATTTAATTAAATAGCTAATGAAGCAGTAAGACGAACTCTATTAACACGTTTAATTAATTTTTTTATTATGTTGTAGGTGGTGTACCATCTATTTACAATGGCTTACTAGTATTAACAGGATTAATGATATTTGTAATAGCAGAAAAGTTGTTTGCTGCTATTGGAAAGTTAGCAGAAAAAATGGAAGAACAAAAACCAGTGAATTTAGTACCTGAAAAACTTAATAATAACATAAATGGTTACACACCAATCAGTGACAAATCCAAAGAAATTGTTAAACACAACAGACAGGTAGATTGTTTTTGGTAAAAGTAAAACAAATCGCTAATAAACTTTTGTAGATTACTGGATATCTCAACCTAATTGCCAATATGGTAGATAACTTCACTCATGGACTCTCTGTTGGTGGAGCATTTTTAGTCTCTCTAAGATTAGGTTCTTTAACAACATTTGCAATATTAGTTCACGAAATTCCTCACGAAGTTGGCGATTTTGCAATTTTATTAAAATCTGGATTTTCAAGATGGGATGCAGCTAAAGGACAGTTGATAACTGCAGGTGGAGGACTTCTAGGTTCTTTGGTTGCTGTATATTTTAGTGGAGCATCAACTTCTTTAGGTATACAATTAACAATACCCCAATCTCGGTAATTCTAAATTAATTTTTTAAACCTTGTTTAGAAGCACGTACTTCTTGGATATTACCGTTGACATCCGGTACATTTCTACACATTTCGTTAGTGACAATACTTCCAGAATTATTAAAAGAAGAAGACCCAATAGAATCGTTTAAGCAGTTATGTTCGTTACTGTTTGGAATATTTGTGATGGGTGTAGTTGGTATGATATTAGGATGAAGAATTTTGTAAGTTTATACACAAAGAAATGAGTTGCCATATTTTTATACTATAGAAATTCATTTATTTTTAATCTTATTTTTTAAATTCAGTATTTTCTCGACTGTTATTTGTATACAAATTTGAAATTTTGTTCGCTAATAGTTTGTTTTACAAATTACTTTTTAATAATTCAATTTGTATAAAAATAACACTTTTAACTTTGTTTATTTCTCTACTTATGTTTGAGATTATATGTCTAAAAAAGTGTAAATATATTTGTGGAATTTGAATCCATAATGTGATATTATGTACATGCGACAATTTACTAAGATTGAAAGTTTGTAGTTTGCCATATTTTGATCATTATTTTAATAGTACCATAGTACTTAAGTGCTCTTTGTTTGTTTTATGGTTCACTGTGATTAGCTTATTATTTTTTTAAAATAAACATACAATTAATTTTTATTTATAAAATAAAATTTTACCCTAATTTTATGACTACATTCTATTGTAATATTCAGTATTCTGTATCTATAAATTTTTCTAATTACTGTGAACAAATTGAAATACTGTAAATTTATTGTAAATATATTTTAAGCAATTATTTGATTATTGTACTTAAGTATAGCAAAATAGTTACCTGAGCATTATTTGACAAATGTCAATATAAAAAAAAATGTATAAATTCTACAAGACATTAACATTAGTTACAATTGCATCTCCATTAAACCAGAATTTGTCCCTGTTAGATGTAAACGAGTATATAAGTGCTGATACCTTAGCTGTTATTCATCAGGGATACATAAATGTAATTCCAATATTAAATAATGATCGAAGATGTAAATATGTTCCTTTAAACACTGGTAAAGATCGTGGAACAGGATCAATAAATCAAGTATACAGTTTGAAATGCATAATACAAAGAATGAAATTAAATTTCTTTAGATCAAATGGTTAAAGTTTAATGGAGAAACCCTTTTAACAGTGGCTTCCTCTGTTGGTGTCCAGCTTTATGATACAGAAGTACGTGACGTTAAATCTGTAGTAAAGTGCAACAAAGAGAATGTTTTGTGTATGTATTATTTCAAATCAAAAAATGTACATGAAATTATTCAAAAGTTGTAGCTGTTTGTGTAATGCATAATGACATTCTTTGTGCTGGTACAACCAAAGGAACGATTTGGTTGTTCAAGCTCACTGATAATAACACCCAATTGACTGTTATTGATAATATTCAAGCTCATAACAATTCAGTTGTACTTCTAGATGGCATGGGCAAATATCTTGTTTCTAGTTGTGATACTGTTACATGTTTGTGGGTTATGCATGGGAACGAGAAGAAACTTAAACTTGAAAGAGTTATGAACACTTTGGGGTAATCAGATGATTTCTTTTACTTCCCATAAAATCAATATTTTTTAGATTATATTCAAAACCCACTACTTTAAAGATTGCTAATTACTTAGTTTTCATTGGATACGAATCGGGAGAGTTTTGTACTTTTGATATTTTAGATGAAGGGTTTGTTTCAAGAACTGTTGCTCATAAGTTAAAAGTTACAGCTTTTGATTTCTCCCCTTTAAAACATTTAATTTTAACAGCATCTGATGATTGTTATATAAAAGTTTGGTCTTTTTCAGATGATTGTTATGAAGTAAGATTAAAACTTAAAATTGAAATTATGTATCTGAACTCTTTTAGGCAAAATGTATGTTTTCTTTCTTTAATGAAAATGGACCAATCTGTGGTGTAGCATTTTTAAATTACAATTGCACCGAATTCTGTTGTGTAACAGCAAACGATGTCAACGTGGATTGTTTTATAAAAACAGAAAAAAGAAATTAATACAAATATAAATTTATTCTTCTACATTACAATCTGATTTTTTTCTTCTTTGGTTTCGTTGCTAAAGGACCGGGCATTTTGAAAACAGTACTAAAAGAATATTGTTAGTATTTTAAGAAAGCTAAAATTTTTAGAAACTCACTGGCATGTGGTGCATATTGGACTAAATTTACAGAATACTAAAAAAAATTATGTTATTATAAAAGATTAAATACGATGTTTTGCAGAATAGTTTTTTTTACAGACGTATTTATTGATCACTTTCTAAAGAAACTCTTACCTGATAGACAAACGGAACAAACATATCCAATGTCAATTAATTCTTTATGACAAAAACAAGCAGCTCGATAATCAACTTTTACTGGAGGAGGTAAAACTAATTTATGCCTTATTGGTGGTTCAGGTAAAAACACCAACTAAAAGAATTGTTTTAAATATAAAAAGTACTTGGTTATTTCTCATCTTTACCAATAAATATTGAAGTAATCCTTGAATTTGCGGAATTTTCAAATATAAACCACCAGTAATATCACAACCTTGTTGTAAAAGACTTAAATGTTGATCAATTGCACAGACGTCAATGACTATATTTTGTTTCTGGGCAGTAAAAAATACGTTCATATAGCTCATATATTGAAAAGCCGAATCGCTACTGCCTGTTACAACCAAAATCCTACTATTCAACTAAAAAAAGTTATTAAGATGTTATTTATTACAACTAAATTCTAACCTTGCATCCTGGTGGTTTTGTTCTTTGCAATCTATGAATATAACACAGTGCCATCGACAAAGCACCAGCTAAAAGAGATTCATTTATTACTGTGCGATTTTCGGCATTTAGCAATTTTGCCAAATTCATCTTAATCGTTTTTTCGACTAAAGTAAAACCTTCATATTGACCGTCTATTTGTCTAATATCCAAGGCCTTACCATTCCCGGGATAAATAAATTCGCTGTAAAATAACAATTTTACAACACAACATAAAATAATCAATTCCACTCACCTTGCTTTAGAATGACAAGCCATAACAGCAAGTTGGTTTTGGGCTTTTAACATTAAATGAGAGTTTGCAAATACAATTACAGAATCGACACACTGTGTTAAGATATGGGGGTCATCACGTAACAATTTTTGACCAGAATTTGTATCTAATACTATAACTAACAAACTAACTTCGTCTGTTGAAGAAAAGTACCCTGAATTTGGTTCTTCTAAACCAATAAGATTATTCATTTTAATAAGTATTTGATTTGTAAACACCGCTTCAACTAACGAACAAGCTTTCAAAAAGTGAGGTTATGTTCAACTCAACACACCAAAAAATATTCCAAGATTTCAAACTGTCAGCTTATCGTAATAAACATCTTTTTAAAAAGTATTTGAGATTATTTCTGCAATTATTTTTTAATTTTAGATAAATTTAGTTTCTTAATTTGTTTTAAATTAATGGTTTATGGGTTTAAAAGTGGTTTAAAAATAATAAAGAAAAGGGCGCCAACTTTGAATTGACAGTTATCTAACGTCAAATTGAAAAATTAAATTATTGGTGTGGATTGTCACGCTGTTACTTTTTATTCTAGTAATTTTAACATGGCCATTTAATTAAATTTTAATGAACACGGTTTTATCTAGTTCTAAATTATCGGCACCTTCAAAATTGGTGAGGTTTGTAAACATTGCTTATTCAAATTTATTGAAAGTTATTATCATGCTTTGTAGAAGAGTTTTGTCTCGTACATCAAATGTTGGCGATGATAAAAAGGCGAAAACGCTTAAAGAAAAAACCAAAAAGAAGAAAGAAACAGCGTCGTTAGACTTAGAGCTAGCTAGTTTAAAAGAGCAAGTGGGAATTCTTCAACTTACGATAAATAGTTTGTACGAAAATTGTGATAAAAAAGATAAGGCATTAGCTGATTTGGCTAGAGAAAAACAACAGCTATCAATGGAATTGAAAAAAGAACAACGAATTACGCTAAATTTGGAAAAACAGCTAAGTACCGAAAGGGAATTTTACTTTAAAGAGAAAGAACAATATTGTCAAGAAATGAACGAGTGTAAGAAACTTAAAAAGAAATTAAGCGAAAAGTTAAATCCCGTTAGAAGCGATTCTACAGAAACTATATCTATGCGAAAGGAAATTGATAAATTGAAAGATGCGCTTCAACAAACTTTAGAAGTTAATTATAACTTAAGTATTAAGTTTTTAAAAATGAGGAATACAAAAAGTAGTTTCAAGATGAGGTTGAAAAAACAAGAAAGTGATCATTTTGAGGTTTAATTTCTTTTTAAATTAATTCAAAAATAAGAGCGACACTATAAAGGCTTTTTTTAGGAAATGCAAAGTTTAGAACAAAAAGTCAGTGCAATTAAGGTCGATATTGCAAATATTGTTGATAAACGTTTCTTGTTGCCTATTTCTCCAAGTAATAAAAGATTTCTACAGGTAAGCTTCAAAACTAGTAAATGAAACAATTTTTATTTTAAATTTTCCAGATCATTAAACAGAATGGAGTATTACTGCATGAAAACTTATGTATGCAAATGGATATTGATCGTTTAAGTAGCGAAATTGAACTCTTACAAGCATCTCAAATACATAAAAAGATGAAAAAACAATCAAAATGCGTTTACAATGTAACTCACAAACCAGAACCTGGTGGTTTGGGAGACCAAGATCAATCGTCAGTGAAACTGGAGAAAGAACACGTTCATACCGCTAAAAAATCGAAAAGCGAAGGACAGGAGAAAAACAAAGTTGAAGAGACTAATAAAAAAATTAGAAAAACGAAAATTCGTGCAAAGAAAAAACCCCCTGAAGAAACTTGTCAAGTGGTGAAAATATTTGAAAGAGATGAAACCGAGGGAGTCCCTGAAATTATTCTTTTATCTTCTTCAAATAGTGATAAAGACGATGCAAGAGGAAGTCACACGAAATTGGCAAGTGAAACGATGACAACTGTTAAAACTTTTATAGACGTTCCTAAAAGTTATATTTCAATATCACGTAATTCGCCCCAAGATTGTAGTAGTGTAATTTCAAGCCAAGAACCTATTCGTATTACTCAATCGGCACCAGAAATTGTTCAAACTTGCATATTTTCTGTTAATAATACTAAGATCTAATTTATATTTTATTTGTTTAAACAATTAAATTGTTTTATGACAAATAGCTATAGTAAATGCTACTTGAAAAATTAAAAGAAAATAATTTTTATAATTCGGTTTTGTATTTGTAATTAAGAAAATCATTGATATGTAAGCACAAATTCAACATTTCGTTATAATATTCTAAATTAGTTTCTTCACCAGCAAACGTTAATAATTTATATTTTACTATTAATTGTCTTAATACATCTTTTAATTCGTTTGCAGTGTCACTATCGCAAGTATCTAATATTAAATTAATGCCGTTTAAACATTTTTCGATAACATCGTGGTCATAAGAATTAATTTGAGACACTTTAATTAACACAGCACTTAAATGATGACACCATCTTTCTTCATTTAATCTCTCTTTTAATCTTATTTGCTTATATTGCTTAATTTTATCAACTTTATACTCGTTTGTATTGTTTAAAGTTTCTTGATGTTCCTCGATGAGATCATTTATTAAAGTCAAAACTTTAATAAATATTTTTAAATCATTGGAAGTTTCTAATAAATTAATAAAGACGTTTAAACCCGTATTTTTCATAAAATTTGATTGTGCTAATGGAAAACGCCTCAGTAAAGTACCGAGTGCAAAAATTGCCCTGCCTTTAATATTAGCATTTGAGTCTGAGGTTAAAATTCTTAATAATACTTCGACATATCCTAATTCTAAAGCATGTATTTGAATTTTTGCGTTATTTTGCATTGAAGATCCTAGTAATTTTAAGGCTTCTTTTTTAATATTAGCGTTGGTAGAATTTAAATTGATAAGAATAATGTCACGAAAGCCATTCAAATTCGCAAACTCGTTAGCGTTGTCATATTGATGAACCAAGTAATCTAAATCTTCTAATATATTCAAAATATGATCCTCATTATCAGGATTTTCTTTTACAACGTTTTTATGTTCTTCAATTAACTGTTGTAAAATTTCAGCGTCGGTCTTAGAAATTAAATTTATATCTTCTAAATCTTTCTTTAATTCTTCATAACTTCTAAATTTGTGTTCTTTTTTATCTATTTGTGGACTTTCATCTTTAATATTTTTTAAAGCGCTCAACAATTGTTCCGCTATTAAGTTTGAATCTCCCGCGTCGTCATCTACTTCTAAATTCGGCGTTGTTGCAATTTCGTAATTTCTATTCTTATTTTCGTCACTTTTATCTTCGTCAAGTAATTTTGCTTCTTTTAAACCTGTCTGGAAATTTATACGTATGTGGAGGCCCTTAGGTATTGCTTGATCTGAAAATTGCATAATCTCAATATAAGGCATTGTTTAGTTTGTTGACTTACCTTTCTTTATAACCTGCCATTCGTGTGTAGGTATGAATTTATTATCTTCTTCTACCTCCGTTTTTTCGTTCTCTTTGGTATTAATTACATAAAAATTAGAAATTAGAAAAAAAATTAAATACGCGTAATTTAATGACATGTTTGACATCTTTTTAACAAACACAAATACAGTTTTGTTTTTATATTATCTTTCATACTTTTTTTGTTGCGTTTATTTATTGGACCACGTTGACTTATTATTCTACCGCCAACGATCAAATTTATAAACTTAGGTTATATCCTTAATTATGAATTTAATGTTGATGCTGATACAAGAATTTGCGTTCTACAAAATCTTGCACAATTTTTTTTCAAAATAAATTCAAATACACATAAAAGTGCAAAAGTAATAAGAAACCCCTTTATACTCAATTTACAATTAAAAACGTTTGAGCTGTTATTATTTGCTTAAAAAATAGTTTTAGTAGAATTTAAGGTGTAAATATTTGAGAAACTGCATTTTGAATTTTTTATTTTTAGTTGTGTAAATTGGATTTCCTGCGCAGAACACAAATCCACCTCAAAACAAGCGCTTCTGTCGGTAACGTCGCCAGTGATTTTAACGGCATTCGGCCATTTGTGAAGCATCAATCTTTACATTCCTACAACTAGGCCGGCTCTAGTCACGTGTGTGTATTTATTTATCCATCTTAATCGTAACATAAAAATGGCCGACGAATATTTCTACGGTACGTAACAATACTTTAATATCACTAGATGTACTTTAGATGAAAATATCAAAGTCAAGTAGCGTAGTTACAGAGATTGATTGATGTTTATATTGGGGCGCCGGTGTTTTACGCGCCATTATTGTATTTGGATTTCACTTATAATTTTATGTTACAGCTTTAACATTGCAAGGTGCAAAAGCCAGCGAAGTATGGGATCCAGAAGCAAAAAGTGCAGATGATTACCAAGGAGGTCATAAACTAATTATAAAACAAGCATTGCTGGGGCCGGGTGCTGTAGATGCCGAAACTAATGTTGTACAAGTTGAAGCAATGACGTGGAAAGAGTCTATTAAGATACCTGTAGCTGTATTGAAAAACAGTAGCTGCAACCAAGTTTTGTTAGATTTATCGTTCCCAGATCCACCAGTTACTTTTAGTTTAATACAAGGCACAGGGCCAGTACACATTATTGGACATCATCTGATCGGTAGTCCGATGGAAGAATTTGATGAAATGGAGGAAATGGAAGAAGAAATGTTAGACGACGAAGAAGGAGAAGACGGTGCTGTAAGTAGCTTGTTACGTTTTTCTAAGACATGTTAAAAAAATGGCCTTACTATTAATATAACAAATCAAAAACTTGAGTTTATTTTTAACGCCAATTTTAAACATGTAGTTAATTATAATGTTTTTGAGGAGCCTCCAGTTTCCCCAATTTTTGCATTAGTTTTTTTTTTCCGATAAATTCAATGCTTTTCTAAATTTCTAAATATTTGTTCCATACAACTTTCCAGGAGGTGAATGATGTTAAACGAAAACGAAAGTTGTCGAACATCGAAGAGAATGAGGTGTGGAAGCTTACAAATCTTTTGTAACTTGTGATATATGTTTGCATTTTGTTTTAGGAGGAAGATGATGACGATGACGATGGTCCAAAGAATAAAAAAGCCAAAACAACCAATGCGAAAGGAAAAACTCCAGTGAAGAATTCAAAAAAGAAATAAATTTGCAATTCTTTTCTAAATTTTGATTTTAAGTAATATTTCCTCATTTTTGTATTTTAGTTATATGTGCGTTGAGTTCATTTAGGGTTATTTTTTTATGAATGCAAACGATATAATTCAGAAACGTCATTTTATTCTCAAGATGAAGATATTCATTCTATTATAGCGTTGTAAAAAATGATATTGAAATACATACAAACACGTATTTTAGTGATTTTTTTTGTCTTGTGTATCAGTATGTTAGTAAATTTTTGACAACTTTCCAGTTATGTATTTATTTTTCACATCTCACATAAGTAGAATGTAAATAATATTTCATTAAATTTTTTTTGTATAGTTACGATTTTTAATCATTTATTGAATTACTTTGTCAATGCTCAATTTTTTCGTTAAATATACCAACTAGTATTTTAAAAAATGCGTCGTATGATTTAAATTTTACAGTAGAAATGATCATAATTTTTATTAAAAATAGTTCAAACTAGCTTGCATTTTGATTGTTATTTAAGAATAGCCTTTAATGAAAATGAGTAGCACTTTGTAGGTCTGAAGTAAATTAAAAACCAGACGCCTTGTGAAGGCTCATTTATGTTTGAAGGATATAGGGGTTGTGTATTACAAATTTCTTAAGTTTAACATTCCCTGGAGTATTTTATGTAATAATCGGTAATAATTTGTAAAACAACGGGGGGGGGGATGAGATCTATAAATAAATTGAAACGTTATAACATAATTTATGAAACATCCTGTATATGCCACTGTTTCTTTTCTAGTAACATTTCATATTTTCCCACTATAGTTGTCAGTGTCACTTTAGGTTGGTATTTGTTTGTAACCTAAATGTTTGGAAGCCGCATCAAAAATATTTTCAAATCCAAGCTAAATTTTATGGTTTTATTAATAAATTGAATAAAATGTCGTCATCGGGGATGTTATATGGTGGTGATGAAATTGGTGCTTTAGTATTTGATCCAGGCCATCATTCATTACGCGTTGGTTATGCTCAAGAAGATACTCCAAAAGCCGAAATTCCTGCTGTTGTTGGTGTCTCTCCAGACGATTCTGTAAAGTTAGAACCAGAAACTAAAGAAGGCAATAATGTCACATCATCGGCTCCAGGTAAGCCCTTTACTTTAATTCTCATACTCTTCTAATTAAAACGCTTTAGCCTGGAAGTATCATATTGATACAACTTACTTACACACACCGAGACAAAATATGGAACTTAGTAGTTACATGAAGGATGGTATGGTTGAGAATTGGGATTTATTTGAAAAAGTTTTAGATTATTCCTATGAAAAGGTAATAACTCTTTTTAGTTTACATTAATCACCGGTAAAGTTATTTCTAATAGATAATACAATCAGAATCAGAGTATCATCCTGTTTTATTCTCTGAATCACCATGGAACCATCGTCAAAAACGTGAAAGACTTACAGAATTAATGTTTGAAAAATATAAAGTACCCGCATTTTTCTTAGTGAAAAATGCCGCATTAGCTGCTTTTGCTAATGGTCGATCAACAGCTTTAGTTATTGATTCTGGAGCTACTCACACTACTGCAGTACCTGTATTAGATGGCTATGTTATATCAAATGCTGTCGTTAAATCACCATTAGGTGGTGATTATTTGATTTTACGCTCGAGAGAAATGTTGGAAGGTTTAGGAATAGACTTAACACCAACTTCTTTAGTAGCTAATAAAGAACTTGTAAGAGATAAAGAAAAACCTAAGTATACAAAAAAAAACTTATCTTTTACTCCTACTAACAGTTGGATGATTTACATGATTAAGAGAACGGTACAAGATTTTCAACATACAGTTCTACAGGTGAATTTTTAATGCACATACAAGAGTATAGTTTAATCTAATTTTGACTTAGGTTTCTGAAAGTTCTTACGACGAACGAATTGCTGCTAGTGCACCTTTAGTGAATTTTGAATTCCCGACTGGCTATCATCAAGATTTTGGTTATGAAAGGTTTAAGTTAGCCGAAGGTCTGTTTGATCATGCAATGCTTGGAGCAGGTTACATTGGTAAGCTGTTTGGTTAAGATTTAACAATTTTATTTATTTAATTCTATTGCAGCGGCTACAAGTGCTGGAATGTGTGACGTAGATGTTAGACCTGCTTTATATAGTTCAGTGGTTTTAACTGGAGGAAATTCTTTGGTTCAAGTAGGTAATCCTCCTTTTGTGGTTTGCTTAATAATGATTTTTTTTTTTAAATTAGGGCTTTAGTGAAAGATTGAGCCGTGATTTATCATCTCGAACACCCGGGTCGATGCGTCTGAAGATGATCGCAGCTAATGGCACGGTTGAACGTAGATTTGGCGCTTGGGTCGGTGGTTCTATTTTAGCTTCAATAGGAACTTTTCAACAAATGTGGATATCTATGCAAGAGTATCAGGAGAGCGGTAAATCTCAAATTGATCGGAAGTGCCCTTAATTTAAATTTTTGTGTTTAAATATTAAGAAAAAATGTAAGTAGTTTTAGATTTTCACATTTTGATAGTGTGTTGTTATTATAAGTATCATAACTGTGTCTAATAAATCATATTTTTGTAGTTTTACTGAGAAGACAATAAAGTTAATTGCATTTTATACCTATTTTAGAATTAATTAAAAATGGTAGATAATTTGCAATATGAATTTACAACTTAAAAAAACAGTTCTGTCAATAGGTGGCGCTACAAGTATTATAATTTAAGGTTTTTATTACAATATTCGAATTTGTAAATTTATAGAGGACACTGCTACCACAGAATACATAAAAACAGTGTTATTATTATTCTGTGCTGCTACTAGCTACTTTAATAGCAGTACACTGAACTGAATATAATAATTTAAATTGAATTCAGTGTAGCAGTAGCACTACTGCTTCTGCTATTAAACTGAGCAGAAAAGAACTGAATTTTGGTTGATTTTGCATAATTTTTTTAGATCTAGTTACAATTAATTATCAATAAATGAATTTTTCAAATTTTGCGTACGTTTTTTTCCGTAAGGTTCAGAAATTTCGAAAACTTAAATAATGATAAAGCAATAAAGTGTGAATGTAAAGATAAATAAAACGTACCTATTAATACGGAGGGTTGTTTTATCCCTTAGAAGCCGGATACATGTTTTTAAACCTTACTTTATCTCTTACGTTCTATATAAATTGTTAGAGATCCTTTATTCAAATCGCCCCCTTATCAACAGAATTGTAGAAAATTTTAGTATTTAATTTTTATTGTCATCGCTACTAACACGGATTAAATTCGTTTTAAAATAACAGAAGTCGTTTAGGAGACTTTAAAGGACTTCATTTTGATTAGGCTGAAAAACCTTTCAATGCGTTTACTAATCTGATGCTAGAGACTACAACAGCCGTCCTCTAAAAACAAAGATAACGAATAACCATAATAAATAAGGGTCTTCTGGTTCTCCAATCTCCATGTATCTCATTAGTCTAATTTAATTAATACGTTAAACGTTATTTTTATATAGAAGTCCTTTAAAATGTCCGTAGTTAACTGAAACACCAGCTTCCATCAGTCTAACCCTAACCATCATTGACTAGCTAACACTATCACATAGGTGTTTCTCAGCTATTTTGTAATTCTTATAAATTATTGATTGCGGAGTTACAGAAATAAAATAGACTTCCTGTGCTTCCTTAGGAAGAGATCTAAAGATCTAAAGCATTCAGGAGAATCTGGAGGTTGTGAAATTGGTCAGTGACTTTATAAGAATAATAATAGCCACAGGACAGCTAGGTGGTCCAGCTGTTAGTGAGTAACTAAACCATGGTCACCCGATGTCTCCTTTGGAATGTGGAACCTGGTTCCATACTTTCTAGCATGCCTTTACCAACCTAGTGAGTTGAGCCGTGTTAATTATACCAATGTTTCCCGTCTGTTTTCAAGCCGTTTTCATTAGCAGTCCCAATGTGCCTCGTTCTCCCCTAATAAAATGTATTTTTTTAACGCCAAAAATTAAAACTGCTCAAATTCTAAAAAATATTTATTTTTAAAAGCGACATCTCTTGTCAATTATTTGCACTTGTCAAATATTTTTTTAATTTTACAAAATTGTAAGAAACAAGCCAACAATTAAATGTAAGAAACAATAAAAAAAATTAAAAAGATTAACTTTTTAGATAATAATTAAGGTTGGATTTTACTTTTTTGTACTAGTATTTAGTACAACTTTAACCTTACTTATTCAGTAACAAATTGTCATTTTTTTTTGACGTTTGAAGAAAAAGTTATTTTATTTATTTTGCGTTGGTGTTAAATATTTTATAATTTGAAATAATCCAATTTAAAAATTATAAATTAGAATAAACAACATTTAGTTTAATCGTTTAATACGATAAGAAAATTTTTCATTGTCATAAAATTTATTCAACTGTGTTTGTTAGTATGTTTTTGAATTTATAATGAGCAAGTTGGGTTATTTGGAAATAATTTAATAGTGTTATGTGCCTTTTTGGATTTTTGAGATGCTGTTTCAAGTCTATCCCTTTGAAAATCGTATTTAAGGTTAGTTGTTAGTTTTATATTTTATTATGAAATCGTCAATGTTTTGATTTTATTCATGCTTTAAGAAATGAGTCATAGAGTCACTGTCACTACTCATCTTGATATTATAGTCTAAAATTTCATCAGAATGGTCGTTTCTAACGTTTTTTGAAAAGAAAGATAAAATGTTTTTAACTTTTTCCAATCCAAGAAAAAGTTGTTATAATCGAGAAAAAAAATTATAATAATAGTAGATTGTTTGATTAGGAGTGAAAATGTCACTTTTTTTAGGCTAGTCAGTAGGGCTTGTCAGACGAAACGAAGTTGAGTCTGACAACTACTGAGGAGCCAAAAAAAGTATTTTTTCTTCAATTGTCAAAAAAAGTTGACATTTTGTTACTAAACAAGTAAGGTTAAAGTTCTACTTTTACATTCTAGGAGGTAGAAGTAAATTCTAACCCTAAATATTTACAACAAATTGTAACGTAAAATGATATTTCTAAGCATTTGTAATGTAAAAAGGTAATGTTTTTATAAATTTTCTGTTATAATTTATTCGTTGCGTTTAATAATTAGTTTCTTTTTACAAGTTAAAGTTAATTTTTTTAAATATTTGACAATTGAACTACAAATAATTTTCAAGAGATGGCGACACTTCAAAAATTTTTATTTTTGGTTTTTCTAAGGTTTACGTTTGAAGGAAAAATTGAATGTTTCATACACAGTAAAAAATATTTTTTTGCATTTCTCGACGTTTTGAGTCACCTGATTGCAATAATGCAACCCCGGGCCACCTAGAGCAAAAACTACTGAACCGATTTTGATGAAATTTGATTTTAACCACTTTAAAATTATTTTATCGGCAAAAATAGCTTTAATAAGAAATATATACGGGGTGTCCAAAAATAATGTGGTTATTTTGGGCGCATCGGAAAATTTGGGCGAAATTCATTTCTACTTGGCTATAAGATAGTACACATGAGGCACAATTTAAAAAAGAAATTTCAAATTTTTTTATTCAAAATGGCGGCCAATAGAACGATTGTCCCATTTTGTAGTTTTTCCCTTATAACTTTGGCGGGTAATTATAAGTATAAAAACTTCAAAACGGCATTGTACAGCCAAAATATAGGGCTTTTGTCATAAACAGTCGATTTTTAAAATTGTTTCAAAATTGCCAACTTTTTAAGGTAGGTCAAAATTTTGAAATGAATTTTCTCAAAATTCCCTCTTAGAAGTCCTTAAATTAGATCCGGGGCAGGTAGCAATTATTATCACTTATTGCAATTTAATATCATGTTATTTATATTAACATAAAAATAAATATAATAATAAAAACAACGGATGTGGCCATACGAGGCCATACGAGGAATATTTTCCGTCCGTCAAATATTGGGAATTTTATATTTTTTTTTATTAAAATTTCTTATAAATAAAATGTATTAAAAAAACTTTTAAAAGTGCACTAAAAAATACAACAGGAAAAAGTTTCTCGTATGGTCACATCCGTTGTTTTAACATTAGATTAGGGGTTTTGAAAGCAAGACAAGTTTGCAAAAATAAAATTTTCTGAGAAGTCAGAATAGTTATTTATGATACAAGGACGAAAAGTTGAATTTATTCTTGGACGAATACATGAAGCTGCTGGAACAGGCAAAGCCAAGTCCAGCAAACGTATGAGCCCGAAAAACATTTTCGCCCGTGTTTCATACAATACTTTTTATTCGATTGCAAGAAATTCTCAAAAATATTAAAAAAATTTTAATTTATTGTCAATTTGACATTTATTTTTTTCGTCCTAATAAGGACGAAAAGTGTTACCTGGAAACACAACAAAGAATGGTACTTTGATGAAATGGTTAACTTCTTGTCGAAATAACTTAACCATAAAATGTCACTTTTTGATACAAGTGAATAAAAATAGGAGTACAATTTTTTGGTTTTATGAAATCCATCCCTGATCCCTGGTGCCCTGGACGTGGACACACTGTACATAAACAAGTCTTCTCATGACTCAGCTTAAATAATTTTTTCGTCGATCGATTGCAAATGGATGTCATTAACCAATAAGAAATTGATCGTTAATAACCCCTATTAACGATCAATTATGGTAGGCAACCAAATCACTGATCACACCAATAATATTGCATTGAAATTGTGACATTTGTTGTCATTTTTGTTTTCAATGGTACCTTTGATTGTAGAATATTATTGAAAACTTGACTTTTTGTCGTAAAGTAAAATTAGATTTTCTTCAATTTAATGAGAGGCGATTGACGGAAAAATTTAGTAATCAACTCGTGTGTTAATTGCCGATTAATAATCTTAACAATTAAAGCGCTCGCTACTCTCGCGCTTTAAAATGTCTCGATTATTAATCGGCCTTATTAACGCACTAGTTGATTCAATAACTATTTTCCGTCGATCGATTGTTAATGAATGTTATTAACCAATAAGAAATAAAGAAATTGATCGTTTATAACCCCCCAAATCACACCAAATATTGCATTAATTGTGACAATAGTTGTCAGTTTTGTTTTCAATGGTACTTTGATTGTAGCATATTATTGAAAACTTAAATTTTTGTCGTAAAATAAAATTAGATTTTCTTCAATTTTATAAAAAGCGATCGACGGAAAAACTTAGTAATCAACTCTTGTGTTAATTGCCGATTAATAATCTCAACAATTAACGCGCTCGCTGCTCTCGCGTGTTAAAATGTCTCGATTATTAACACACTAGTTGATTAAATAACTATTATACAATGCCAAATGTAGGTAAAAAGGTAAAACGGTAGATAAACCTATACTTGTTCTCTTATGCAATAGCTTAATGTTTCAAAATGTTAATTTGTTTTATGTTAAAATAAACGCAAAAACTTCTTTTCTAATTAGGGTAAATTAAATCGAATTAAATTTGGTTTTAAGATTTTGTAATTTACGCTTTTGGTTGCATGGGCTATTAGTGTAATGTACACGCGATTAGTAAATGATGGGGTTGTCCCCTATTCAAACAGTTTAATGCACCAAGCAGTGACAATATCGATACTACTATCTATTATAATGTGTATTTAGAAATATTTATAGATGGATAATTTTGGAAGATTTTGATCTACCTAGTAGATCAAATAGTTTGTTGATGTAAAAATGAACGTTCCAGAAATAAATAATTCGTGAATTTTGCTAACAACGAAGGTGAACTGGTTGGATCAATAAATTTGTTTTATTATCTAAAACGAAATTTTGGAAAATTTTATGAATATAAATTATACTTGGAAAAGTATACTTTTTGAATAATTTTTTATTAATGACACACCCTATTATTATTATTACATAGTTCGTTAAGATTAAAGCTTTATAATCATCAATCCATAATTTAAGTTTTCAAGTGGGAATGAAACTTTAGCTACTACCCCTAAATGTCACAGCCTATCTCGACGACAACATTAATGACATGTTACGGCTGTCAGGAGAGACAGTCACAGCACTAATCACATTACAAATGCAGCTTTCTCAATATAGCGGTTTTGTGTGTTTGTAATAAATTATATTTTGGGAAATGGATTTTTTGCTGAAAGCTGAAAATATTTATAAATCCTTAATTACGTTATTTTTAATTTTAAAGAATTTATTGGAATATAATTAGAATTTCTGAACCATACAAAATGCAGAATTGAGCATAGTTCGTTCACTATTGGAAGACGAAGTTAGCTTTTAAATCCTTATCAAGAAACCCTCTCTGCTGCATTGGATAGAAATAATGTATACCTAATGTCCACCTTACAAATTTGCAAAATATCTCAAAATATTTAAATCAGATCTTTTTTAATTTCTTTTACACGAATCATATTAATTGGTATCTATCTACCACAATTTTCTAATTTGTTCTTATAATATTCACTTTCCGCACGCCTTTAGATACTTATATGTTATTGCTACTCAACCCAGCAGAATGATTTTAGGCTAATAAGAATTTAAAAGTTAACTTTCTCTTCCCATAATGAACGAACTATGTATATCATTGAAGTGATTGACTCCAGAGTGCCTTGGTGATATTTAGTCATGATGAAGAGGACTTATTCTTTTAAAAAAGGGCTTTAAAAAGAATAAAAATGTAACTTAGTAAAATATCACAATATTCTTCTTGATTACACTACCGGTTTCGCTTGATATTTGATAAGCATCATCAGTCTTCTACACTTGATGATGCTTATCAAGCGAAACGAAAGACAATAAACGAAAGATAATAAAGTCAAAAAACGAAAAGTCGATTTTATTATCTTTATTATTAAACATCCGATTCCGAAATCACATTTGATACAAAACGTTTCGGTTTTCTGGAACCATCATCAACTTCAGTTTTATAAATAGGCACAATCTTTAGTTTTAGTACCATTTTACAGGACAATTTTTACTGATTTCAAAAATGTATATCACTTTAGTATTTATTTTTAAACTTCGTACTCAGATAAGCAAATAGTTAATAAAAATTAATAGCGGAGATCAAGTAGGTTTTGAATTTTTGGTATGTGAGGTTTAGGGATCCTTTCGATTTTTTAATCTCAACATGGGAGTATCGTGGTTTTGAATTTTAGACACCTTTAATAAATTTTTGAAATGTTAATTTCGTAAATTATGAAGTTTGTTAATGTAATTATGTACTCAGTTTATTTTGTAATAAATGCAAATAAAGAAAAATTTTTAGTTGTAATCAAAGCATGGGTTTATGTTTTGTTATACCGGCTTTTGTTTTAATTCTAGAGCTGCTTGATCCTCAATTTTTATTAAAAAAATTGCTTATTTGAGTACGAAATTTAAAAATAAATACTAAAGTGATATACATTTTTGAAATGTCCTGTAAAATGGTACTAAAACAAAAGATTGGGCCTATTTAAAAAACTAAAGTTGTTGATGGTTCTAGAAAACTGAAACGTTTTATATCAAATGAGATTTCAGAATTGAATGTAGAATACAAAATGGCTGTAGAGAAGTTCTGTCAGATTTTCAAAATTTTTGATAATAAAGAAAATAAAGTGAAAAAACGAAAAGTCGATTTTTTTGTTTTTTGTCAATAGTTCAAAAACAAAAGCAGCTAGGGCACTTTTCTTTTTAGATTATTAATTATTATTTTCAAATTACCAATTTCATACATTTTTTTTAAATAATAAATTGTTAGGCGTATTAATCTTATCTTCCCACTTTAGCAAAGTTCGATCACGTTAAAGGGGGTGTAAACCAAAAATGAAAGTTGTAGTACAGGAAATTCTAAGAACAAATTTTCAAACCCCACGTCCCTGTGAAGAAGATAGAAGACTTTTAAGTAAAAATTAGTGACGCCATGAAGACAAGAGTCGCAATTAGTCCAATAGCAGTTTAGAAATTAATGTACGAAAGCTATATCACTAAGCAACGAGGACAAATCATAAAATTTTTGTCTATCTGACGTCACAATTTTCGAACTCAAGAGTTTATATCTCAGATAATATTTGTGCTAAAAATGTGCGGTTTTCACCGTTCTTAGATATTTCTTTAGCATTTTTTAGTGAATAAAAGTTTTTTTGCTTTACACCCCCTTTAAATGACGGACACGCCTATTTCGTACATTTAACAACAAACAATCATAGGTGTAGGTTGTAGGTAGTCAGTGAATTATAATAATTTTTGAAAACTTCATTTTTCTAACGCTTTCGTATCTTCAAATACTTCGTCAAATCTGGACGGGGGTGACCCGCTAGTGTTACTTAAAAAACACAAGTTTTTTCAGGATTTCTTATATGGTTACTCGTTGTGTTTCTGTAGCAACTAAGGCTTTAATACGATTCATTACAAACAAATAATTTCTAAATCATTACAGTTTATTTTTAATAATTTTTTAGTATTATATTTCATAAAGTATATCAGATTAATTTGAGCAGATTATACGTTTTTTTGTATTTGTAGGTCAGTTTATTTACCGAGCAACTAAATCGATCGTTACACCTAATTATGTTGGTTACTAGGTTACCCACCTTTTCTTTTTGATATCTTTAATTGCAACTTGTTCACCTGACCTTTCTTTTGCTCGATATACGATACATCTTTTTAAAGAAAAGTATACTCGAAATGAAATTAAAAGTGCGAGCTCCTTTTCTCGAGTTCCTTAGAAAAGTATAAAATTAGAGTTGTGTTTTCATAAAAACGCCATAAAGCGTATATTTAAGCCGTGGTAAAGTAATTGGAAGACTTTATACATACTATAACTATTTTAAATTTCAAATCACGTATAGGGTAGTAATACAAATTTTGCGCATCCAGAATTATTCATAAATAGGTTTTGAGATGTATAAGAAAATGCGACACCAAAGCGTATAGGATGCATGTGAGAAATACTACGAGTTTGTATTATACTAAAAGATATACTTAATCTACAACTCAGTTTGCAAACTTTCATATTAAATAGCAAAATTCCATCAAGTTTCAGGAAATACGAAGAAGAAGAGACGATAGAAATAAAACAAAACGTCACTTTTTAATTTATTATTCATCTTTCAACTTATTCACCCAATAATTAGATTTCACAGTTTTTTTAAAACTTAGATTTAATTAAAAATTGATCAATAAAAGTAAAACTTTTTTATTGATCTAGGAAAAAATACCCTCTAACATAACTACAGGAAATTTCTTTTCGCTGTGCAAAGAAGAAGTTAGGAATTGCCACTCAAGCAAATTACCTTATGCTCAAATTCCTAAACGAACTTGAGCTTGGGTTACCTATACTATAATACAAGCCGTTGTAGTGCTGGATCAATCTGCGGTGTTTAGACAATCGACACGTAAAGTACCTTTCAGGTGACTCCAAAAGAATAGTGTTGGTTATTGCACAGAACTTTTTGTTTTACTTTACTATTTTTGAGTCTTCGACATTCAATGCTAATTATCAATTAATTTCTTACAAGGTTCTCGACTTTCTTTTAAAGCTGGTAGTTGGTTAGAATGGAAACAATGACGGACTTTCTGGAGTCGACCATTTGTTATCAGTGGAAAAGGAATTTGATGCAAACATCAACTTCCAAGGTTCTTAAATTCGATTTTTTAAACCTTCTTTGGAAAGAACTCGAGAGAGGTTTCTTTGATCATGATCATACTACCACTGATAAAGTTTCTGCTACTACAAAAAAAGACACAACACAACATAGGTGGAAACTTTGTCTCCAAAAATATTCGAAATTCATGAGTCATGACTAGCGGCAATACTGAAAACTGTTCAACTTTTCCAATTAATATTTTAAAGTTAAAGTGGTGTACTTTGAATTTTAGTCTTTAATACCATGCTTTTTATGAGCTATAATTTTACCTTTCTACCGATACCATTTACTTTTCATATAGGTTGAATGCCTTTTTATTAGAGGTAATAAGAATCACAATTACTTACTTCGATTTTATAAAAAAAACTAAAATGTTCATATTGAACTATTTTATTTTTATCTGTCTGTTTTGATAATTTTATAGTTTTTTGTGCTATTATTCAATAATCGATCTTATTGTTATAACATTAGTAAGCAAAAGAATTATTGTATTGCGGTAACAAAAGTATATATTTTCGATCATAAATTATTGTAATTTGTTGTTCTAATACTATTTTTTAAGGGAGCAGCACCTATAGATTAGACTTTTGCTTTTTATTATAATTATTTAGACACACTTGTCTTTTTCAGAAATAAAAGGTATATTATCTATTGTAGTGCTGCTGTGGTTAGTGCAGCTGCTGGAAATTTTATATGGTCTGTTGTAATTTACTGAAGTTTCAAATTAATGTAAGGATTATCGGATGTCAAAATGTAGAAACTAAGTCACATTCATGCAATCAAGTTTGTAAACATGGAAAACGTTCAAAATTGTCCAGCAACCTAACATTAAAGGTTTCTGAAAAGATGGTTCTTGGTTATTCGTGAATTACTCTCGGAATTATTTATTCATTATTTAGATTTTCTTTAAAAATGAAACAGATTTATATCTTTTTTATATTATTTTATATTTAGTAGGCATTGACTGTCTATAAGTTGAAAAATAAAATGAGATGGCTTCATCGAGCACAATGTTCATTAAGCACACTCTTCAACGAACACACTCTCCAACGAGCACACTACGCGAATGTGTTCGGTTTATGTCGTGACTACGTAAAGAGAAGTTATTTGGACAACATAAACATAAACAATAATTTCAATTTTTCGTTGCTTAAGGCTGTTTTACACGTAAAAGAATATTATAGCAAATTTTAATAGATTTTTTAGAAAAAAATAATTTTTTGAGAGTAATTCACTAACGATTTAAATATCATGTGACAGGAATTTATGTCTTTTAAAACTTTAAATTAATAAATAGAAGAAAAGAAGTTATGTAGATAAGTAGGTACTTGTAATTTGTAAATCTGATTGCTTTATTAGATTTTATGTAAAGTATGGGACAAAATAATTTACAAAAATCTTAATTTACTTTCAATACAGAACAAAATTAGCAAGTAGAGTTAAAAGTGCAAAGAAGCACCTTTTAACATGCATTAAAATCGCTCTTAATTTGAAATCTACCTATTTGTTATTTTATTGTTTATTTGATTTTTTTATTACAAGG
Source organism: Malthinus seriepunctatus (assembly GCA_963924605.1). Lineage (NCBI taxonomy): Eukaryota > Metazoa > Arthropoda > Insecta > Coleoptera > Cantharidae > Malthinus > Malthinus seriepunctatus. Next base: position 8,416,667 of record OZ004602.1, read on the forward strand.
AGGAAGATAGATATGCAAATGTTTTTACAAACTATATTATAGGTCGTCAGGGGCAAGTAGAATAAATTAATCTCAGTTTTTTAAAAAGGATTGGAGGAATGTATAGGTACTAAATAATTTAGTATACATTGATTTAGTGGTTTTCTAAAATATGATGATCAAGTTAAATTAAGCTGTACCCATATGTTTTAGCGCGATTACTAAAGATTTAGTACCTGTAACAGGAAAATCGGGGTGATCTTATATCTTATTCAAATCAATCTCTTGAGAATAAGCTATTTGAGTGCCACCGAACACAATAATCTAGTTGGCTGCACCAGAGCACTAGTTAAGGCCTCAAGATTATTCAATGAAATTGTTAGAGAAGGAAAAAGTAAGAAATATAACAGCATTAGGATGCAACTTTGACAGTGCCAGTGCCGCCAAACAAATTTTCGTGTTCGGTGGCATTCAAATCACTTATTCCTATAAGAGATGAGTCTGAACAAAATCACCCCAATTTGTTATGCGCCCACAGTCTAGTTGTTTTTGTGAATAATTTTGCAAACAAGTATTCAAAATTATTTCAAAAAACCTTCTCTTACTTACTTCTCTACGACATTAATCCATGTCGGAAATAGAAAAGGAGAAGCCGTAGAGGAGATATGGGGTGATGTATCTCCTTCTTTAACGCTGTTCATGTTTATTGTTAATTATTAAAACCAATCAAACAACTTATAACAATCACTTTATTTTTTAATGACAATGATCAATTAAACACCAGGTATACTACAATCATAATTGTAATCATTATAATACAATAACCAAATGCAATTTGTCCAAGCACAAGTTGAGCAATGTAGCTCGAACCAATGCCCAAAGACAAGTGTTCCTTTTGTGTGGGTATGCTTTTTGTCATAGAAGTTTCACACCCCCATTAGGTCCACTTCTTCGTATGTATTAAGATGACCATAGGCGAGCGTTGGTGTTTCAATGATCCTCTGACACACATCACGTTACTTAGAAGATGGGAGCTTTTATTTACATAGGAATATATAAGAAATTTTAGGGATCAAATTTAAAAGAAAATTTAACTGCAAAAATCAACTTTATTCTCAAAAATTTAAAACTATTATCACCAAACCTGCAGAACCTGTATTGCACATAATAATGTACCTACTTACTACTTAGTATCTACCTACCAAAACATCACACCAATATCAGTCTGGAACAGATAACATAAATAACAATAATATAAAAAAGTAAATTACATTCTCCCTAAAAAACAAGTATATTCTCACTTAGTCCTACAGCATAACGAAGTGATGAACTTATTATACCTACTGCATAGTACAAAATATTGACCTGCAACAGATAAATAATATACACACAAAAAAATATATTTTCTCTAAAAAACAAACAATATCATATTTAGAACTATAAAAACAAAAAAATAATTAAAAATAAAAACTGCAGAAAGCAAGTTTATTCTCAAAAATCTAAAACTATTATCACCGAATCTGCAGAACATGTATTGCAAATATGAATATGATGAACTTAGTACCTCTACCTACCAAAACATCTCATAAATATCAGTCTGGAACAGATAACATTATAAATAATAATGCAAATGAAAATATAACATATTCCCCTCCTAAAAACAAGTATACTATTCTCACTTAATCCTACAGCATAAGTAGTGTATTAACTTATTCATCATAATAAGTGATGAACTTATTATACCTACTGCAACATGGCACAAAATATCGGCCTGCAACAAATAAATAATATACACAAAACAAAATATATATTCTCTAAACAACAAGCAATATAATATGTAGAACTATAAAAACAAAAAATAGATCCTGAAACAGAAATATACCAAATATTAAATACAAATTAAAAACTTAATACTTCTCTTTAGTTTAAATAAAACAGTGCAGGTTCCCTGTTCAGTTCTGCACGACAAATTCCACACTTAGCAGGTTGTGAGTTAAATAATGTTCTTGCACAGGTAGTGCAAAATACATGACCACATTCCATACAATATTGCACTCTATTTAAATAACAAATATTGCATCGTAGCAGAGCTGGCATGGTTTCTTCGTCGAATTCTGTGACGGCAGCTGTTGGTTCCCAACCTTTAAAAAGATTAAATTAACTCAGTGATTTCCTTCTATGAAAAATAGTTACCATATTGAACTGGAATTTCGAATGGTGGAATGTCATCATCATCGTTTCCCAGCTGTGCAAACAGTCTTCCGATAGCTTCTGGAATGGGAGGGAAATCAAAAATCATAGGTTGTAGAGGAGGTGATAAAGGAGGTCTCAGCGGCGAAGAAGCAACTGATAACGGAGAAGGAGAACGTGGAAACCAATCAGGTAAAGGTTCGATCATAGGAAGTTCTGGAAGAGGCTGATCATGTTGAATTTCTAAGGGTTCGGCTGCAAAATAATATAGAGCTGGAGGTTCATTTATAACAGGAGGAAGAGGTAGAGGTGGTTCTAAGGGAAGACCAATTGGGACGAGTGGAGGAGGTTCCAAGAAAACCGGTGGCGGATGGTGTGGTTGTAGTTGAGCCAGAAGTGGTTCAGCTTCGTCTTCGGGAATGTTCCTATTCCATTCATGCAGCTGCATGTCAAGACCTTCCACGAAATGTACTGCCTGCCTCAAAAAATCTCCAAGAGTGAAACGGCCATCCTGCAGTTTGTCCCACGCTTGATTAAGACGTGAGTCAAACACCACGTTCTTCTTGGCAACCCTGAAAACTTGACTATTCCTTTCTAGTTGAGCAAATTCCATGACAGCTGTATTTTGGATTTCAATAAGGGTTTCTGTAAAAATAAATTTGTAATAATTATGAATTCAAAACTCTATATTAAATTAACAGCTGTCAATAAATTTGATGTTTATTTATTTTGTTGTTAATTATTTTTAAAGTAAAAAATTAAAATAAAGTCGATAAGGCAAAAAATGTTATTATTATAACTATATTAATATTATTATAGCATATCACAATATTAGATCGGTAAAAGCCTTATTGTAACAAACCTCGAAATTAGAAAACTTGACTTAGCGGGTCTCTTTGAATAACTTTTTCTTTGTTCTTTATAAGGCACTTACCGATCTAATATCGTGATATGCTATATTAATAATCCATTAGTAACAGAAAAATTGTAAATACCCATTAAATCCCATACTCCAGGATGTCGGACCAATTTACTGTTAAGTCTCCTGTGGTATGACTCCATAACATTATTGGTCCGATGTCTCTGCTTAAAGACACTAAAGTGCTCTGGAGTCACTCGCTCTATCCATTGTCTTCTAATATAATCGTCGAGTCCCCTAAATATTTCTGCAAATTCCGCATCCTCCTTCAAATGAACAGTAAAATCAATAATTACATAGTGTTTCAAAAGAAAAAATTACCTGTAAAGATTCCAATGCAGGAATTATCATATCGGCAGGTAGAAGCGCCAACGCATAATACTTTTTCAAGAGGACTCGACCATTCGCTCTCCCCTCGATGTGTCGTATAATCCCTAAAGCCTTAGCTTTCCGTAGGACAGCCTACAAAGTAATGAACACAACGTTATTTATGAAAACGACAAATTTACTTGAACTGTCATTTACTAAGCTATGCTATATAAAAATGCTTGAGAATTTATTTCATTTCATACCTGGCAATAGTGAAAAAAGCAACCGTGCAACGACACTCGAGGATACGATGTTCTTAAAGACTCGATTAATGCACTCTCGTAATCTGTTATTACATTTTCATGCACGAAATCGGGGAAAGTCCTCTTTATGTACTGAAATACAGCATCATAAAGAGCCTTTGTCCTTCGCTCCATAAAAATGTGAATAACAGGAAACGCCTAAAAAGGTAATAAAATGTCAGTATTTGTATTATTTAGATATTTTACTAGTAAAAACTTACGTGGTCCATGCAAGTAGCAAATATTGTTAAAATTTGCATGAAATGAGGTCTACGAGGTACTGCCTTAAACGTTCCATCGATGAAGGCGTGCTGCGAATCTGCGAAGTTTGCAACGAACTCCTGACATCCAAAAATAACTGCACGATGTTCATTTGCAGTTACTATCCCTGAAAAAAAACTACCATTAGCACAATTACTATATCGAGGCCACTCACCCGATTGAAAAACTAATGCTAGTTCTTCTAAACTCCCAGGGATGTTAGGAGTTGTTGCATGTCTCCAACGCAGCATCGACGATCGAATGGAATTAAAAGGCACATCAATAGCACCAACGGCATATCTAAAAAATATAACTATTAGACTACAAAAAAACGTTTAATTATCAAAACAAGTGGGAACTAATAAACAGAAAATACCTTGAACATCAAACGTCTACCTTATATTAGTGTATTAAAAATTATTTACTACCTACTACTATTAATTAAAACTCTTACCTCGTAGCTATACGATCATATATATTTTTTAAGGTACCTCTCTCCCTGATACAGGCCTCCTTTAAATCCTGTTTAAATTGAATCGATTCCACTTCGTTGTCTTCTCTCGGGTGGTTGTGTCGGGCATTAATGCTAACAAAATGGTTGTCGATTCCTATCTTTCCACTTGCAGTGCAACCTAACGTCTTAAAATTTTTGCAAACCAAATACCTAAAAAATACAGTCAAATATTACCTACTCTAATATTATAGCATTTTGAAGCTCAAAAATTATAAGTAATTAATAATGTATTTGTACCTAATATTATTTTTTAAAGTCCTCGTTTTAAATAAATAACCTTCAGCATGAACGAGTTGTGGATTTCTTCTGCGATCCATTTCTTCACCTGTAACGAGGAATTTTTTGTTATTTCTAAAGTTATAATTGAGATGTTGTTGAACTACGTAATTTAAATTTGTACAATCATCAAATAACTACTTTTTATTTGAATTCTAAAACGTTCCAGAACTTTCTGATACTACATATTAACATCCAGTAAAATATAATTACAAGTTTCTAATTTTAATTAGAATAAACAAAATTTAAGTTATTTTTGAAAAATTAAAATTACAACTGTTTAATAATTAATTAGTACTTACTTTAAAATTATTATAAGCAGCACGTGTAAACCCCCGGTGTAAATTTCAAAACAAACAATGTGAAACGTCAAACCACTGTCGAACTATACATAAATGATTTTTCCCCAACGTCAACTTCTGTTATTTTCGCGCTTTATCGCGCGATCCTCGGGAGTGTGCTGGTTGAACACCGATTTTTTCCGAACTCGTGTATTCGGGTCCCATTCGGGAAGTGTGCTCAATGGACATTGTGCTCGTTGGGGTTCTCCCAATAAAATTATGCGGTTTTTAAGTTCGGCTGTGGAACCGTAATAAACCGAATGCACATTCCTAAGCGAGCTTTTCTTTCGGTGGATGGACTATACCTATATTTACTGTCGAGTTTATCCACAATTATCGGAAGTTGTATACCGTGCGTTTCCATAAAAGGGCCCCAGCATATAGGGGGTTTACTTGTAATTCGAGACAAATAAAACCTTAAATTAAATGAGACGATATTTTCTACAATTTTAACTAAAAAAGTAATTATTTTCCGAACGGCTGGCTAATGGCGTCTTCATTATTTTTTTTAAATTGCACCATATACATTTTTACTTTCGTAATCGGGTAAAAAAAAGTTCTAACTGTTTTCTAACTCATATGATAGAGAAGTCTTTTCAATAAAAAGCATTCGTAGGGCTAATAGCAGAGTCGAATTAACGGAGAAAACAGCACTTTTAGAAAAAGCGTAGGGATAGCAATTTTTTTTCACGAATCGCCTTATGTTGGGACGCCTATTATGGGAGAGATTTTTCCAGATCAGAGGCGTGCGGGAACAGGGTCAAAATCGTCTTTGTTTGTTGCAAAACTGCTAGTTTTGACAATATCTTTGATCACATTGAAGATAGCAAAAAAATACATCTTAGGTAATTTGTAACGTATAAAATTACGAAGAGAATGAGACCGATCTGAACACAAACGAATAGTTCGTTTATGCAGAAAAAAATTGCAACCATAGAAAGGTCATTAATTTTTAAATTTAATTTAAAAAAAAAGTAAGAGGCAAAACTTTTTGAAAATGCTTTTAAAAGATGCATTTTAATACAAAGAAACACTGTACCAAATTTAAACTTCGCTAGAAGACTAAAAATTTTCGACCACGCATAAAGTTGGAGCAAATGATGATAGAGGGTGAAACTTTTTTTTGAAAGAAAGGTATGGCCAAGCACTTTCAAATAATAGAAAATTGTTATTTTTTGTCAACTTCTTCCTCCTTTTTTCGCCTTATGTTTTTGACTTGTTTTACTGTTTTGTAAACAAATAATAATTTAATCACTTACTTAGTGATAAATATGTGATGAACTATTCATAAACATAAGGCGAAAAAAGGGCGAAGAAGTTGACGAAAAATTACAATTTTCTATTATTTGAAAGTGCTTGACCGTACCTTTCTTACGAATAAAAGTTACACCCTCTACCATCATTTGCTCCAACTTTATTCGTGGTTGAAAATTTTTAGTCTTCTAGCAATTGTAGTTGTTTAAAGAAATATTGAAAGTTGAAATTGGGTACAGTGTCTTTGTGTATTAAAAAGCATCTTTTAAAGGCATTTTCAAAAAGTTTGGCCTTTTACTTTTTTTTTAAATTAAATTTAAAAATTAATGACCTTTCTATGGTTTCTATTTTTTTCTGCATAAACGAACTATTCGTTTAAGCTCAGATCGGTCTCATTTTCTTCGTAATTTTATACGTTACAAATTACCTAAGATGTATTTTTTTGCTATCTTCAATGTGATCAAAGATATTGTCAAAACTAGCAGTTTTGCAACAAACAAAGGCGATTTTGACCCTGTTCCCGCACGCCTCTGATCTGGAAAAATCTCTCCCATAATTAGCGTCCCAACATAAAGCGATTCGTGAAAAAAAATTGCTATCCCTCCGCATTTTCTTTAAAAATTTAGTTCGACGCTACTATAAATAAGAAAATTTTAAAGAAAAATTGAAAAAAACTAAATCTACATTATTTTGGAACACGCCCTTCCTTATTTTTTAGAGGAATTCAGACTTTTTATGGAATCCTCAGAGTTTGATGTACAATGACACCAAATTACAAGTTCTTAAGGAAGCCTAAAAGTAAAAGTGCTTGTGACTCAAAGTAACATAATATTAGGGATTAGCTGAAAAATAATATAACAGAAAAAAACACTCTTTTAATTTTAATGAAACCTTGTTTATTGAGTTCTAAATACCCTAAAGATCAAAGTTTATACTGTAAAAAATGTGCATTTGCCTCATCATTTTTTTAACCAATTCTTGTGATTTTGTTACTTTCAGTCACAAGCACTTGTATTTGCATCCCAAGAACTTGAAATTATTTGACATTGTACATCACACTCTAAGGATCCCTAGAAAGGTCAGAATTCCTCTAAAAAATACCCCTTCAATCAGCCCCCCCGGAGGGTTGGTATGACTTGAAGACATTTCTATAAATCTTTAGAACATGATATCTATGCAGTGATACCAAATTTAAAGTTTATGGGATGCCTAGAAGTACTTAATTTATTATTGATACATAATTGTTAATAAGAATTTAATCATACCTTTATAAATAAAAATCTTTGATAAACCTAATTCTTAGTCACTAATTATCAAAAGAGTTAAGCATTTGCACCCAAAATTATGAAAGAAAGATTCTTTTTCATCTATAATTTTTAAGATTTTGAAAATTGAATTCACAAGCACTGGTTAAAAAAAATGATGAGGCAAATGCATACTACTTTTTTACTATGAACTTTAATCTTTAGGGTATTGAGAACTCCATACTAAAAATTTCATCAAAATTCATTCAAAGCATGGATTTCTCTCAGTTTATGCTGTTTTCAGTCTAAAAGGACTCTATTAGTAGTCTATAGTCCTAATTAAATCTTCTTACTTCGCTATACTGACATAAAAAAGTCCATCACATACCTACCAACAAGGGCCAAACGGACCCCAGCTATTTTGTACTCTGGGGCCGATTAATTTTTGGCAATATTATGGTCTATTTTTGTTCTCTGGAGCTTTAAATTTAAAAAGAGAAGTAAATTTTAACTGATTTTAACCGAAATTGAGTATTTCCCCTTCAGAAGAACATTAACGAAATGATATCAAATCGGTATCAGTAGATTCGTTTCAGTGGCAGCAACAGCGAACCAATTATTACTCCTCCAATGTGTTTATATTTTTTAAACAAAAAAAGCAAAAACCAGGAAGATCCGTAATTATCACTCGTTTACGTTTTACCCCATTTTTAAGAATCCGTTAGGATTTTAGGATGAGCACGTGAAGAAAAGGTCTTTTATTCATCTCATCTTCGGCTGTTGGGTAAACTCTACTCTCAAATGAGGAAAACTAATCACTGCATCTGCACCTATGTAAATAACTGCTTATTAGTTATTCGAACTATCAATGGCAGTGAAGAAGAAATTAATTTCTGAAGACCGCTGAGAACCGCATAAGTAGAAGCTCTGATGATGGATGTGTAACAAATGATAATTATAGTGTGCAACGACAACGACGATGATGTTTGATGATCATTTTTTGAATTTGTATTAGGTATACTTCTACATACATACACTGCTGAAGTTTTTAGACCTTGACTTACTTTTTCCAAATACTCATAATTTGTGCACAAAATTATTTTTTTTATGAGAAAAAATATCTAACTTCTATAGCAAGTATAAATATACCTATCAACGTTTTAATTAACGTGTGAGAATAATTTTGTTTTCTTGAACATATTATTATGAAAGTAAACGATGTATAAAGAATTAAATTAACTAGCCTTTTGTTTTAATAATTATGAAAATAAATTTAAGTATAAAATTTCATATAATAAAATTTTGAATTGAGTTTCCATTTAAATTCAGAAAATTGTTTTTTTTTTGAATAAATTATCTCGGTTTCCTCCTAGGGTAAAAGATAATATTACTGGTAAGATTTTAAAATGTTAGTTATAAATAAAAAAGAAAAAGAAATTGAAGAAAGCTTAAATTATAACAGCAATTTACATTCGCAAATTCTACAGAGGTAGTCAATTTAGTGTCGATTAACGTGGATGAACATCAACAGCCGAATGGCATTTTTACTATACGCCAGAACGCTTTTCCTCTGGCTTATTCCTGCTTTACTATCCTGCAACAGTGACAGGACAGTAGGCGTGTTTTCCTTGAAAACCCGCCTGAAAATCCCGCCTACTTTCCCGGTGAAAGTTATAATCTACATCGTCAGTAGGAATTCCGCGCTCTTTCTTGAAACCAACTAAAGCAGTTTAAGCCATCGGCAACCACTGCTATGTAATGCCAAAATAAACAAAAAATCATAAATTTTCTTCTTATTAGTTGTCATTATCTTCAGTTTATTAGTAATTTTTTTATATGTGAAAGTGTAGTGAGTGATTTTTATTCAAACCGCCGCACCTACCACTTTAGAATATTATACAATGTTACCCCTATTAGGAATCTTAATTTTTCTCTCAGCAGGTAAGAGTTTTAAAAAATAATAACTTATTAAAAAAATACTGCCGATGGGGAGCTTCTTTTTAAAGACTTCTTTGCTGCTAAATTAAATTCCATATTATAATATATCCTTGAACTTGACTTTGGTTTTAATTTTTAAACCAACAAGATATCATAGCCCCGGGTTATAAAAAATTTAATCGACAAGAAAAAGTATGGTTACACTCTAAACTTGACTTCTAACCGTCATTCTCAAATACAACAAGCATTTCATGTTATAATGTTACATAAATGTCCGGAAATGGGATAATAGGTATTACAAAACAAGGCATGCAATAGACTTTTGCCACCTTTTTGGTGAATTTCTTCATGTACAAGCAGCGGTTAACTCAATAACAGCAGGATAACATTCATATTCTTGAAGTTCTTCTTCGGCGTCCTTAGCATCAGTACCACCACGTCCATCTTTCTTGCAACCCTTTTTATATAAATGTTTGCCATTGGAAAACTCACTCGGTCCACAAGTTGGTGGTCTGGTTAAACATTCAGGGGCTCCACGACACTCAGATCTTGGACAATCGTCCTGAAGTCCATTCAATTTTTCGCAGTGACAGCCTATGTATAAAACACCACAACGCAATTCTCTAGATTTTGATTGTTTCAAGTTTTTATTTTTTGCTTTAGCTTTTTCTTCTTCATTAGTTTTATTCTTAGCCTTATTATTAACTTTGTAGCAGACCTGAAAAGATTTTTTTAATTGAAAGATTTGAATTTGAAGGTTATCCTTACCATAATGGTTGGGGGTTTGCAAGGGGGTTCTTCTTTTGGAGCTTCTTGTTGACATGTACAACAGGGAGATGGTTTTTTTTCGGATTGTTTGTCAGCGGGCCTTGGAGGTGGTGGGACAGGTATAGGCTTAGGTCCTTTATCTTCTTCAACAGGAGGACAACAAGGTGCAGGTACAGGTGCCGGACAGTCTTCAAATAACAAATCTATTACTTTTCTAAATTGGCATAAAAGCTCTTTTCTTTGATCGCAGCGTTCCATTTTGAATCTTTAGGGTTTATTTTACTAAAATTTTGAATTGTACTTTAAATTTTGAATAGAGAGGCCGAATGTGTGTTTAAATTTTAAATGTCAAAAAGTTGTTAAATCATTTTTTGTTTTTCATGTTGCTATTTTTTTTTATTTTAACTGAATTGAGCTCTGTATCACGGTGCTCGAGCTCAGTACAGCCCAGAGCAACCGCATTTCTTAGGGTGTGCGCAAATTAAAAGCGTAGAGATAGGTAGAGAGTTTACATAGCGTTGTTTAAAATTTCAACTTGAATCATATGTCCCTACAAAGATGCACCATACTCTATGCTCTCCGCTTTCAATTTGAGCACCCCAAAACGCTGTGGTCTATGCTATGCTCTAGGCTCTATGCTCGAAATTTTTAATTTGCGCACACCCTTAAGTTTATAGGCAGAGTACTGAAGAGTACCCTTACTGATGAACATGTAACAAGTTTTTTGGAATTTCGGATTTTACAAAAGCTGATTATGAGCCTGTAACAGAAAAATCGGAGTGATCTTATTCAGACCCATCTTTTGGGAATAAGCAATTTTTGAGTGCCAGTGAGCGCGAAAATCTGGTTGACTGCCCAAAGTACTGGCTTAAAGCCAGTGCCGTATTTTCCTATACGCAAAGTACACAGCTGCGTATAGCGGCAGATTTTTAGAAGCGGCAAATTTCATTTCATTTAAGGGGGTAAGTTCCGCTACTAAGTTTAATATGGGTTCGGCCACGTTAAATTCCGCCGTACATTGTCAGTTTTCAAAAAAAATTCGGAAAAAAAGTGGGACTTTCCACCTTAAAGTATGGGAATAAAAAACGTGCTATGCTGCCATACCACTCGGGTGGGGATTTGGCATCCGTACAACGAATAACGATAAAAAACCTAGCAACGCGACGATAAAGAAACGGCTTGGCGGCCGCTTAAATTTGTGAATTGGCTTGCGCAGGGGCGGCGTACTTTCGGTTTGCTTAAGGCGGCAAATGGGTAAATCCGGCACTGCTTAAAGCCTCAAGGTCCTTCAATGATATTGTTAGAGAAGAAGAAAAGTAAGAAATATGACAGCATTCGTAATGCAACTTTGACATTTTTTCAAAGAACCGACAAAAACATTTGGCTACTCCCTAGAATGACTCGAGAGCGTAGCAGCTGAACTGAAATTTACGTCTTTATGCTCAGTACACACCCGCAAACATAAACTCGTAACTCTAAAACGGTATTTGGTACCGTGGTACTTTACCACTAGTAAAAGTAACTATTTTTAAAATAAAAAGTAAGATTTTGCTGTAGCATCCCTCTCAGGTGGGTTTTCCGCCCTCTTCCCAATTAGAAGTTTATTATTAACAGTCCTGAGGCCTTAACCAGCGCTTTGGGCAGCCAACCAAATTTTCATGTTCTGATGGGCCTGGATAAGATCACCCTGATTTTTCTGTTATGGGTCCATTCATAGTCTAATTCTATGAAACCATAATTCTGACCGATTTCGTGCATTTAGAGACAGTTGAATGATGGTAATGCTCAGAAGGAACATTTTCACAATAATTTTGATTTATTTGATTTTAGAAAATGATCTAGGTAATAATTTATTGTGTTATAGGTACAGATATTATACTTTCATTAAGTAACTGGTGAAGCGATGACGAATTGTTTATTTTACCTTTAAATACTTTCGACGTTATTCAGAAAATTCTTAAAATGAGTGCTTTTGGCTCAAGGATATCATGTAGTGACAGCCAGGGTCAATGTTAAACGATGTTTTTAAATTAAAACTACATATTTAATTAACATTCAGATAATTCTAATTGCTTACTTAATTTGTTACTTTAAATTTTTTTTGTTCCACATTTGCAATTTAACATTTTTACAATACAATTTAAAGTAAGTAGGTCTTGCGAAAATTTCTCAAAAAGTAGGGCTATTAAAAATCTTTTTTATTTTATAAAATTAGTTGGACGTTATAAAATTTTTTGTTTACTGTATATAAAATATAAACGAAGAAGTTCATCTGTCTTTGTGTAAGCAAAAGTAATGATCTTGAAATGGGTAAAGGGAGAACTCAATATTGGTGTGTTTACCAAGTCTGTGGTTATATGTTTGCTTTCAACTTCCAAGTTGATGCGACCTCTATGTAGTTTATATAGATGTCTTTCAAACTTAATATATCTAAAATTCAATTCTTTTTGATAAACTCTATCAAGTTTTAGATTTTACCAAGCACATAATGTCAACATAATTTAACCTTATGTATAACTTTCTTATATGAAAAGACATACATTTCTACTTGCTATGGTTAACAATAAGTTGACCTACAAAGTAATTACTTATTTGGTTACTTAAATTCCAAATTGTAAATAGATACTTCAATAAGAGAGAGGAATTTTAAAAATTTGCGCTCTTTAATAAAAAAAAATATGTATAGAATTAGGAAAATGTTAGTTGCTCAAGAAATGTCCTTGTTGATGCACGATTAGGCTTTATTCCGTTAGAAAATATCTAGAGTATCGGATATCTGTAATCTTACAAGTTCAGGGAAGTGTATGAAACCCATAGCCTAAAAGGGATGCACTAAGACAACCAAGCATCGTTGAAATAAGAAATAGAGTGTTCTCTCTGATGCATTTTGCACAGTTTTCGTTAATTATTTATAGAAAATTACAAGGAGAGAGTATAATTAATTTAATTAATTCCGATTATGCTATTAAAATTTTTAATAATTTATTATCTATTACTAATTTAAATGGATCGACTTTATTAAAATTATATTTTTGTAAATACCTAATTATCGACTGATTAGTCAAATTACAAAAGTAAAAACGTATAATGTAATGCTGAGGTGAAGCGCATACTTTATATTAATTGCTCATGATATTTCAAATTTACAGGTGATTAACCTTACCTTGTTGCTTGTTATCACAATGAATAATTTCATCTCTACCTCTATCCTCTGTTTTCAATACAGGCGAGGACAATGTCCTTATTACATTGTGAAAGTGTTAACTACACAAAATTTTAATATTTGTTTACATAATAAAAACCTCATTACATAACGTACGTTTATTTAAATTCCAAAAAAATGTCGTTTCTTTTTTTAATTGTTAGAAAATGTAATCATTTGTAAATAATCACATAATTAAACTGTGATCACCATATCACCAAGTTTTAACATTTCTTTTGTTTCTAATAGTCTGCTCTAATTGGATAAAAATAAGTGAAATTCAAAGATAGAGAAAGAGTTAGATTTCAAGTTTGATTTTGATATTTATTTATAAACTGCACTTTCTAATATTGATTTAAACAAATTGCAAAAAAATAAATTCATAGACGCCAACTTACGAGAGCCGATGAGGTTCTATATTAAAATTATTTATGAACTCAAGCTTTCTCAACTCGTTCAACAATTTTACCAGTCCCTAAAATGGTGGTTAGAGATGAAGTGAGGAAAGGGCCAGACTCAAAGGGTCAAACCGGAATAATTGAAAAAATATAAATGTTCAAAATTCAACTATTGCCTTTTTGGTGTTGGAACATGCAGGTATTAGAGGTGGAAAATCATTGAACATTTGGAGCCAACCACTAGTCAGTCCGACCCTGAGTCAGGAAACTTGAGATATAGTGATGATGAGGGTGAGGAAAAGAGAGCAGATTTTAATACTTTTTTTCTAAACAATTTGAAGAACCTGTAATAATCATTTTAATAATTCGACGTTTATGATAAGAGTTGCAGCTCTGAGATATAGATAAAGCATTAAAAGGGAACCAAACTCGTTGCCTTTTCTTCTCGTCTGATATTTCTAACTGTTTCAACAAATAATTGTAATTTTTTATTCAAATCTGTTTTGATTTGTACAGCTACTTTTTGTTTGGGCTAAAGAGCTGAAGCGTTATTTTCACAATGAATTCAATCCTATTCAAAATTGTCTTCTAAAAATATGTCAAGCAACCATTTACTAGTAAATCGCTGTATTAACCCCGAAAATGAATATACCATCTCAGGATAGTACTCTTAAAGGCAGGACCGGATCAAAGAACGTTGGGGCCTGAGGCGCTAATTATTTTCGGGCCCCTACGATAATACAGTGTAGTTCACAAAACAAATGTTTATTTATAGTCTAGTCAATTAACAGGTTATAGAGCATATGGAGGAGGGTGGAATTTTATTTTATGAATGTATTTGGATTAGTTAGAAGGCAAAAATACTAAAAGACCCCGGTTCTATCTACATGGCTAAGGAAAGGAGGCGGTGAAAAGGTCCTGTTTTAGGGGTTTTCGCTTATATCTCGAAAACGGTGTATCCTAGGGAAAAAATCGCTTTTAGCGAAATGAAAGCTTATTAAATTTCTTACACAATTGTTAGAATTCATTTTTTTCTATTCCTTATAGTTTTTTAGATACTTGCCCAAAAAAAAAATTTTTTAAAACAGAAATTTTTTTAAGAAATTAAAAACAGTTTTGCTTCACAAAATATTTTTTATTATACTTGCATTATAATCTGCCCATTTCACACTAAAAAGCGTTCATAAAATCGTCTTTATAGCACAAGTGCTCTATAAAGTCGTCTAGGTAACAACAATAATATTAACTGTTGTGCGACTGTTGTTCTGCAATGCAAACACAAAGCATCTCTGTGGCAACAAATATATCCAAAATCGGCACGCTTAATTTTCAAATTTTAAATACAGATTTTTTTTCTCTTTTATAGAGGTTTTAGTTGCAATTATAATAAAAAATAGCGTATAATACTCGTGTATAAGTAGACTTTATCGCATACGCGCCGTTACAAGCACTCGCAAGCTCGTGCTTGTAATTTTCGTCGCTAATGCGATAAAGTCTTTCTTATACACATGTATTATAATATACTATTATTTATACCAAATAAAAATATTGTAACAATCGTTTCCGCTTATTCGGCCTTTAGAATAAAACTAGAATCAATTTATGGGGTTTTTGCGGAAGTGCTTTACTTTCCAATAACTTCCCACTGCCGAAGTGGTTGGGAAATTAACGGACGTTAACTTTCCGTTAACTTCCCATATCAACCACTTCGGCAAAAACCCCATAAATTTATTCTAGTTTATATTTTAAACATCTGTTGTATTTTGACACTTGTGAACAAATTTTGTAATTTTTTTAAGTTTATTAATTATTTAATAATCAAAAGATAAACGAGGAATCAATTAAAAAAAAAATTGCCTCACGTTCTTCGTCAAACTTTTACCTCTAGCACCTCAGCCCTTCGTTTTACAGTAGTCAAAAAGTCTTCAGAGAAAAAGTTGTAGAGCATTAAATTTTCTTTACTCTTTTCC
This sequence comes from Malthinus seriepunctatus, assembly GCA_963924605.1. Lineage (NCBI taxonomy): Eukaryota > Metazoa > Arthropoda > Insecta > Coleoptera > Cantharidae > Malthinus > Malthinus seriepunctatus. The sequence goes on from OZ004602.1 coordinate 8,432,532, forward strand.
TTTTTTTCTGGGCCCTCCAGAACACCGGAACCTGAAGCGCGCGTTTTATGTGCTTCATGGATAATGCAGCCCTGCCTAAAAAAGGCACTTTTACTCTGTATCAACATCAGATAGTGTAGGTATCTGGGAATTTGTTCATTGTTTGAATCTTAAATTTCCTTTTTGCAAAATGGTTTTGATTTGTTCATTATTTTATTTGCACTAAAAAAATTGGTTGTAATAAATTTACGTTACCTAAAAATTTGACTTATAGTGGCATACTTTCTCTCAAGTAATGATTAAAAAATGTTTATTGTTTGTTCATCGGTGGTCTACTTTAAAGCATATTTCGATGCTGGGTGTGTAAGTTAGGTACCTACTTCAATTTTCTAAACCGTTATTAACACAATATTTGTAAACTCCATCATGAAATTAAGGCTTTTATCTTACTGAAGTTATTTTGAATGAAAGTTTCTATATAGCACGATATGGTCGTCAATGATTTTCCCAGACTTCAAATAACTCAATTCCTAATGGCTAACAGTAGAACTACAATGGGCATTAGTATAAATAGTAAATTAAATATGTATAATGATAGACGGATAATCACTATAATTAGATAATTGTAGATAATTTAGTGTGTACCTGATGAATGTTATCAAATATTTTTATTTGAATTTATGACTCGAATTGATACATATATCTGGATACTAGATTCTTTTATGGACCATGCTTGATTACAAGGTTCCATTTGCATTTTTGCAAAAATTGATATTTTTACACAATAATGTTCTAAAGCCACATATTACCATGAAAAGGCCGTTTTGGTAGAAAAAATTTGAAATTGTTAAAATTATTTTGCGAACAAAAGTTCTTAAAACTTTAATTGACTATGTATATGTTATGTTAAATTTGTCAGATAGAACCTTCTAACACCAAGGTAGCGAATGAGCAGTGACGTATTTTTGGGGAGGAGAGGGCCTGAGCACCTTCCACTGATTCATAGTAAAAATAATAATAACCGCCGGGCAGCTCGGTGGCCAGTTGTTGGTGAGTAACGACACCACGGTCACTCGATGGTTTCTTGGGAACATGGCTCCTTGCCCTCTCGCTTGCTCAGCCGACAGAACTGAAGATGTAGAGCTTTTACTGTTTTTTCTCTCTTCTCTCTTTTTCCAGCCGGGAATATTCAAAATTTTTCAATCCTCGTCTATATCTGTTTACAACCACCCTGATCTGTGAATATTTGTATCTCTTTTTCTCTTATTTTATTTTTTTATTTTTTTTTTATTTTTTATTTATTTTATTCCTCTAATTGAGGTTATAGACTACCTGGACCGACCAGCTTAACTTATACTTACATAATTTAAATAATAGTGTTGATAGTGAATCTCTTTGCCACACTTCTCTACTACTTCAAATGTTTCTCTTTCACTTTTACTCTTCCCCTTCTCTAAAGAATTTGTTGCTAAACCTATAGTTAGTGTTTAAGGTATTACTTACTAACGAGTTCTGCACAGAACTCTCTCGTGCTTCATTGCTTACGAAGATAGGAATACAATCTGCGCAGAACTCGTGCACCCACAGGTGAAGCCTTTTCTGAGCGTGGACTGGTTTATCTGTAGTTGTTTTTTATATTCAAAACTTTGAACACAAAAAATTCATTGTGTTCGTTACAGTCTTTGCATTTGTTAGTGTCTGTTATTTTTAGTTTGTGTAGGTCGTCGTCTGCGTTGATCTGTCGTAGTTGACACTACTATAAAAGTGTGTTCACACTACATGATTTCTAACACATTTTATTATAGTTTCCATTGTTCCCTAATGCACTAGCGCCTCTAGTTGCAATTTATTGGATTGGTATGACTTTATAGTAGTGTCAAGTCAAACTACGACAGATCAACGCAGACGACGGTGTAGGTATGTCCCGTAGTTTCCGTGTCCTGTCAGCATTTGTGCTGTAAGGTGGTAGTTGTCTGCTGTGAAAGTCATAGTCGGTGTCTGTATAAATGTCGGTATATATTTTTTGTCTGTTGTCCCTTTTGTGTTTGACGCCATTCTTGTTTCCATGGTCCATTATACTGTCTTCGAGGTTTTCTTTAGCTTTTTTGATTGTTAATATTCTAGGGTGCGTTAGTGTTTTGTCTTCTTTTGTTTGTTCTGTTCTTTTTGTCATCTCTTCGTTTTCTTGTTCGGCCAGTTTGTCTGTTAGCTGTTAATTTACCTTTTTTTTGTATTATATTTAGCGCCTTTATAATTACATTGTGTTGTGCAGTGTCTTCTCCGTGGTTTCGTGGGTTTCTTGTTGTCGCTAATTTTGTCTCTTGGTCGTGGTTTTCTATTGTCGCTGTAGCGGTTATTGTGGTCGCCAATTCCCTTGTCGTTATTTGTAGTTTAATTTTTTTTCAGTGTTGTCCCTCGGTGTATTGTATTCTTTGTCGCATCCTGATTGTGATTAGTAACCGCATATCTAAGCTTCATTGATATGTTTTTTTAGTTGCACTAAATATCAAGTCCGCAGTAAAGCGGGCCTTTTTAAAAGCTCGGTTATTCATTTGATGTTTGGGTTAGGGCGTTGAACTTGATGGCATATCGTCAGTAATTTAATGCCATTTAGTAAACATGCAAAAGTGGTCTGGTATAAGGTACACATCTTGCTTTCTATGTTAAATCGTTTTATAAATATATGACTTTGTATCAACTGCACAAAGGTTATTTTGCCATCGGTTGGATATTCCCCGACCTGAGCAGGTAACCTTCAGTTTATGTCATTAACTCATGGGTTAAAAAATTTGAGGAAACACTGTAACCACATGAGTGTAATGACAGTTCGAACTCTATATCAAAGTTTTCTGGTTTACTAAAAGTTTCTGCTGATATACTACCTCTAAAAAGTCGGCATCGTATTGGATATTTTCTTGTCATTGAATTTGGGGGAAAACTGATTTCGGCAACTTTCATATTTCTATAAAAATTAGAAATAAGACACAACTATGTGCCTTTCAGTTTTCAATAGATAAGCAGTTTTCACATTCGAGTACAAAATTTTGAAAATCGTTAATTTTAAAGTTTTTTTAAATTTCCACAATTAAGCCTCACTTGATGATGTTTAACATCTTCGTTAAGCATGTCCTTATAAATTGATTAAGAAAAATATTTTGCATATACGATGCCAACTGTTTGGAGGTCACCGTACAACCCTAAAAATGAAGAATAGAATTGAAAATCTTTTTAAATTCTAATTTTAAAAGGAAAAATTAAGGGAGGATTTTCTAACATTTATTAAACTAAATAGAAAAAAAATTTAGATTTTAGCCTTTCAAATTTAGTATAGAGCTGAACTGTCTGAAACTTTGGGTCAAGTTTTCTTTCGGTTAATTGGTGATTGGAACTGAATAAGCATAAATTTAATACTTCCCTTTTAATAATTTTTTAATTTAAATGTCATTATGAAGCTTAATATTTGAAGAGCTCATTTGTACAGACCACACTAATTACAAAAATAATAAATTAATAATATTTTTGTGCTATTTTGAAATCAATCGCAATACAATAGAAAATCTCTGCAATGTATAGCAAAGGCTATATCCATAGGGACGGATTACTCTGATTCGATTGCGAATTGAAATCCCCGTGGACTCGGAACCGAATAATAACATGATGACGATCGATATTATAGTGGGGTTGTGAAAACGCACTCAAAGCTCGCAAAAGTCCGGACTTGACGTCGTTATTCTTGCTGAGCTTTGCAGGTTTGTACTGTATAAACTGAACTAAATCCGTACCAACATTTTACACTTTTTTCATTGGAAAGGATATTATATTTGATGATTTTCGCTGAAAATTATTTTATTAATTTTTATTGGAAATACGGACAATGGGGTAATTTTTGGACTCATCAGCAGGAAAGCACATAATCCTTATAGAGCTCGTCGAGTAGGATGACACGATATTTCGGGTCTAATTTTTCAATATACTTTCGTGAGTCAGTTTTAATGACGATATATTTTTGTAATAATTATTGTATAGTTATCGTAGTAGTAGCAGTGTTTGGAGCTTTGCCAAAATTATGTAATAGCAAGAAGAAATTATAAATGTAGATATTATAAATGCCCCGAAAACCACCACTTTTTGAATTTAGTTACTTTGTGTTTTATTAAAGAGCTAACGTTATTAGATTCGTTTGCTGTGTATAAAAGGAGAAAGAAACCCTTTTTGTACTAGGCTAATAGAGTTTTATCGTCATTAGCAATGTCTGCAAGTCTCTACTACTAACTTTCCTTTTGGAATAAATAAACGTAAAACACTTCTTTATTTTTGCTCATTCTTCTTAAGCATCTCTTTTGTATCCATTATTCTAGAACAATAGATTTTACGTAAGTTTTCTTTGTATTTTTTTACAAAGCTTCGTTTTATCCTTACTTTAACTTGTGTATTATGACAATCGTCGACATCAATAATTCAAATATTTAAAAGATTTTGCTTTGGATTTATATATTTAAGTGTCAGCGTTCACACAATACGACATAATCGACTTTTGATATCTCGATCAAAATCAACAAAAGCGTCACTGCATTATGGAGGGTTGAGAGGAATGCTTTGGAATGCATCAACGGCGATTTGACACTTTTGCCAGATATTATTTCTCTTATATTTCTTTTAACACAAAAGTCCGGTACAACATAAAGATTTATCTTGTACTTATGTACTTGAAGTTAATTTCAAAATTAAACTCACTTCTACAAATCTTCTTTTAGATTCCCCTATTGCAAAGGGTTTCATCCATTAACTGATTAAAATGTTCATTCTTGATTAATGTTTACCTTTTTATGTAGTTTAAAATGTGTACTTTATTTATATTAAAAATAATTAAATTTCTTAAACGAATATTTATCAGTTTGGAATCTTCAATTTTGAAAAATTCTTTAAGGATTAATAAATCCTCCGAGAGCCCGTGGCAAGAACTTTTCATCAATTAAATAAATTTTCCTTGTATTTATGTATAACACACTCGTGTGCCGTGTGTTTATTTTAGTGCTAGTTTATATTTGCTCCAGCTTTGGGCAACGTTTGACTCGAGCTTAAAATTGCCTTACGGATGAAAAACTTTATGATAAAAGTTTTACTTATTTTCTATTTAAATTTTTTGATTATTAGTTGTGATAGGAAAATAGAAAAGCGTGGAAAATGTATTTTAATACAGTTCGTTATTGCTTTTATGAGTTAATATAAAATGGAGACAACTAGGGCTCGTAAGTCGTAAGCGTGAGCGTGACGAGTGCATCATGCACAACAAACGACAGACGAATATGCCGCAAGGGATTTCAGACAATAGATGACGCATCGATCGTATGACGTATTCATTTGTCTTCTGCCTCATTTCGATCATCCCTTCGTACTACTATTATTATATTATGCCGAGCCCACACCTACGCTCTTTTGATTAAATAAAGATAGAGATTTCGTAACCGATACAGTTTATCTATTTTGCAGGGGTACTCCTACTCATCAGTTTAAAAAGGCATCAAACGAATCTTTTTGATTGTTCCCAGTTTTTAATTGCTCTTACTAATTAAAGGGGTGTAATTATTAGCAATCGTGTCTTTCTAAAATGATTACAGCTTGTAAGCATTTTCATTTAGGTACTATAGATTATGTTATGTGTTGAATGTGAATGACTTTTGAGACATTGGACTTCACTTTTGAAAACTCAGTATTTGCAGATAGTATTGTTTGATTATTATAAAAAAACACCGAATGCAAGTACTACCGTCAACTAAAGTTAAGTGGCGGTCAGATCACGAGAAAATCTGTGGGAATCTTGTTTTAACGGCAAGTAATCTAATTAACAATCTCGCCGAAATTACTGAGAATGTCTGTTATTGTGTGCCCGTGCCCAATTCTTCTTTCGTTTAAGTATCTGTGCTGTGGTACTCTATGTACCCAGTTGGAGAAACATTATTACAGGCAATCTTATTCTTAAATGCAGAAAAACCGGTTTCAAACAATGTATCGCCCTATCATAAAGTTAAGTTAAGGAGTAGTTAGGTACCAGAAACTCACAGTTATGACCGTTTAATTTATTAACAAATTAACAATTTAGGTAACTTATAAGTCGTTGCTAACGTTAGTGTAAACGGTAATTTTGTGTACCGAGTTTCAGGTAAACTTGTCTACATCAGAGCACCTCAATTTAATTCTTCTTACGATTTGGGACGGTATACGCCGATTTTAGGAATTCTTGACCCTTGTCTGTCGTGATCTTGTCCTAATCCTGTTTCTCCTAATTCAAGAGAGACATCACATTATAGATCATCTAAACTATATACAGGGTGTCCCCGGATTGAGTTCACTATAGGTGTAATTGACAAAAATTATCGGAATTTCATTTTGATGTTTTGGAATTCAGCTGTGCTTGGGCTGAAATGAATTTTGAGCATATTTTCAGTTTTTAAAAATGAAGGTCCTCATGACAATTGAGAAAAATCTATTTTCTGTTCAGGTAAAGGTAAACGTTTTTGGCAACAATACAGCAAAATGTCAGTGTTCTTAATTAACACTAGGAAATAATATTTGAAACAAACAAAAATGCCATGCAGTTACTTATTTCTTATTTATTTTCGCTTTAAATATCAATATCGCTCAATATCTATCTATCTATCACTATTAATTTATTGTATTTAAACATTTTGAATAAAATTTTATCTCAATTTACAAAGCAATTATGATTAATTTCTTGTTCGGTGAGACCACAATGTACTAATAACCTCCAGTTTTCTTTTATAGGTCCATAGTCTATACGTTACGATGCGATTTTTCGTTGATACATTCAATCAAAACCGATTTAATTCAAGTGTGCCGATAATTTTGAAATTTTGTATAGAGCTATAATTTTATATTCTGAACAACCTTTGTTAATGAAATTTTGCTGTATTGTTGACCAAAACGACACTTTACCTGAACACAAAATAGATTTCTCTTAATTGTCACGAGGGCCTTCATTTTTTAAAACTAAAAATATGCTTAAAATTCATTTTAGACTAAGCAGGGCTGAATACCCAAACATCAAAATGAAATTTCGAAAATTTTTGTCAATTATACCTATAGTGAACTCAATCCGGGACACCCTGTACATATAGTCTGAGTCTAGATCATAAAGACATCAGATTATAGATTACGCCAGATTAATGAGACACATTTTTTCTACATTCACCAATCACCTATCTCTGGCCGTTACTGAGATCCCCATCGTGGGCAAATTAACTTGACACTATGTAGATATCACGCAACGTAACTAGCTAGTCAGAGTCTTAAAACCGTCTTAGGCCCAATTCTACATTACAAATTTATCCTTAGGATTGAATTTTAAGATAAAGAGGTTTTAACAATAGCTTGAACTGGTTTAACTGAGACTAAAATTAAATCTTAAGGATAAATGTGTATTGTAAAATCCACACTAAGGCTGAATTCTACATTACACATTTATTCCCAAGATTTAATTTTAGTGTCAGTATAAACCGGTTCACAGTATTGTTAAAATTTCTTTATACTGGGACTAAATTTAAATCCTGGGGATAAATGTGTAATGTAGTATTCGGCCTTAGACGGTTATTCTTCTTGTACAAGATTTTGTAATAAACCTCGTAATAGAATTATGAGCAAAAATAAACCGGTTTAACTGTACAAGTGTACTACTCGTGGTACTAAAATGGTGTAAAGAATAAAAAGTCTTCTATGTACAGTCAACCTCATAATTATTGGCCACCCTGGCTATACGCCAGGGTGGTTATTAGTCAACAATGACAAAAGGGCAGGAGGTTGTTGATTTACTACTTGTTGGCAAAATAAAGTTCCCCTCAATTTAAGTAGGGGGTGTTATGATGGTTGCATCCGCAATTCGTGCTACGCGTGTAGCCAAAGTGGCCATTAGTTGTGAGGCTGTCTGTGCTTAATTGATTGAATAGTTTTTAGCATTTTTCACAAACCTTTTTATACCTATAGTAAGCCTTTGTCACTTCGCTCGCCTCGTTTACTTCTCTTTGACAATTTTCTTCTAGTTTTGTATCTTTTAAAGAACGTAGACTTGTGAGCCTAATTAATAGAACTCTAATAAGAACGCTTTCTTTCTTTCGATTTGGAGCTATAATATAACCACAAGACCACTATGCTAGAACTGTACATGGTGCAAACTTCTGTAAATAGAATTGTGATCAATATACGTATCAAGTTTTTACACTGCTTTTAGCCAAGCTATGTTTTAGGCTTTTAAGCCTATAGATAGATAAACATTGTTCTTTCAGAAGTTATCGCAACATAATGAAATCGTTTCTACATTAAATATTTTTTCCAATTATTGAACGCTTATAAAATTGCAGTGTACAGTGTACAGTCAAAAGCTTTATATTGAAGATAGCAGTCGTTCATCCTGTCTTTATATACTGTAATCTACATAGAGCGAAAGATTGACAGATAGCTTTGAAGTGCAAACAAGCTTCCTCTATTCTTTCCGTATCATTTTTATAAGACCAGTGAAACGAAATAACTTTAAATTATATTTGAAGTAATTTTTTCTTTCGTTTTAAAGACGTAATTAACTCGACGGCAATAAAAAAGAAATTAAAACTTAAATAGCTATTTCTTTAAATGTCTTGTTTAAATTGGTTTTAATCAAGGAAATAGATTTACCTTTTTACCCTAAAAGATTAAAAGTAGGAATTTTCTTAAAGGGTTAAGTTTTATAAGAACTCAATTAAGTTATTTGTAAAATGGATAATCGATGAAAATTTACTTAAATTCCAATTACACATTTTCCAAAGTTAACGCATAGATTTCCACGAATTATGGCTATTCTTTGTTATCTGGAAATGTTATATTTTTTAAACAGTTTCTAGCGTTAATAAAAATATACAGTGTGTTCCAGGACGCAAGGTCACTACTTATATATTTTTCTAAAGTATGTCACCTAAAGAATTACAGACTTTATGTTAGCATCTAATAGCAAACTCAAAAATAGACACGTAATAGAATTAATTTGTTACTTTTGGGACAAACTGTATTTTAATTCTTCTATATAGGTACCTAATGATTTTCTTTACAGTTTAGCTATAAATTAAATAATAGCACTTTATACATAGGTCACAAGAAAAACTTTTAATATTATTCAACTTTTCCATCATAAAATAATAATACTCCATCGGTTAAAAAAATTTCCTAATTATATTTTGCTTTTTCCTCGACCTAAATTCAATTTCCGTTTACATTTATTAAATAACAATTTTTTGTAATACATGTTAATTAGGAATAATGCTGTTGTAATTTTAGTAATAAAAGTAATTGTAGACTATAATAATAACAATAATCATTAAATCTCATCGTAATTGAAATAAATGGCAATCAACAGTTTTGTTTTCATGTTCTTATACAATTTATTATTGTGACCATAGTGTAACTGAATCAATTTACCGGTTGCACTAAGCATTATTGCTAACACCCACCATACAAGGCAATAAAATTTCATATAATATATCGAGTTTATATGGGGTAACTTCCCCTTCGAACTAAAATGTAGTCGGTTTTGCTTTTGCTTTTATGAACTGGTTCAAATCGCCTTAATTTAAATACATTTCTCTAAAACGTTTTTATCGATTTTTTTGGAAAATTTATTTCTTATTCATATAACACAGGGTATAATTCGTTAATAATAGATAATCGTTTTTATATCTACCGATAATAATTTTCTATACAGATTCACGACCTAACAAAAGGAAGTTCGTTAATTTTTTTTTATATTACCCAATTTTTAACTTTTTGTACTTCTTTTTGAATCTTTGGGAGTTTTAAATTTCTAGTTTTATTGACTGTCGATTCTCCCACTGTCGTAATCGTCAGTTTTTCCTTTCCATTACAAACCCTTCCACTGTTCCATATTTTCCCTTAATACCCCTAAGCAATACCGAAGTAGTAGACCATCTAAAATGCTACTCAAAATATAAAGACCAGAATTATCATAGATTTTATCGTATGACAACACGTGAACCGTATAGTATACTCTATTTTTATGTTTGAGATCACGAATATAGATTTCTCTGTCGTTTTCTAAGACGTTTACTCAAAGTTGGCTATGAATTGGTTTTTGTATACAACTTTCATGGTCAATCCTGATGAGTAAATTGGCTCTTGGAAAACACCATGATGGATTCTATTTTCGTGATCTCGAGTATAAATATAGAGTATGGTTGTCATAGGGTATAGCTTATTATACACTTTTTTTCATACGACTGGCTCTTCGACTATGATATTCTTGCTCATCTAAAGAGGACGGTTCTGGAACTACCATCAGGGTATATACATCATACAATGAAACGCAGTGTCAATACCATAACCGCCCGTTGCGTTTTAGGAAGTCCCCAAACTTTTTTAGAAAACTAGTACAATGCTTGGTTTTATCTTTAGGAAAAAAATGTACCTACACGATTAGATAATGGCAGGGGCAGCCATGACTTCGGCAGTTAAAAAATCTAAACAAATAAAGCTTCACTGTGATTTTAATGCTGTTGATTTGTTGTAAAAAGTCCAGCAATAACGTTTGACAGCTTTTCTTGCACGGCCGTAGCCGCAGACTGGGTTATCAGGGCAGACTCAAACATTTTCAATGGAGGTTGAAAGCTAAAATTAGGGTTTTTTCTCTTCCGAGTTTGTATATATCTGTTGACCACTGTAATTTCTTTTGTGGATGGAAGTTTTTTGACCAAAGTTTGCAAAAATTTGACTTTCTCCCAATCAATGTTTTCTTCTTCGGCACCAATTATTAGAAACGTAATTGCGAAATCCTTATCAAGCTCTTCCTTGTAAATTTCTTCTAAAGGAGAAGACTCATATTTAAAAAAATGGAATAAGAAAGATTATTTTGCCTTCTAAATCGTTTTTCCAATAACCAATGAATTTGATAGGTTAAAATTAAATTTTAGGGCACTAAATTGTAAGTAATTAATTTTTAAGGGATTTTACACATGATGATTTAGGTATAGAATTTTAAGAATTTCTCTATTTTGAAATAAATTATTAGTTTTGAAATAGAAATGACTAAAAATAATAAATAAACCTTACGGTTGTAGAGCGTGTATTCCCTTGTGCACTAAACAGAGGATTATGGAGTAATTTGTTGCCAAACGATTGTTCAGATCAAGACGGCTCAGGCGGACTAGTGCACACATTACGAGATTAGCAGAAACCATGACTATCGATTCTTCTCTTATCTCATTCGCACATGAACTGCTCGATTTCGTTAGCAAGTTTTGATAAATGTCATTTCTTGTAAAAATTGTCATTTTTTAACTACTCAGATACAAGTGATAGATAAAACTGATACAATTTTTTTATAAGATAATTAATTTATCGATTAACGTAAAAGGTTTCCTTAAAAGAATATAACTTTCTTTGGTCTGCTTAAATTAACAAAGCTTTTATCTGGGATTTATAGAAATGCACACAAAAATGCAAAATACGGTTTTGTTTGATCTTGTATTTTAATACTCTTAAATATTATGTTTGTTATTCTATTTCCTGTTCTGTTTTTGCCTTTTCTTTAAATTTCAAAATGTTAGATGGGTATCTTAAAAACGTGACCACAATAGTATTATTGTTTTATATGAAGGGAAAGTCGAATTTTGTCTGGCAAAACTGTCGTTTGACGGATGAGCGCTAGCGAGTCCGACAATTACAGACGAGCTATAGAAAATGACTTCCACTCCAAATGTTTTTAAAACTTTAAGAAAATTCTATAAAGTACCAGATCACTCTGTATAATATGGCTAACCTTTTATTAAATCATAAAGTGTTAATTTTCTAAAATTATATAATAATGTTTATCACTAACCACATCAACAAGTTAATTTATCTAACACAAAGTAAAACTACTAACAAAACTTCTCAATTTACTAAAGGTTAATAAAAAAATCAATATTAAACCTTCATCATCTAAACCTACGTTGAATCACAATTTATTAAAAATGTTAGAAATAATTTATAATAACCGAGAATCATAAACTACCAATACACTATTCGATTTCTTTCGATCAATCAATTCATTTTCTTTATTTTAATATACATTCAGCTTTTCCTTTATGAGTTGTTTTTTAGAAAAAACTCAATCTTTGCCAAGTATACATAATTGTTAATAAAGAACTTTTAGATTTTTCTCCATAATTCCCTTCTTTTCTCTTTCTCACCTCATCTCCTTTTCTTCTTATTATGTTTATTCTCATCTATTTTCTTCTCATTTACGTCTTTACTTCTCAATCTTTGTCTTTTTTCATCTTCGTTTTCATGGTAGCGTTGCTTACAGCAAAATAGAGGGCACGACGTCTCTCTAGACTTTGAGCTGATTAGTGAGTCTTTGTATAAAATCCGCATGATGGGCAGTGCAATACTAATGTGAAGATAGATCTATATATATCTTAATATCTATATATTACCATTAAGTGACCATATTACATAGATTCTATAAGCGATGTAAAGCTTGAGAACATTTGTAGCTACCTAAAAAGTGGACTTTCTTTGTGAGTCTTTAAAAATGATATCCATGTTAATAATAGTATATTATATACTTAGGTTGAGAAATTTAACTTCTCTATTTAAAAATGGTTTAATAATGATAGATTTTTAGGCTAGTAGTAAAAAAAATTGAATAGGGCTCTATAAGCGAACCAAAAGCTTAAAAACATTGTATAAAGTCAAATAGAATTTTAAACGCTTTTCAAGACTTGGAGCTATTTACAGAAACCTTATAAAAGTTATTGTAATGCGAAAAATAATTTCATAAGACGCTTCACTACCTGATTAACGTTTCGTAGAACAAAGTAATACCTAAAAAGTCTCTGAGCACTTGAAAACGCCTTCTTGTGAGACTTTAAAAATTATGTGCTCATAAGACGAGCCTCAGTTCCAAACTTTCCACTGCTTAAGATTCATTTTACCAGTTAATATTTTTGGCGGATAAATACCTTTCGTGTTTCCTGTGAGAAGCTTTTCCAAATCTTATGGACTGTGACCTTGTGTAACTCACGTTTACTTGTAAAGTTACAAGGTCATGGTCTGGCAGAGTTGAAACTGGCTCTAGTACGGTACTTTTCTACTGATCGATCATTTTTCAGTTCTAACCTCTTGATCTTTTATTTCCAAATGGAAAGACCCTTACTTTTTTATTGTTGCAAGAGTTTTCATGTTCATGTCGATTTTCAACAGTGTTCAGCGTTTCTCTCTGAACGCTTATTCTTTAGAGTTTTTGCATCGTAGAGTATGTGGTACGGATAAAGACACTTTATTTCAGATGAGAATATTAATGGAACTGTTTGGATCTAAAAATTTATTACATTATGACAGAAATTACACATACATGGTTTGAAATTAATTGAACTAGGTGTAAAAGGGATGAAAGCAGAAGCAATAAATATCAAAAAAAGTAATTGTTATTCGTTTTTTTTCTTGTCAATATGTATAGTATGAATGCATTTAGATGACGTATCATTACCGATTTCTAACATAATGGACACCCTAGTAGACAGGCGGTCAAATAGAACCAGACACATAAGCTTTTAACGTTTTTATATAGGGGAAATCCGAGATATATTCATATATTCGCGTTGAAGCACGCAGCACTGGATTTTAGAGTGATATTGCAGATCGTACAAAAGAAGCGTGCACAGATTTTGTGTATTTACTAAAGACACGAAAGCGAATAAAATTGTTGAAAGTAGAATTTTTTACATGTAAACTGTAGAAATATGTAAACCTAAGTTTTAATTTAAAAAAAAATTTAGGCTATTATTTTAATGTAACTACAATAAGTTTTTTGATTTTAGGATTATGTGCTAAATATCCCGAGCCCTATTATGGACGTTTTATAGGAAAACTACAAGAATTTGCTCATGGAATTAAAGGTGCTGTATATGCAGTAGATGAAAGTACGATTTTTATAAAAGGATTTTCTTACGATGGTACCGGTCCAGACGCTTTTTTCTGGATCGGTAATTCTCCGAGGCCTAGTCCAGAAGGGTATATTATACCGTACCCAGAAGATTACGTGGGGAGGTAAGTCTTACTTTTTTCAAATTCTTAAAATTTAAACTGAACTTGAGGATTTTACTCTCAAGTTTTCCACAACAGGAAATTTTTAACATTCCAAATTACTCCACCAAATTTTCACCAGTTTCTTATGGACTTTTGAAAAGGGGCCTAGCTGTCGCCTAGTAGAAACGTCATGGATACGTTTCAAGTGTTAGCAATTTAAGTTATCCAACATTAATGAGTATTGTATTCCTTTGACTTTCCTCTTTTATTTATGATTTCCCTCCCTTCCCTTAATACAAGCTCTTGATTCTAACACCAATTTAGTCGGCCTATTATGTGAATATACACTGATAAATTATTCACACGTATCATTTCCCTATAACAGTGTAGTAGTTAATAAAGATGTTGAGCTGACTTCATCACAATTAGGGTCCCCTTTCTATATGCTCATCTCGCTTCAATTTATAATAGATGTGTATCTTTCTTCGTCTGCTTAAGCTCGATATTTGCAAGTTGCCATGTCATCAGTTTACCAGTGTGTTGTGGGAAGATTGTATGGGACGTTACGCTTTTTAATACTATTTATTTGGAGATTAAATTTTAAATGCAATTTTCAACCCTTGCAGACAACTCCAAAATATTTGTCGTTAAAAAAACACGAGAAAATCTGTTTTCATCTATAATTTTATTCGAGTATTCCATTATATTAAATTCGGACTGAATTTGAAATCATTTGATGTAATAAAGAGGGGAAATTCGTGACAATCCCTTGATCACTTGATGATGGAAAATATAAGACGACTATAAAACGAAGGGGTGCTACTGAAAAATATATAAAAGTAAAAGGAAAACGAAATTAATGACTTTTTATTGAAGGTAGAGCTTTCTTTATGAGGATTATATTTCAATAAAATTGCATTTCAATTGTTAATAGACTTTCTGAAAGTAGTATAATTTTTTTAATTATACCAGATCATGCTTTGGAATCTTTGGAATTTATAAGGGTATACACAAGAGTACAAGCATAGGTAGAACAAACGGTCTCGTTAAATTCTTTCTTTTGTTCCTTTTAGTAAGGGAGCTCGGGGCAAAAGTAAGATTTACTGAAAGCTTTATCTACAAGGCGACTTCTAATGGTATGTGATTTACATGCACAAACTACCCTCAAAATTAACCACTAGTTTTTGTCAAAGTTAAAATAGTTTTCTCTAACTACACAAGCGTGTTAGGTACTTTAATTCTGTCCGGACCACAGGCAGTGTCAGATTAATGAAACTATCTCGTGTTTCAGCTTTCAGAGCAGCACCTTATTAAATTGAACTGTTTAAAAATTTTTTAGTTACTCAAAAGCTACCTACACTATATAATGTGTGTATTTTGTGCTCACTATAAAAATGTCTATTAGACCACTTTCCACAACTGATTTATGGAAAAGCAGACAGCAGACTAGACCCTAGGCCTAGGCAGCTCAAGAGCCAGTACAAATTTTCTTTCCCTTGTTTTTGGAAGCTTTCCCACCTCATTTTACGAGCTGGAAAGTACTTTATAGCTTTTTCTCTAAATTCGTTGGACTGTACACTCTTTGTTAAAACGATAACAGTGAGCATATTTTTGTATCTAGCAATTTTCGACTGATAGGTAGTCTGTTATTTAGTTTTTTGGTAATAGAAGAAAAATTATGAAAAACGCTCAAACATTTCATTTTTAAACCATTAAATTTGACCCTTTTATTAAAATTATGTTTTGATAGTAAACAATTAAACATCATAATATCGTGATAATATCACAATTGAGAAAATCGGTTTCTAAACAGAGTTTTGTATTACCGGCAAACCATTCTGTCCATTTAAATGTAAATGAAGACTATCAGAATCATTCATCTTCCCCTTTAGCGTTGATTAAATATAGTGTAACACCCCCTGGCGTAACACCACCACCCTTCTTTTAGTAATGCCACCCTCTCTTTAGTCTTACTACCCTTAGCATATATACGGTTTAACCACCCTATATTTAAATCTTCAAATAATTTAGAGGATACATCAATTATCATTAATTTGATTGCGACGGTGTTTTATGCAAAAAAATGATGTGTAAGTCGAAAG
This sequence comes from Malthinus seriepunctatus, assembly GCA_963924605.1. Classification (NCBI taxonomy): domain Eukaryota; kingdom Metazoa; phylum Arthropoda; class Insecta; order Coleoptera; family Cantharidae; genus Malthinus; species Malthinus seriepunctatus. Next base: position 8,448,677 of record OZ004602.1, read on the forward strand.
CCAAAAATACTTTTTTTTTAATTTCCGCTTTTTCGACGTCACATAACAGTTTTAAGATACGGTTTGTGGCAAACGTTTTTCTTCTTTCTTTTTCGATTTGTTTATTTTACTAATCGGGTAGTACAATATAAGCTGCTGCTCTTATATCAACGACTATTCCCTTATTCACTCAATACATAAGTAAAATATAGCATTCTGTTCCATTCTCATTAAACAGCTTACAGCTATCACTGGTAACGGGCTAAGCCGATTATTTGGTTGCTACGGTTACCAACTTGTACGTTTTATTTAGGTAAGTATACATATTTACTGAGTGCAATGAAAAGAGATTTTCTAAATACTACCTCGAATACTCCTAGTACTTTGATGGTATTAAATTTTAAATAGATACTCCATTTTATTAAAGTTATGGTTTCTAAGTTAATAATGTCGCATATAGTACTAGTCGCATAGTAGTATTAGTAGTTGCCACCTAATACCTAAAAGCTACGAAGTGCTCTCAAGAGATGAGTATAAAATGCAACCATAAGTGCTATAGTCTTATAAAAGGATTTAAAAGTTAACTCGATCTTATTGTCAAACGAAAATACGCTAAGTGAAATTAGTGCGCCTTCTGCAAGGCAATTCTAAACTATTCCTTGGATTGATAGGTATCTATCCCACTTCTACGAGTAAATAGTTCGCCTTTGAACTAATTATTGACGCTCTTTCAGAGTTTACATTTATCAGCTTATATGAGGTGGGCAGAGTTGGGCAACAGACAAGATACTGGTACTACTGATACAAAATACATGATAATGTAGTTTCAGTATCATTTGTGCGAGATACATAGTACCGCGACCATAAACAAAAGATACAAAAGTATCTAAAATTTATATTATTGATGCACAATACTTAATACCTGATTTTTTTAGATTTTTGTGATACAAGATATATGATAATATAGTTTCATCAGTATCATTGATGCAAGTGCAAGATTCATGATATCATAAGTATCATAAGTGAAAGATTTAAAGTATCAATAATACGAATCACTGATACTATTGGACATATTGAGGTTAATTAGCATATTTTATAGAAGATACGTGATCATTTAGCTTCCGTATCATTGATACAAAATACATGAAACTTTCGATATCATAAAAGACCCAAAAGTTTTAAAGATACACATCGTTTATACTATTTGAACATATATTAAGGCTAATTAGCATACCTACTTTATAGAAGATACATGATCATTTAGCTTCCGTATCATTGTTACAAAATACATGATATTTTCGATATCATATAGATAAAAGAAACAAAAGTGTTTAACCCTAGAAAGGCCATTTCATTTTTAGACTTAGATTTTTATACTTAATTTTCCAAAATTCAGTCCTGCTCTTCGGTGACTTTTCCTAACTTTTAATACAGATTTTGAAAATGTAAATATTTTTTAGTTAAATTTAGAATTAGTAGAAAAACGATGATTTTGCGTTTTTTTCAAATTTTTTTTTGAGTTAAAAGATACAAAACCGTTTTATCTCAAATATTTTAGGATTCTGCTATTAAATTTATCAATTAATGAAAAAGCTAAATATAGTTTTCCTACACTGTAAAACACTTTCCTACACTTGCAGATGTACAAGACTAAGTAGTTAAATTTTATTATTTTGTGTGGAAATTGTAAATAATTGTTTTATTTATTCTTATAAAATTATTATTAAAGCTTTGTATCCCAACGTCACCGTAAAATTTTTAAAAAGATTAATAGTTTTATCATGTTTAGCTATACTAATTGGGGTCTAAAAGACCCTAATGGTAGTTCTTGGTCGTTTCAAATCGTGGCCTTTCTATAGGGTTAAGATAGGTATTGTCGATACGTGTGTACTTGTGGACAATTAAACGGTACACATGAACAAATCGTTGATACTATTTGAAGTTATTGAGGCTAATTACATTATTTTATAGAAGATACATGATCATTAACTTCCGTATCATTGTAACAAGATACATGATACCTCCGGTATCGTAGATAAAAAACACAAAAGTGTCAAAGATACGCATATTTAATACTGTTTGAACGTATTCAGGCTAATTAGCATATTTTATAGAAGATACATGATCATTTAGCTTCCGCATCATTGATACAAGATACACGATATTTCCGATATCATAGATCAAAGACCCAAAAGTTTCAAAGATACGCATCGTCAATACTAGTTGAACATACTGAGGTTAATTAGCATTATTTATAGAGATACAAAATCATTTAGCTTCCGTATCATTGAAACAAGATGCATGATACACAAGACATAGTTACTATTAATTTGGACACATTCAGGCTAATTTGCATCTTTTATCAATATACGCATCATAATTTAGTTTCAGTATCATCGATGCCACATTATAACTTTTAATTCTTATGTCTTTAATCGTAAGCCTAATATGAAATAGGGTTTTGGTAACCAAAGTTGATTAAATTTGTATTTAAGAGTATAAAGAAATTCAAATAAATGTTTTGTTTTAGAGAACCACCCGTCTTAGGGGCTCACGATAACACAGACATAATCTTAAGGTTACCAATGGGAAAAAGATTAAGAGATATCCGATGGCTTTCAGTCTGGTGTCGGCGGTTTACGGTAAGTTCTTCAATTTCCTTCGAATAAAATTTATAGTATCTAGTAATTTAAAAACGAATTTAGGAATTTTAAATGTAAGAAAGGTTCCTTGACGAATTTATTTAAAAAAATCAAAATTAAGAAAAGAGAAATGAGATTAGTCGTTTAAAAATGAAAATAATTTTATAAAAAAGTAAAATTAACATTTTATCTAATATAGTAATAAATAACTGAGTAAAGCAACTCGGCTTGATGTGATATACCGAGTTGTTGTAAATGGAATCAGTTTAGCATGACGGACGTACAACAGGGGCAATGGCGCGGGTGAGATTAATCAGGAACCAGGACGCGGAACCAGAAAGCTGTGAAAAACAGGCGTATTTAAAAAGAAAAGTATCCCCTTTTTTAAACAAAAACACTTTAAACTTATTTATATTTTTTTATTCTAATGAGACACTTAAAAATCAAATTATAAGGTCCTGCCAAAAAAAATTTCCATCCGGGACTTCAAAAAATGTTACGCTTTAAATGCGTCATCATAATTTCTGGATAGGTAACAAAGTGGAACAAATTCATAGTACCCCTCCATTTTCATCCCTATTTCCTGCTTTTCATTACCCCTTGAAGAATTTTACCATCATCAGCAGCCGTGACAGAGGCTGACACTGGCATTGTTAGAACTCTAACTTAGCTTTTGTCTTTGTACCTAGCCCTAATTTGTTTTGAATATTATTATGACGTTTATTATGTAAATTTGATGAGGTCTATTTTATAATTTAAAATACGTTTTCGCAGCACTAAAAAACTAATTAATTTTTTTTAAATGGATATTTTAATTACTTACTTGTTAATTTACTTTATTAACTGTTAATATTTTAAAAGTATCATTATCGCAATGATAGATTTAATTTTAATTTGACAAACCCATGCAGAAATTGGAAAAAAATGGAGTAGGTATTTAATTTGAATGTATGTTATATGATGCATGTAGAATAAACCGGGCGTTAAGTAATTAAAATTGAATTCAACAAGATGTTGAAGAGAAATGTGTGATGTCCATGTAATGGCTTTGTCATTTAATGGATTATGGTCAAGTCAAGCGCTTCAAATTTGTTCAAAGAGTTTAGTAATAAAAATGTTTTAAAGACATAAATTTTATAAATTATAAGTAATAGAAATAGAAATTTAATTGTTTTATTTAGAGGAGAGCTAAATCGTGTTTTGTAGAGCCTTATTTGTTTATACTTCAAAATTTGAACTTCTAACTTTTATGCAGGAGAAATATTTCTTCATGCGAACCCTTTTCAGACCTCATTTTCTTCCATCAACAGGGTTTTAAAGTGTTCAAATATAAGGCGAATAAGTATAAACACGAATTAACGAATCACTATAAGCACCCCAGAATCTTTTATTTGATACGAAAAATAGCAAGAGAGATCATACCCTTGAGATCCCTACCAAGAGTGTCAATTTCCTGGAAAAACCCAAGGGATGAACCCCCTCTACTTTTTCCCCGTGAGCTTTTTTGAGCAAGTCTGACTTTTTATTTACTAAAATATGCTTGCGGTGACTAGCGACATCTTCTGTAGCAGGAATTTTTGGACACATTCGGCACATAAGCTATGGCAGTGTTATAGTATATGGTCTTTGATATGAATTAATGAATTTTGGTACCTCTAGAGCATGTAAACCGCTCTCGTCTAGTTTAGTCATCAGGCGAGTCTTTGGGCAATTTAGACTTTTCTATATAGATGCTTAAGTTATTGATAAACCTTGGCACCAAAGAAGGTAATGCATTACCTAGAAGTGCTTCATTAATTATTGATATTTGATACATACACCTAATCCCGTTACACTTTCGTTTATTAATATACATACATCATAGTGGAGTGAACGAGGGTTTTACTGCGAAGAACCCACGTCTTTAACGAATTTTGATAAAAAAAATACTAAAAATCAAAATTTATACTGTAAAAAAGTGTGCATTTGCTTCATCATTTTTTTAAACCACTTCTTGTGAATTCAATTTTCAAAATCTTAAATATTAGCTGAAATAGTACCTAGGTTTTTCTTTCTTTCATAATGTTTGGTACAAATGCTTACTCTTTTGATAGTTAGTAGCTAAACAACAAGTTTATGGAAAAAAAATTTCAAAAAGGCAACATTTATGTATCAATAACTAATGAAGCACTTCTAGGCATCTCATAAACTTCAAATTTGGCACCAGTGTACAGCATATCCTAAAGATTTATAAAAAAAAAGTTGTCTTAAGAGTTCGTTGTTCTTAAAACATGTCGTAAGTTCTTAAAACCCCCCGGAGGACAAATTGAAGGAGAGGGACAACACCCAATTTTTTAAAGAGGAAATCAGACCTAACTAGGGATCTTTAGACTGTGTTGTACAATGACACCAAATTTCAAGTTCTTAGAGGATAGCGCTTGTGACTCAAAGTAACATAATCTTAGGAATTATACGCTGGTGCCAAATTTGAGGTTTATGAGATGCCTAGAAGTGCTTCATTAGTAATGTTAATAAGAATTTTATCATGTCTTTTAAAAAAAAATTTTCCCGGAAACTTGTTGTTTAGTTACTAGGTAATTATCAAACGTGTAAGCATTTGCACCCCAAATTATGAAAGAAAGATTCTTTTTCAGCTAATTTTTATGATTTTGAAAATTAAATTTACAAGAAGTGGTTTAAAAAAATGATGAGACAAATGCACACTTTTTTACAATATAAACTTTGATCTTTAGGGTATTGAGTACTCAAAAAATTTCATCAAAATTCATTCACGGCGTGGGTACTTCGCAGTTTATGTTGTATTCTGTCTAATATGATTCCATTAATACATAAATTAATAATTAGCAATTGATAAATTACATGTTATCAAGCCTCTCTCTCGAATCATCATCATCTTTTGTAGCCTATTATCTTCTTACATAAATATCCATATCCAATCTGCTGCTTATAGTTCTTATATTGTCCTTGTCCACTAGATGTGGCACGCAACCTTTTTACACTTCCAACTTCCTCAGAAGGAACTTTAACATGACCCATTACCATTCCTATTATAAAAATAGTTTATCGGTCGCAGCAATTATTTTTATAAAGCGGAAACGTGTATCCATTCTAAGGTATTTATCAAACAGTTCAATAATTGAACGATCGTCCTCAACCCTTACGCTATTTGGGATGAACAGAGGTTCTGGATCATCTAGTGTTTATAATAAGGAGTTACTAATAAAACTTATTTTGATTCGATTAAAAATAAAGTTGCGTCAAGTTTGGATCTTCCTCAGCTGCTCTCCTCCAAAAATTCATCACTTCTTATTTATTTTTGGAGTTTATATGTTTCTATCCCTTCCCATTTCCCAAATAATAGAGTTAAGCCTCGCTGTATCTTTTTGATCTTCTATATTTCTATTGCTAATCTCTTTGTGTAGTTTTCCGTTCTCAGTTTACCAAACGTTATCACCAAATACTCACTTGTTGTGCCTCTCTTATCCACTGCACTATACTACTGTTTTTTGTGGATTGATTTCCAGCCCTTACGTTCAGTTCAGTTTTCTCGTAATGTATTCCATATCTTTGCAGTTTGTGCTACTTTGTAGATGGAAGCATAGAAGGGGCCGTTTTTTCAAAGATGTCAAACGAATTTCTGTCTCCTGTCTCCCTTCCCTTAGTAGGTACGTTATTGAACTGAAGATTTCTATTCTGGTGCTCTTCCAATACCAGTTATTTGCTTAAATTCATTTCTTTTAGAAGGTGGATTCCTCTGTACTAATTATTCAGTTCCTTTTGGCTTCTTCGTTTGAAAGCGTTGCTTCTAAATATTTAAAATAAACTTTTCACCCGCTTTTGTCTTGTTATATTTTCTAAAATAAGTTTCTACTTCCAGTTTCGGATGTTTGATTTTGTCGTAATTTATCTGAAAACTTAACTTTTCATAAGCTTTATGTAACTTATAAATTATAAATAAGTATTATGTACCTACAGATCTTCAATTATTTTTTTTTGAAAAACTATAAATTTTATTCAAAAATTCTAGCCAAGTAGCAATTTATGAATTCTATCAATCTATCAATTTATTTTGAATCCTTGTCAAAATACAAAGTTTTATAATTAATTATAATTTGAAAAATGGTGGAATTTGTAGCGAAATTTTGATGGGCTTTTTATTCTAATCAGAACTCAAATTTTCATGTGTTGAAAACCTCTTCTATAATAATTATCAGTGTTACATGTAGAACTGTAGGTATCTACCTAAATTATAAAATTAACAATTTTAATAATTACGAATTATCCCAATTAAAAGTGTTTTTTTTTATAAAAATTTTGTTAACGTTCTAGCTTTAATTACAATAATTTATGATTGAAAATAATTAATGAGGCAAATAATTAGTGTTAAATTTTCAATAAGTTTGAAATAATTAATAATTAAATATTGGCGATTAAAAATAAATTGATTTTCTTAATTTCATAATGGAGTCGATTTAGAATTTTCTCAAATCGTAAATCGACGTTGATTTCTATAATTTTGTAATAATAAACCTCTTGTTTTAATATCCAACTACATACACATAATATCTTCATCCCTATATCAAACGAATTTTGGCTTGTTTTCGACCACCGTAGGTTTGTCCAGAGGTGGTGCCTTTACCCCGGAGTCACAATATCATATTGACGACCTGCGCCTGCCGGAGTCGCGGTAATTCCGTTTTCACCCCTTACATACTTATGCTGTAGACATTTAGATACATTTTCCAAAAATGACTAAATAGTTTCCTCAATAAAAATTATTAATTACTATTATTTAATTGCATTTTAGGTGTATTTGCAATTTCCATCATAAAAACTCATCAATATAAGCACAAAAGACCCTTTTGCTGTAGGTATATTTATGATGATTTTATTATTGTTAATTCTTTTTATATCGGAGAAAAGGTTAGGTAAATTTTGTTTTTAATTTGAGAGCTTTATTATTTCAATATTGTAAATTTGGATGAGTTTATTTTTGTTTTTTTCAATTACTCGTTTTTTTTGGAACATGAAAGCAAAATAACATTTGAGGGGTTTTAGTTTACTTTTCTTTGAATATTCAAAGCTCGTTTTTATATAAATCGATGAAAGTAAATTTATTCTGTAGCTTATTTACAATAAAAAAATTAAATAATTTTTCTTTTAATTGCTATAGGTGGATTTTGGCGAAGTTTTTATTCCTCCTAACTTAGAGGTACCCAAACCGAGAATTCTTCCTGAATTTAAAAGATTGGCTCATGGGCTACGTTCCGATAATATAAGTATATTAGATGCGAAGACTTTTTATATACCTAATCTGCATTACGATGGTGCCGGACCCGATGCTTATTTTTGGGTTGGAAATGGAACCGAACCGACTTCTTTCGGAATCAAAGTACCAAACGAAATGGGCTCGTTAGATCCTTTACGTGGATATCAAGGAGAAGATATCGAGATTCAATTACCTGGGTCTTTAACAGTTTACGACATCGATTGGTTATCTGTTTGGTGTGTAAAGTATAGACATAACTTCGGACACGTTTTAATACCAAAAGATTTAGATGTTCCTCCAGCTTTAGGACAAACAAAAATCTCGGTAAGTCCCTCGATATATTTATATAAAAATGATTTTAAGACGTGTTTTAAATTTAAATTTACTTTTGCATCAGCCTCCTTGGTGGTATAATCCTGTAAGTACTACTAGTGCTTTTAGCTTTTAATGTTTTAGTCGAGCACTAAGATATACAATTATTAAAAGTGTATAAGTGTTTTAAATAAACACAAACTAATCTCATTGTTTGTTGTTTTTTATATTACCCTTAAAGACAAGTTCGACGCCTAGACCTTCGTCCGTCACCAATTGTCGAGAATTTTTAGACAAAAGACTTCAAGTCAAATGGATAACCAAAGACGATCACGTTCAAATTACTCTATCGGCCAAAATGCGAGATGATCAGTACGTCGCTTTCGGTTTATCTGGTGCACAAAACAGACCTCAAATGGTAAACGTAATTTATATAAATAAAAACGTCGTTTGATTTAAGTTTATATAGGTGGGTGGTGATGTGACGGTTGCATTTTACGATACCGTGACTCGAACTTTTCAAGCTATAGATTATTACATGTCACATCCAGCTCAATGCGACGGTAAATCGGGCGTTTGTCCCGATGAAAGGATAGGAGGAAGAAACGATGTCACTTTAGTGTCAGGCGAAAGAAATAATGGAGTCACAACTATAGTTTATACAAGACCTCTTCAAACTAATGAAGCTGTCAACGATAGACCGATACCATCTCAAGGCGAAGTAAATGTAATTGCCGCATTTGGACCTTTAAATTCGCGTAGAGAAGCTAACGCTCATTCCTTAACTGATAAAACTACCGACGACGTTCGAATTGATTTTAGTAGATTTGATGATCACGAATGTATTGGCAGCTTATACGATTTGGTCGATCCTAACGCCCCTAAACCTTGGAAACCTGCTAAAATAATCGGTAAGTTTCGCTATTAAATTTGTTAAAATTTGTTTAACATTTATCAATTTAGGTGAAAATGTTTTGACCGCCAAAATTGGTCCTACTGGAGGTAAAAGAGGATACACTCCAATAACTGGACAACCGTCTTGGGGAATAGCTTGGTATATAAACGATTTATTAATTCCCGAAATAACCGTCGAACGCGGTCAAACTTATACGTTTATGGTTGAAGGAGGTGACGACGAGACAAATCCTGCTAGATACCATCCGTTTTACGTTACCGATTCTAAAGAAGGAGGTTATGGCCAGAAAAACGTAACGGACCAAATTAAACAAAAGGTTTACGCTGGAGTAGCTTATAAACATGGAGGGGTTCCATATCCAACAGCCGCTGGAAGATATTGCGAATGGGCTCATAAAAGTGTAGATAAATCTGCGGAAATTGATACGTTTAGCGAGTATATGAATACGTTACGATTGGAATGCGAAGAAGGTTCTCCGGCAGTATTGAACTGGACGGTTCCTATGGATGCTCCAGACCTTCTATATTATCAAGTAAGCCCTATTAATGGATTTATAGTCTAATCAAATTAAAATTTGATCTCGGAAAAATTCTCAGAAAGCTGGATTTTTGTATGAACCTTGATATTGCCGTAATAAACAATGTCTCAAAAGTCCCCATCGATATGACCCTTGCTAAAAATTTTATAGGCGAAGAAAGGTCAGAAAGTGCAGTTTTTTCGAAATATCTCGTAAACTATCGATTTTTCGATAAGAATAGTTATTACCAAATTTGTAGATCCTAAAATTTCCTACAACAAAGGTTGTATTACTATCGCTTAGGGTCTTAGATCTGCTGCCAAAATAACACTTAGAAAGATGGAAACCAAATATACTGGTTTAGATCATTATCTTCAAAGTTCAAAGATATCGAGTTTAGATTTAGTAAACCCCAGCACAATTTGAAGCATAATTAAATTCATCATCACTCTACGCAAAAATATACAGGGTGTTATATTTAAAAAATCAAGATTTTGTCACTTGAATTCTTGAATATAAGTAAGTTTGTTCCTCTCAAAAAACACCCATTACAATAAAATCAATTTTCTTTGATGGGAAAACATAGAGGACAGTCTTAACTACGTCTACAGCAAATATCTTGTCTTAACCTGCTAAAATAACCTCCTTGCGATTTGTTTTTTTTAATTTTCACATACGTTGATTTAGGACAAGAATGGACCTTAATTATTTATTAATAAAAATGTAATTTAAAATCTAAAATTTTAACCCCGGCAAGCGAAAGCAATTACTTTAACCCTCACTGAATTTTGTCTTTTATTAATTTTCACATACGTTAATTAGGACAAGAATGGACCTTAATTATTTATTAATAAAAATGTAATTTAAAAAAAAATCAGGTTTATAAAATATAGTACATGCCCCTAGGTGTCGATTCCATTGTTGGTGACTTCCAAAATAAGAACGATTACTTTAAAAATAATTAAACAAACAACGCTCACAAATACCATCACGTTGGATAATTACGTTTATCTCTCTCAACACTTAGTTTTAGGACTTTGGTAGAGGGGGATAATTTGACTCAATAAGCATGAGAAATTGGTGGTAAATCCGGAAGTAGCTACCCTATTGTAATACATTATAAAAATATAATTTTTTTCTACTTTATAAATCGACTTTTGGCCAACTTGTGATGTATTCTGCCCCACTATGTAGTTGCTTGAAAAAATCGCTGAGTGGTTGCTTTGGTAAGTTAAAGAAAGATTTTTGGTTCCTACGTAGTTCAAACTACCCTCTATCATTTCCCATTAACAAAGATTGATTTTATTCTACTGGGTGTTTTTTTGAAAAGAACAAACGTTGTTATTTTCAAGTGACGAAATCATGACCCTGTATATATTTGCGTAGAGTGATAAAGAACTGAATTATGTTTCAAATTGAGTTATGGTTTACTATACATACCTAAACGCAATACAATACCTTGGAAGATATAAACTAATGAAACATTTAAGGTTATCTTCTTTTTAAGGATTATTTTGTGCAGCAAACTTACACTGAGTAATAGTAATGAACTTTTCTTATAGGAAATTTTGTAAGCTACAAATTTGATAATAGCTACTTTTGGCGAAAAATAACAAGTTTACAAGATATTCGTATTTTCTTGCATTTTTTTACTTTCACCCTTCTATAAAATTTTTAGCTGTGGTCGGTTCGATGGAGACTTTTGAGATATTGTTTTATTACAGCAATATCAAGATTAATATAAAAATCCAGCTTTCTGGGAATTTTTCCGAGGTTACACCATAATTGTGTTTAATTTGACTGGACTATTAATGTATTTAATAAAGTATTAACTTCTTTGTTTTAGTGTTATACTCATAATAACTTAGGATGGAAAATTCATGTAGTAAATCCTGGTTACATTTCTGAACAAAATGGAAAGGATGCCAATAATTCGCGGACGTTAATGCCCTATGTAACGTTAAGTATAATTTGCACGATTTCCACGTTGATAGGTTTTGTACAAGGTTTTGTACACGGGCGAGATCGCATTTTTTAACCTGACAATAAAATATATGACAATAATATAATATAAGAAACTATCGACAATACAATTAAATTTCTCAAATTGTCCAATTGTCAAAAAGTTTGTTGTTATCAAACTGTTATCGAGTGTGTTGATATTTTGATATGGTTGAAAGTAAGAAGATACGGTCAAATTTTTAAACGTACCTTACTGTTTTAATATAAAAAATTACTGTAATTGAGGTCAATAAGATGTAATGTAATGACAATAAATGATTTTCATACGAGGGACGTACAAAATATCAAATTACTATTGTTTAGAAAAATGTTAAAGAAATTGTTTTGCCATAAAAGAAAAATTTTTGTCAATTAAAATTTTAAGGCAATTTAATTTTATAGTCCAAAGGGTTAATTATGAACATAGTTAATTTATATGTTAATGTAGGGAACCTCGTACGTGAAATGAAAATTTGCACAAATTTGACAATAATTTTGAGTCTTTGTAATATAGTTGATAATTAAGCTAATCTGAGGCTGTTTATGCAGACAATAATAAGAAAAAACTTACTACAATAACTTTAATAGTACATATTTCTGTAAATTGTTCACTTATTAATAAAAATCTGTAAACATTTATTACACATATCTATTATATAAATGTAATTTATATCTCAATTTGGCTTATAATCCTTAAACTATTTTACACGTTATTATTTGTAATAAAATAAAAGACTTTTGTCGGTGTTGATTTTTTAAATATTTTATTAATTAGTGAGTATAGATAATTAATAATTAACATATTTATATAAATATATTTGTATTTTAGATGTTTTATCACAAACTTTTTCATCTTTTGTAATAAAACTGATATAATATGTACTTATATCGAATTATGATAAGTTTTATTATAAAATTGTTTTATAGTATTAGTTAAACGCAATTAAGAATATTCTTAATTTATTGGAGTGCCTTTTTGTACGATATATTCAATTTAAGCCATAAACAATTTTAATTTAATTATGTTTATTATTTAATAAATCGATTTTAACCTGTATCACACGAAATTTAAACCTGTCTCGTATTTCAATTCAAAACTAGTACTTAGATAGTTTTTCAATGTATTATGGTGACAAATTTTATTTAAATAAATTTCATGTAGATAAACAAACGTTCTTTAATAAGCATTTACGAAATTAAGTAACAATTAAAAGTTATTTAAATTTGCCTCCAAATTTAGTAATTTTTAGGTTAGGAATATTTGCGTTGGCAACACTGGTATATGTGTCAGCCATTTTGCCTCTAAATTTTGTCGAAGTGTTTTGACATTTCGATAAATTTAGGTAAAATTTCGTAATTTTTACCAATTTTTGTGTAGTAAATGTGAATAAATTTATTGAGACATTTAAGTCATGGCTCGTTACGGGCAACGTCCTGAAAATGCGCTTAAACGCGCAAATGGTAAGTTATTAACCTCACATATGGTTATCCACGTTGTTATCCGTCGTAAAAATACTTAAATTATGATTTTTTTATACAGAATTTATCGAAGTCGGTAAACCGGCTAGGGCACTAGATACTTTACAAGAGGTCTTTCGAAATAAGAAATGGGCGTACAATTGGTCCGAATCTGTGCTCGAACCGATCATGTTCAAGTATTTGGACCTCTGTGTCGAGTTAAAGAAGTCACATATTGCAAAAGAAGGTCTATTTCAATATCGAAATATGTTTCAGTCGGTAAATGTAGGATCGCTCGAAAATGTTATTAGAGGATATTTAAGAATGGCCGAAGAAAAGACTGAAAATGCTCGAGAACAATCTGCGCAAGCAGTTATCGATATCGATGATCTTGATAACTTAGCTACACCCGAAAGTATTTTATTGAGGTATGTCTTTATTTTGATTACATAATATTTAAAATTTGTTGGAATCGTGTAGGTAGCTATCTAATAATCTATAAAACCAAAGCTTGTTTTTGTGTAGAAATATCTAGAAAGTTTTTTTAATAAATTTAGACTAGTTGTGCAAAGTAGTTTTACCTGCTTGCCACACCCATAACGTTTTTTGTTTTGTTAATCTAAACTACTTTCTTTTTAGTGCTGTTTCTGGTGAAGATGCTCAAGATCGATCAGATCGTACAATTTTAACTCCTTGGGTGAAATTTTTATGGGAATCGTATTGTCAGTGTCTCGAATTGTTACGTACAAATGCTCATGTCGAAAATTTATATCATGACATTGCGCGCATGGCCTTTCAGTTTTGTCTTAAGTATAATCGTAAAACAGAATTTCGTAAATTATGTGACAAATTACGAAAGCATTTGGAAGATATTTGCAAACTGCCTACCCAAGTTGCAAATGTATCGATATCTAAACCCGAAACACAACAACTTAATCTGGAGACTAGATTATTTCAATTGGATTCTGCTATTCAAATGGAGTTATGGCAGGTAAGCGAGAAGAAAACAATTTTCTATTACCTCATTGATCAATTCTTGTAATGTGTGTAATTTTAATGTATTTTTTTATTATAGGAAGCCTATAAAGCCATAGAAGATATACATGGTTTAATGAATATGTCCAAGAAGATGCCGGTGCCAAAAACTATGGCAAATTATTATCAAAAATTAGCTATGGTTTTTTGGAAGGCCGGAAATTACCTTTTTCATGCAGCTGCCCTTTTTAAACTCTTCCAACTTTCTAAAGAAATGAAAAAAAATATTACTCAAGAAGAACTACAAAGAATGGCCTGTCGTGTACTAATTGCAACTTTATCAATTCCACTACCTTCAGCTCATCCCGAATTTGATAGATTTATAGAAACAGATAAATCGCCTTTAGAGAAAGCACAACGCTTGGCAGTTCTTTTAGGTTTATTACAACCACCAACACGTAGTAATCTCTTGAGAGATCTTGTAAGTATTAATTAACCGGCCTTAAATTAAAGGTAATCACTTGTATAATTTTAAGGTGAGAGTAAATGTAATAAGTTTGGCTATACCTCAATTGCAAGACTTATACAATTGGTTAGAAGTTGATTTTCATCCGCTACTCTTGTGTGGTCGTGTTGAAACTGTAATTGAAGCTTTGAAAAGTGAAGAAAATGCTGCCTTAATGCAGTATATCCCTGCACTTCAGGATGTAACACTAGTGCGTTTGGTACGTCAAATTGCTCAAGTGTATCAAACCATAGAATTCTCACGACTTATTCAACTATCAAAGTTTACAACTTCATTTCATATGGAAAGATTATTGGTCGATTGTGTTAGACACAATGATATGCAAATTCGTATCGACCATGGTAAACAGTGTATTCATTTTGGTATCGATTTGAGTGAGAGTCAGCGTGAAGATAAACCCGAAGGTCCAACTTTACAGTCCATGCCTAGTGAACAAGTTCGTAACCAGTTAGTCAATATGTCGACTGTTTTGCATCGAGCTGTTCATATCATAAATCCTAATAAGAAAAAGGTAAGACGTTTTTTTACTTAAACTGTGAATTAACCATAATTATATTAATTTTCAGGCTGAACGTGAAAAGGTTAGAACAGCCATGGTAAATAATTATCATGAAACTAAAGTGCTAGAACACCAGCGTATTTTACAAAGACATAAAATAATTGAAGATCGTAAAGAGTACATTGAGCACCTGAATATTGTTAGGGAAGAAGAAGAACAAAGGAGGATTGAAGAAATGCAACGTCAACAAGCTTTAGCCGAACAGAAACGTCTAGAACAAGAACGTGAAGAACGCGAGCGCAAAAGGGCACTTAATGAAATACAACAAATCAAAGATCGCCATCTAAAGGAAAAAATGCAGCAAATTTCTCAAACTAGCCATGGACAAAAAATATTGAAGAAACTCGATGAGGATGTAAGTTACACCAAATTAGAGTATACTGATAGATTTAAAATTTTGTTTTTCTTAGGACATTAAGAAAATGGATGCTGACCAAATTGCAGCTCGAGAAGCTGAAGAGTTGCAGAAAGAACGTCGTGAATTGCAGGCCAAGTTAAAGTCTCAAGAGAAGAAAGTGGACTACTTCGAACGTGCTAAACGTATAGAAGAAATTCCCTTACTCTTGGCTCATCTCAAAGAACGAGAACTTCAAGATGAAGCATTTTGGAAGCAACAAGAACAGGAACGTATAGATAACGCTATAACAGAACGTGAACTGGCAGTTGCCAATCAGGAGCGCTTACTACGCATGAAGCCTGAAAAGGATGGCTTCTTAGAGAAGCTTATGAAAGAGAGAAATATTGTTTACGAGGTAAGTTTTTTTATGAAATTGGTTATGCAAAAACTTGAATTCCATTATATTACAGGATAAATTGAAAGAATTTGAAACGTATTTGGCGGCCGAACGTAAGAAGCGTTTATTGGAACGTAAAAAAATGCGTAAAGAAGAAAGACGTGCAGCTTGGATAAGAGAAAAACAAGAAGAAGAAGAACGCAAGAGAGCAGAAGAGAAACAACGTGAAGAAGAAGAAAGGGAACGATTAGAAGAGATAGCTCGAAAAGAAAAGGAGGAAAGAGAAAAAGTTGAAAAAGAAGAAAAGGAAAAGAAAATGCGCGAAGAAAGAGAAATGTTAGAACGTTCCGCTGCCAAACAGAGACAAAAGCAAGAGGAAATTGAAAGAAGGCTTCAAGAAGAACGTGAAGCAGCAAGAGACAAACCTGTTAAGGATAATGCTTGGCGTAGTAATAAACCTGAAGTTAAAGCGGCAGAACCTATTAAAAGAAGCGAACCAGATTCGTGGAGAAAAGGTGTAACTGCAACTGCAGACAAATCCGAAGAACCTAAGAAAACTGTTGAACCTTGGAAACCACGTAAGTGTAACTTTGTTTCTATTCTGAACATAGGTTAATAAATTTTTACAGCTCGTTTACGGGAAGGAAAGGAATCTCAGTCGTCGTGGAGAGATGATAAGGAGCGAAGAGATGTTGGACGTTTCAATCGCGAAGATAGGGAGAAGAGAGACGACCGCGGTGACTTTGGCGATCGCGGGTTTGATCGTTTTGGTGATAGAGATCGCACAGATCATTATCGCGATGAACGAAGCAGACGAGATCAAAGAGATGGTTTTGAGAAAAGAGATGGTTTTGAGAAAAGAGATGGTTTTGAGAAACGAGACGGTTTTGAGAAACGAGACGGTTTTGAGAAACGAGACGGTTTTGAGAAAAGAGACGGTTTTGAGAAAAGAGATAACAGAGACAAAAGAGACGATAGTGGTTTTAGGGACGAGCGAGAAAATCGCGATGATCGAGACAGAAGAGATAATCGCGATCCACGCGATGATCGAGACAGAAGAGATAATCGTGATACACGCGATGGCGATAGGCGTGATGATCGTAGAGATGACCGTGATAGGCGTGATGATAGAGATAGGCGTGATGATCGTGATAGGCGCGATAATCGGGATAGACGCGACGATCGTCGCCGTGATGATGGAAATAGAGATGGCTTGTGGAGAAAAGGTGGTAGTGACGACATACGTCGTGGACCACCACCGTCTAGGAGTAAAGAAAGTGGAAGCGATTGGCGCCGCGATGTTTCTAGAAGAGAAGAGTTACCTAGACGAGGCGGCGATGATCGCCGTGATGATAGGCGTGATGAACACAAAGAAGAAAAACGTGATGATAGTCGCAATCCACCATCTAGAGCTGAAAAACGTAAGTATTTCAATTGAATGCGTGAAAAACTCGTATTCAGATGTTTTGTAAATATTGATAATAAATGTTCGTTTAAGTGTGGGTTTTTGTCTTGCAGATGTGAGATTTTTAGAGTTTGGGGATTTTTTAAAAATTGTATTTTGTATTTAAATTTTTATGTTATTTATGGTGAAAATTGGAAATTTATTTTAAATTTTATTGCTAGCTCGCGAACAACCTCAAGCTGAAGCCGATGATGGTTGGTTTAAAGTTAGAAGAGGCCGTTAAGCAACTTTAAACAACGCCATATAGGAAAAGTTTATTGATAAGTTCTGATTCATTTTAATTTTTTTTTCATTTATTTTGCAGATTTGTATTATGGAAAGTGGTGGTAATATTTTTTATGTAAGAACTACATAAAAGAATTTAAAAGTTATGTAGGTACTACTTATCAGCAATTTTAATTTGGTAATATAATTAATTTGTATAATTTATGAATTAAAATAGATTGGGCACAAATTGCTTTTTTATTGTTAAAATTTGATTGTTGTGGATTCCACCGCTTGTCATAAGCAGTTGTTCAAAATGGTATTCGTATTTGGTTTGTAAACTGTTAGTATACCTACTTTTATTACTTTCAATTTTTACATTATATTTTAATCCAAATCAAACTGTTTAATAAATATTGATATGGACGTGTTGTTGTTTATGTACCTATAATTGACATTTACTGCTTGCTTTTATTGATAATTATTAATTAAAGGACATAATTAGTATGTAATCACTATCTAGTCACTACACCTTTTCCAGTTGTAATTCAGAGTATTTCAATTGTAATTCAGAAAGTATCGATTGTAATTCAGAAAATATCATTTGTAATTCAAAATAGTCAATTGATTTTCAGAAAACATCAATTGTGTTTCTATTGGACTATTTTGAATTACAAGTGGTGTTTTCTGAAAATCAATTGACTATTTTGAATTACAAGTGATATTTTTTGAAATACAATTGACTAATCTGAATTACAACTGGAAAAGGTGTAGACAAAACTTGATGCTCATTTTTTGTGCACATTTGAATTAGAACATTTCAATTAGACGAAGATCATAAAACATTGGGAGCTGGGAGTTTATTTGGAAATGAAAATGCAAAGTATTTTATGTAATAAATATTTAAAAAGTTATTTACATTGGCAAAAATGGACACTTACATAACATCAATATATTTACAACTGATTTATATTGAGAAAATAATTAATACAACATAATTGCTCCATTAGTTTTCTCTTCCAGTACTGGGTAAACTGGCGCTTCTTCTCGACTTTCGCTATTTGCTATATAAATTATTATTATATCAATGAAGGTTGCAGTTGCGGCTCCAACAACAAACCTAAACATTAGATTTAATTAAATTATGACTTAATCACTAATAGTGGAGTGAACGAGGGTTTTACTGCGAAGAACACACGCCTTTTAAACCCACAAGCACTTTTAAGCATCCTAAAAATTTGACATTTGATGTCATTGTACATTACACAGGATCCCTAAAGAGGTCTTACAACGTCTAAAAAGTAAGGGTGGCGTCCCCCCTCCCCCTTCAATCGGCCCCCAGAGGGTTTTCAGGACTTGAAGACTTTTTTTTATAAATCTTGATATACATTGGTACCAAATTTGAAGTTTTTGAGATGCCTAGAAGTGCGTTATTAGTTACTGTTAAGTAAATGTTAATAATCATCATACCAACATAATATCTGTCATCTATGATCATCATGACTTTTTGAAATTTTAATTTCTATAAACTTGTTGCTTAGTTACTAATTATGAAAGGAGTAAGCATTTGCACTCAAAATTATGAAATAATAGTAGATTATATACTTAGGTTGAGAAGTTTACTATTATAGCCCTAGCGACACTGCGCCAGGGTTATAATAGTAATCTCAACCGTAGTTGATATAGTATTTTTTTTACTAGTAATATCAATTTTAATAAAAATATCGTTAAAAAAATCATAAAAACAGTTTTCATTTTTTACCTAAGTAAATAATCCATATATTTAAAACGCGAAGCCTTTTCTTGATATATAATAATAGCCTATTTCTATGGGACCGATATTGATAATTTTTTTTTAAATTGAAGCTCTCGACCCACAGATATGTCCACTAATTTTTTTCTTCAAATTACCAATTTCATACATTTTTTTAAATAATTTAAATTAACATTTAATAATAATTTTTTTAAATTTCATTTTTCTAACATTAAATTTTATAATTTAAAATAATCTAATTTCGAAAATTATAAATGAGAATAAACGTAGATATTTGGTTTTATATGATAAGGTCTTGGCACATTTGGTCATTGTGATAAAATTTTCAATACTTTTATTCCACAGTACGTTTCTAATACGCGATATGGTGAGGTTGGTGCCTGCATTTTTAATTACGTTTCGTGCTTTTGTGCCTTTTAAGGTTAGTTTTATAATTTTTTTATTAGATAGTCAACGTGTTTTCTGATTTTGTTCATACTTTTAAGTGAGTCATTACCTCATTACTCATTAATTTGTGATGTAACTAATTAGTGGTTCAAAATTTTGTGAGGAAAAGGGCAGTATTACTTAATGTTATTGAATAATGAAATGAGATATTTTGATTACTAGGGGGTTTGGTAAGTAGCATTTTATCCCCATCGACCTCCCGCTACCCTGTTGTTATTAAGTAATAAGTAAGAAACCCTGTAACGAGGTTGATATTATAGAAAGACGATCAAAAACTATGATATAAATAATGCAGCAACCCTTTTGGCTATTTATTCAATTAATGAAGTTTTTTTAAATATTCAAATTCAAAAGATTTTTTTTATCGTTTTACCTGGCTTCACGAATAGGGCCAATAACCTCTAAAGAACAAATTGACCTTATCCATATATTTAAAACGCGAAAGCTTTTTTTTACCGGTAATTTTAGCGTGCTTCTACTGGATCGATTTTAATGATTTTTTTTAATCCAAGCTCTCGACCCACAGATATGTCAGCACTAATTTTTTTTCTTCTAAGTATTAATTTCATACATTTTTTTAAATAATAAATTTTCACGCTCATTACTATCTCATATCTCCCCACTTTAAGAAAGTTCGATCACGTTGACTGACACTGACGGATCGTGCATTTAACAACAAAAAATCATCCGTGTAGGTTGTAGGTGCATATAATAATTTTTGAAAATTTCATTTTTCTAACGCATTCATATCTTCAGAAACTTCGTCGATTTCTACAGGGGTGTCCGCTAGTATTTTATTATTTACCTAGGTTGAGAAATTTAATTTCTCTGTTTAAAAAGGAGTCAATAATGATAGCATTTTAGGCTAGTCTAGTAGTAAAAAAAAATTCTTTTTCAGCTAATTTTTATGATTTTGAAAATTGAATTCACAAGAAATGGTTTAAAAAGATGATGCAAATGCACACTTTTTAACAATATAAACTTTGATCTTTAGGGTATTTAGAACAAAATAAAAAAAAATTTATCAAATTGTTTTCAAGGCGTGGGTACTTCGCAGTTTATGCTCTTTTCAGTTTAATATGATTCCATTATAATTAAACCTTACCAAAAGGAATAACCTAATTCCGCCATTCCTTCTGAAGTCCACATATTTTCTTTATCTTCTCTCGACATTACATTATGTTGGATTGACATAAAAAATTCGGTTAACCAAAGTCCAATCGCACTAATATCTGAAAACACTAGGAAAACATTTTATAGTAGCTGTTGAATACAGTAGAACTTACGTGCTAAATAATTCCATAAATAAAGGCCACGAACTCCTGCAAGGCAAGACGATGGTGTGGTAGCAGCGTTTACGGCAGCAAATAATCCACCGAGTCCAGAAAATAATAGTGCTAAACAGACGGATATTATCGTTCCTAACCAATATCCATGTATTAAAAATTCTGGTTCGTATTTTAACATGTGGATTACTGAAAATCGAAGAGAACGATTATGGAAGTTTCTTTAAACTTGCAAGTTGTTTAATAATCCCCTTAGGGAGTAGGTAATCTAATAATAAAATCGTACTTTCGTATAACTCAAAAATATGTAAAATTAAAGTATGGCAAATTAAATTAAATGTAACAAGTTGTAGAAAATGAAAGTTTTAAGCAAATTGGCGACAGATTGTTAAAGAATATTTCATGCACGACTTTTATCATTTCAATACAGTGTTATATTAGAAGTGTAAGTAGTTCGTGATAAAAATGACCAATTAATTTATTTTTTTAAATTAGAAAGTTTGTATTTTATCAGCGGATGACAAATTTTAAGGTCACTTCGTTTCTAGGGTCTTTAAAAATTTTTCCTATTTGGGTATTTAGCCGATTTACTTCCAAATATTTTAAACACGTAGTTGAATAGTTGCTCTACATTTTTTAAGGTAATTAATAGCGGAAAATTGATATTAAACACCTACGTAAATGTATAGGTAATAATTAGTATCTCATTACGTTAAACATAGGTATTAAGAGAATGTAGGAATTTTAATAATGATATTTTTAAAGACATGTAAATGCATCTGCAGGATTGTGGCACACCTTGGTACTTTAAATAACGGTATATGAATTTATAATGTTTTTTTAATGACCGCATTTAAATTGATGGTATACAATAGCGTTTAAATTCTTCAATTTGCTTTAAAATTAATAAAAAAAAAACTTTGTTACAAATTTTGACAAATAAATTGCAATTTTTAGTATGTTTATCAGAGCAATAATGCCAAAATTTACGAACTGTACAGTATAATCTATCATTTCAGTTGACAAACTTTAAGTACCCCATACGAGGAATTTTTTAAATAATCCAAAAAGTTAGGTAAAACTAAACCAAACGGAAAGTATACAGTGTGTCCCCGGATGGGGTTTACAATAGGAAAAAAATTTTTATTTTTCATTTTAGGTAAAAGTATTCGTTATAAAAAGTTTTGCTTATTTTTAAACTCCCAAATATGCAAAAATATTAAAAATAAATTTTCTAATAAAAAAGTTATTGAGCTTTTTCTCTAAATTATTGGACTTTTTTTTCGAAGTCCGAATATTTGGAAAAAAATTTGAGAAAATAGTAGATTGTTTGATTAGGAGTAAAAATGTCACTTTTTTTAGGCTAGTCAGTAGGGCTTGCCAGACGAAACGAAGTTGAGTCTGACAACTACTGACGAGCCAAAAAAAGTATTTTTACTCCGTATTAAACATTTAATTTTTTCTTCAAACGAAAAACCAAAAATAAAAATTTTTGAAGTGTCGCCATCTCTTGAAAATGATGTGTAGTTCAATTGTCAAATATTTTTAAAATGTAACTTGTAAAAAGAAGCTAATTATTAAACGCAACGAATAAATTATAACAGAAAATTTATAAAAACATTACCTTTTTACATTACAAATGCTTAGAAATATCATTTTACGTTACAATTTGTTGTAAATATTTAGGATTAGAATTAGGATGTAAAGTAGAACTTTAACCTTACTTGTTTAGTAACAAAATGTCAACTTTTTTTGACGTTTGAAGAAAAACCAATTTTAGGTTAAAAAGTATTCTTTAGAAAAAGTTTTGCTTCTTGAGAAACCTCAAAATCATTATTTTTTCCATTTGTTCAATAAACTATTGACTTTTTTCGACACTGATGTTCAAACTCAAATTTAAGAACTGGTTCTAAGGTTTCTCAAGAAGCAAAACTTTTTATAAATAATACTTTTTTTACCTAAAATGAAAAATAAATTGTTTTTCCTTATTGGCATCCGGGGGGATACACTGTATACTATAAATATGTAGCTATTGGGAAGAAAATCAAGAATTATGATGAAAATTATGCAATAACGCTTTTGGCCATTGATTCAATTAACGAAAATGTAAAAGTATCGTTGAGGAAATAGGAAAAGATCAGTAATTTGTCAGCTTAATACAGTGGAACCCCTATTTAGTGATGTTGAAGATTCCCCAAAAAAACATCACGAAATAGAAACATTTCTAATATATAGAAATTGTTCAAAATTTTGGTAGCCATTTTAAATAATATTTTCGTAACCGAAAAATATGGATTAAAATGAAAAAAATACAGTCGAACCCCTATTTAGCGACTCTCTATTTAGTGATTTCCTCTATTTAGTGATCTTTTTCTAACAAAATTTTACCTAAAAATATTCAGAAATTTAAAAAGAATTTAAATCAAGCACGTTTAAGTTAGGTTTCTCCCAAAAAGGGTTTGGCAAGTCTTTCACTACAGGTAAATTTGTAAGATAAGAGGATTAAGAAATTTTATCTAATGATGGGGTATTGAAATAAAAACTTTTACTTAAAATTTAAATAAAGTCCTGTTAACTTCGATTTTTTTTTTAAATATATTTAAATTATGTTAGTATTTATACAATGTTTATTTGAAATTATTTTTTAAAGTACACACTAAATATGTGTTATTATTATTATTTTTTTCATTTTAATCCATATTTTTCGGTTACGAAAGTATTATTTAAAATAATTTTTTTTATATAATTTTTTGGCTTGTTATAATTACCTATTATTTTTTGGAGTAATAATAGCCAAACTATTCTTTATTTGAATGTAAGATGGGCTTGTTAATAAAACATTTCGGTTTAAAAAAAAAATTGATTTTTAAAATTTTGTTCTAATTTCAAATTGACTTAAAAAAATTGATTAATGACATTTAAGAAAGAAAATTTTTGAATTTTAAATCTTATACAGGGTGAGTCTAAAATGCGTACCATAACTTATACAGGTGAATCTACAAGTCAAAACAAGACGATTGAGCTAAACATACCTGACCCGAAAGTCTACTCCTGTTGAGATACAGGCTCTGTTAAAGTCTTCATTATTTTTTCGATATTTTGCTTTAATGTTTGAACGGCTTAAGCTACAACTATGAAATTTTGGTGATAAGGAGTAATTAGAAGTATGGTTAATGAGAAATAAATTGAGGAAAATCGTTTGAAGATAAAGGTAGTTTTGGGGCGGTATTGATGTTTGCTACCCCTTAAATTTTCTACCCTTTTGCATTTTTTCAAAATTAATTTTTCCATGTTTTAGAGAATTTAGTAGCAAACATTGAATCAAAATCAAATTAAATTAATTACTATAGATAGGTAATCGTTTATGCTTGTAAAGTCAGTTCAATTTTGGTGATTTAGCACAATTATAAGTTTTGTTTTGCTTAATTAGGATTTCACAGTTACCAGAAAATTTCCTATGAATTTCAATATTTCGACCGATTTCAACTGTAGAATTTGGAAGACAATTTTCTGAATATTTCCTGAATTATTATGTTGAAGTTCATTTTTTTAAAGGTTATAAAACTATGAATAGTTGATATTTTTAATGGCCACTAAACATAGGAAGGAAGTTATCCATGCGATAAGCCTCTTCCGCTGATTTAACATGGGGCTTATGGTTTATTATTGTTATTAAATTTACATTACTTGTACAAAAAAAATAATGAGTCATTTTTTGACGCTTACCATCTATTTCATACGATCTCCACCCGTAAGCAACATTAAGTTCTTTTTTCCCTTCGAATAAACCAAATTGTATTTTTCCATCAGATTCGTGTGGATTTGTAGTTCTTTTAGCTGTAGCACTAATCCATTGTTTTGTTCCTAAACTAGCCACTAATAAAACCATGGCAACACACGAACCAAAAAAGGTCACAAAAATCATCCCTCTTTTAAACACATTCATTTTTAATCACATTTCAAATTTGTTTATTATTTATTAAAACAACCACTCGGGCGTTAGTTTACCATTGTAATCACTGAAAAATGTCAAAGTTGAATAACAATTACTCATTATAAGCTTTCTAATTAATTAATAATTTCATTGAATTGGATTAACAATTAATCCAATTGAAATGTGTAGGTAAAAATGACAAAGTGAAAGGTATTAATTGTATGAAAACTAAAGAAAATAGGAATACTTTAACTTTGTCATTTATAAAAATTTATAAACTTACATAATTAAACTTGCAAATTTTTAAAATAGGAAGTTTCTATCTTAACGTTGCATTGAAATCTCACTTCTAAAGTGGTAACCCAAATATTTGTACAAACAAAGCTACTTTTGCTGGTTTCAATTCAAATTAAAATGTAAATAAATTATTAACACCGCTTTTTTACCTTGACATTTTATTTTTCATTTAAAACACCTGTTTTTAAATAAATTAAACACTCAAGTTCCACAAACATTGCGCCGCGCCATCTTACATATTAAAATTAATATCACTCGAATTATTAAGGCACAACTTTTAACTTTTTTTTTAACTTGTGAACTCAATTTGAAGCGAGTCGTACCTCCATACTTCATCGACTTACTGATTAGTCAATCTCGCAAGAAGTTGAGTACAGGTGAAAATGCATCATTTTGTAAAAGTGGTGTGGCTGGAGAAAACAAGAACGACGAGATGAAATTTTATACATTAAACAGCGTGGCTTGTATTATACCTACTTTTAAAACTGCGGATGGTGTATTTTGTATCACATTCACATCAGGTAAACTACAGGTAACCTATAGCTACAACACATGTAAACATCGCTCTACCTCGGCTAAACTCGCCACTTTTTTAAAAATTAATTTAAAAAAAATTAAATTTTTGTTGTTCACCCTTTTTTTAGTTATTTGTTTAAAGTTTCATAAACTAAAACTAACCACTAGCCCAGGTGTATATGTATGAGTAATTTTATACATTACAAATTATCTAAGACGTATTTTTTTGCTATCTTTAATGTGATCGAAGATATTTTCAAAATTAGCAGTTTTGCTAAGAACAAATGTAATTTTGACACTGTTCCCGCACGCCCCTGATCTTGAAAAATCTCTCCCATAATAACGGGCCTAAAATAAAGCGATTCCTGAAAAAAAATTGCAAATGAATATTTTTTTTTAATCGAAATTTTTTTAATTAGTCGAAAAGCTAGTTTTTTGATTTTTAAGTTTGACTTCGCTTCGCTATGCTACGCTCATCCGGCAATACAGTAGGGTCACACACAATAACTTTTACTCCGTATAAACATTTTAGTTTTTCTTCAAACGTCGAATATAAATTTACAAAAAAATGATAGTAAAAAATGTTTATTTCAAAATAAGAATAAAAGCTAATAAAACGATTAATTTATCATAATTTGCGATGCATCTTGTCTTCTAGCTGCTAGTTTTGAGTCTTCATCCATTAGATACTGTCGTAAACCCAGTAAAGCAATGCTAAGAAGATGCGCAAAGCAACTAGGGAGTAGAATCCTAAAATATAAAAATGTATAGCCCCTGATCCATTTCTATTTATTTGGATAGAACTTTAGTAGGTACGTGTACTCGCTGTTGTTGAACTTATTTAAATTATAAAGGTATATGCTGTCACAGTATCAGACCACGAAATTTCGTAATAAAACGAAATGTGCAATGTAGAGATCTTGCCAAATCTAAACGACCTTAAATGCGCAGAAGAGCACTTGCTCTTCAGCTTTCTCACTTGAGAAAGCTGTTTTCACAATGGTCTTTATTGACGTATATGTAACCTTGGGTATGAGCAGAGTTGGGCAAGATACTTATAAAATGTATCTTTGATACAAGATACATGATAATTCAGTTTCGATATCTTTTGCTTTGATACAAGATACTTTCACCTTAAGTATCATTGATACAAGATACTTTTAATTTTTGTTCGAAAGATGCAAGATACTGATACTTGATACTTTTTTCATCATTCTATTTATCCGTGATCGTGAATTTACCACCTAATAGCAGACTTTAAATGTCCGTATCCGCACTACCCAAATTGGTATATTTCACTGAAGTAGTTCTTGATAAAAAAAATTAACTCCGCCAATTAGACATTAATTAATTTTATTTCCAAATAATTTTTGAATGGCTAATATTTGCAGTGCAATACAAAGAATTAACTTTCAGGGCTTTTGATCAACTCACGTTTTTGTAAGTACCCGAGTAAGTACCTAGCCAGTGTTATTTTTCCAAAATCGGAAGTACCTTTACAATCTAATGTCCTTCTTTGAAAGATTAGCCCGGGGATCGGATTTACCCCATTTTACAGTGCGTTGACATTACCGTTATTGCCTGTAATTTTCAAGATGTTAAAATCTTCAAACAGGAAGGTCGCTATTTTACCAAACAATATTTTTGTTCCTGCTACTTTGCCAATTTTATTTGTAAACCTTCTAAAAAAATTTTAATTTTTTTGTTTTCATTAAACTTTATGAATTTTTGAAATAAAATGTTAAAAAAGTATCTGCGCACATTGAGGCTAATAAGTAATAAGTATCTTTGATACAAGATACATGATAATTCAAATTCAGTATCTTTGATACAAGATACAAGATACTTTCACCTCGAGTATCATAGATACAAGATACGTATCAAAGATACATGTATCATTAATACTGCCCAACTCTGGGTATGAGGTAGTACACAATTTTGCTTTCTGCGCAGGTCGTTTAGATTTGGCGATACCATAATGTACCTATTACTTATTTTTGAAATTAGAAAATATTTTGTGTGAATACCTACCAATAAGAGTATCCAAGATCGGTCAATCCATACGTAATCATTTCCCCAATAATAGTGTACAATATACCCACGTTTCTAACAACAACTGTTCCAAATAAAATACCCCATAATATTACAGTAGCAACAATTGAAAAAAATGCGAGGCAGTTATACACATAGATTCCATAAATACTGAAGTATGCTTCAATGGGATTTCCAAAACTATTCCATAGTAACAAAATTGACGAAATAACTCCAAATATAATGGCTATGCTTAAGAAAACCACCGTTGATATGTATAAACCAGCGTTTATAAATTCCCGCATATTGTCTGAAATTGAAAGATTATTTTTATTTTATCGAAAGCTTGAGTTCCTAAACGTACCATCGCCAAATACGTAAGTGTGGCGATTTGAAATTAATATGTCGTTTTCTCTTCGTATACCTGGACACATGGAGTTAAACTGAACCTCTTCCCCATGATAGAGCGCCAGTAATTCCTGCGTTCGGCGCTCCGATGTGGATTGACAAAGATAGGCACAAACATTTTTAGATACCAAACATGTAACTTAATTAAGAAGTTTTTATAAATAATATTTTTTTTAAGTCAAACACTTACTTTTAATTTCATATGTAGTTACGGTACCAAGGTGTTGTACAAGTACACCACTAAACAGTCCATACTTTATAATACTAGGTTCAATTCCAATTTCATTTCTAAATTTGCCTCTCGCAACAACCCATTCTTCAGTTGCAAGCGAAGCTAGGGATAATAATGTTGCAATTATTGTTAAAAACGCTGCACCAACAACAAACCCTTTTTTATCGTTACTCATTGTCAAACATACTTTCTTTGTGTGAATAGCATACAACCTAAGTATATCTAATGATAAGGTTTATCTCTCATTTTTATCTATAAAAATGTAAAATAATAGTACCACCTATAGAAATTCAAAAGTAGTATTCAACCGATTTCATTGATAAGCTCTTTTTAAAATTTACTTCAGCTTCAGTTCTTACCATACCAGGGCTGTAGCCAGGGATACGCCAGGGCAGGCTCGGAGCCTGCCTTGGAAAATTTTAAGTCTGTTCTAGCCAGAACTTGCTAAGGATTTTGCAATAATAATAAAACGACAAGTTCCTAATTGGTGCCGAAGAAGAAAAGATTGATTTATAGAGAAAGTCAAATTTTTGAAAACTTTGGACAAAAAACTTCCATCCTTAGAAGAGATTACGGTCAACAGATTTATACAAACCCAGAAGAAAAAGAACCCTGATTTTAGCTTTTTATCCGCCCTTGAAATTTTTTGAACCTGCCTTGCCTTGATAACGATAACACAGTTTGGCTACGGCCCTGTATCGTACACGTTATAGTACTTATTAACGAATTTTTATGCCATTGGCAATTTTTATTGGCATTGAACTTGGACTTGAGATCTGAAAAATAAATTATTATTGACATCTTTTGTTAAAAAAATTTATAGATAATTGAATTTTCTATAATTTTTATCTGAAATAATTCTTTCTTACGTCAGTACTTCAGAAGATATCAATCTCCAAAGTTGAACTCGCAAACTGAAAATTCCCCCCCTTCTTTGGATTATTTTACCTTGGTGAAATAAATTATTATTGACAACTTTGTTACACAAACTTTGGGTAATTCGTAATTGCATTTTCTATCAATTGCATCTGAAATATTCTTTTACGTCAGTAGGTTCTTCAGAAGATTATCAATCTTCAATGTTAAACTTGAAGTTTGAAGAAACGCTTCAATGTTCAATGAAAATGTCCTCCTATCCTTAAAAAAGTGTGTTCAGACTACGACTACATGATTTCTCATAGGAGAAGTCAGTGTAAACCCACTTTCAGGATTATTTCCTGAACAAAAGTCTCCATGGGCAAAAATTACTAATTTCTCTCACCCTCCTTTTCTTTTTTCTGCAGAAAACTTTGAGGTTTTCTAATTCCTTAAATAAGTAAAATCGGATATAGGTCTAAATAATGTAAAATTAAGTTAGCTTTCATATGGCAAAGTGTGTTGGTGAGCTACCCTGTAGAGTGTAGATAATTAAAATTTCTATACTTTTCGCCCGAAACAACTTTTTCTTACGTCATGTCAGTAGGTCAGTACCTCAAAAGATGTCAATCTCTAAAGTTGCTATTTAAACACATAATCAAATTAAATTGATGAGTGAGCTTCTCATGTCGAATAAGTTGATTTGTAATCAAAAAACTTTAAAACTTCACACATGTATAAATGTGTAAATTTTCTATAATATGTTGTAATAGTTTTAACTAGAAGCTCATTCATCAATTTAATTTGATTATGTGTTTAAATACAAAAGTACAGATATACTTTCGAGCTCTTCGCGTTCAATTAATCCAGCTTGTAGTTGGTTTGACGCACTATTCGACATGAGAGGGAAGGCGAACTAAATAGCTCAGCGGGTAGAGCAACTGACCGGCAATCAGTAGGGCCGTGGTTCGACTCCCGGTTTGGTATCGCCTTTTTTCTCATGTCGAATAAGTTGATTTGTAATCAAAAAACTTTAAAACTTCACACATGTGTAGATTTGTGTAAATGTGTAAATTTTCTATAATATCTCTAAAGTTGCACTCGCACTTATAGCAATGAAAATTCCATCCCCTCTTTGGATTATTTTACCTTGGATTTTTGAAATAGATGATAACTCTCCACTCTCCATAAAGAAAAATTAATGATAACTTTGTTAGACAAACTTGGGGTAAAATTGCATTTTCTATCATTTGCATCTGAAATATTTTTTCTTACGTCAGTAGGTCCTTCAGAAGATTAAGAAGCGCTTCAATCTTCATTGAAAATGTCCCTGCGTAACGTATAGATGGCAGTGTAATTATCGCGCCCCTGTAGTTTTACTTCTTGATGTGTACTTGAGATTCGCCTGCATAAGTTCAAGTTACATTTGTTATTGAAAAATTCTTTTCAAGTTTGTCTAGAAAGGGGTGAATGTAAAAATTCGCCCTAATAAAAGTTAAAAAATTTCATTATGTAATGTGTACGTATTTTATATTCACATTCACTGAAATTTATTGTATTAATTTTATTTAAAGTTAAAATAGGAATGAAATGTGACGATGACGAGTTTGGTATTTTTTCTCACCCTAACTTTCTCCATGATCGACATTTCAATCGGTATTTGTAAAAATGTAATAATAATCATTAAATTTACTAAGAATCAAGGAAAAAAAGGAGTCGTGGAAAAGCTTTTCTTTCATTTTAGCATGGGGGCGAATTATACATTCACCCTTTCTAGACAAACTTGAAATGAGTTTTTCATAAAACAAACGAGGTCGCAACACCGAAATGTTACGACGTACGTGAAAACAATATTGAGGAGTCTCAAGTAAGCAGCACGAAGCAATAATACAGGGGCTTGGTAATTTTACTGCCATCTATACGTTATATTATAACGCAATACAGAAAATTATTTTTAATGAAAATATCGATTACCTAATCCGCATCAATTTATAATATAAAAACAAGAAATTTTCCAATAAATCTCTATTTTAAGCGGATGTTGTGCGTATTAAATTAAATAAAAAGTATTCAAAATTTTGCAATCAACTTATACATGCATAAATGATATACAAAATATTTCATATTTATGCATATAGAATAATATAGTCAAAAACGACGGTCAAAATAATAAATAATGATAGTATTTGATTTTAAATTGTAGAATAGGCAACACATTACACACGTTGTTATTGAAGTAACGCGATGATGCTTCTCTCATTAATCGAAGAGGGGCTAAACAGCTGGAGGTCACTCTAAGCACCACGTCTGTCGGCTAAAGTACATGTACACTTGACATATCAGATCGTTATTGTGATTAGGTTTAAACTTAATAAGAATTAAATATCGTTTTAAACGCTACAAAACTTTTCAATAGTGATAACATTCCTATCAACAGACAAGTAAGTACTCTCTTTGAATATTGTTCTACTAATTTAATTTTTAGTTTTTAATTAAGTTTCTTAAATTTTATTTTTGGATTTTCTCAAAATTTATGAAAAGTAAATTTTCATATTTTGTTATAAAATGTATTATTTTTTTTATTGCTTAATGAATAAAAATAAGATAATAACTTCAATGGTACTTTGAGAATAGAGATGATCTAAATCTGCATTATAATAGTAACGGTATGCAAAAATAACATTTTTAAGATTTATGGTCGATTATGGTACTTAGAGCTTGTTAAGTAACTACCTGCTTTGAAAGTTTGAAGAGACACAAATGGTTGGTTTTAAGCAGGTAGTTATTAACAAGCTCTAAGTACCCTAATCGACCATAAATCTTAAAAATGTTATTTTTGCATTTTCGTTCATTTTGTTCAATTAAATGTGGTCAGGGTATACTTTGTATGTTTTTTTAAAGCAAATATTTATTGCTAATGAAAAAGTAAAATCTATTTTACTTATTATTATTTTACTTATTTATTATTTTTTGAATATTTGCAAAATTAATTATCATTATAGTTTATTTTAATTATTTTTTTTTTATTCTTTTTGGTCCAAGGTCCAATTTTTCAAGTTTTTTAGATTATTGAAGCTACGTGCACAGCTTATAATTTTTTTCCACAATGCAATAAGGCCAATAGGCAAATTAAAAATTGCATTATTTTCTGTAATGTTCTATCATTTATTAAGATGAAATTTAATGACATGTCTGTGACTTTCTCTACGTGTCGGTACGAAGAAAGTTCAATTACCATGTAATTACTAGCATAAGGTTCATAATGATCTTATTTATTTCCAAGGAACGTAACTGACACAACCAAACCAAATAAGTTAATGATACCCAGGGATGCAGCTAGGGGTGGGAACAGGTGGGCTTTGGCCACCTAAACACAAAATACAAAACTTTGAAAATAAAAAATTAAATAAAAAATAATTAGATAGGCACTAAATATTGAAAACTCCACTGCTAATACAATAAAGCTGCCCAAACTTTTCCCACCCAGTATTTTAAATCTAAACTACGTCCCTGGATGGTACCTTGCTTACATCTATTATAATTACTTTATAGGTACCAATTTACATTGCCGGTAGTAAAAAAAATGAAATTCACAAATAATATTAACCTTATGAGCCTTGTGTCAGTGATTACAATTGATCAGTAATTATAACGATATGGAAAGTTCATGATTAGACAATTATTTCCTTTGACGAATTACAAAATTACAATAATCAGTTTTATCTAAATAAAGATTAGCTAGCCAAAAACAACAAAATCGTTTTTTATAACTGATAATCCACTGATAAATGTTAAATAAATATTATAAAATTGATGACTTAATCACTAATTTTTCATTTTTTTTGCAGTAACCATGTCGTTAGAGCAGGTGAGTTTTAATTGTTTTTATGTAGAAAAATCATTTTTATTATAATTGTAATTTTAGAAATTTAATAAAGCCGTTGAAGAAGTGAAGATACTCAAAACGAAACCATCTAATGATGATTTGTTAGAAATTTATGGCCTGTTTAAACAAGCTACCGTAGGTGACAATAACACAGGTGAATTATTATTACCACTGTACATAGTTCAAACGTTCAAAGTTTGATTGTCTATAATAATTCTTATTAATTACAACAATAGCAATTTAAATATTTAGTAATACTGTAATTTTTTCAAACAGATAGACCAGGTCTTTTAGACTTAAAAGGTAAGGCTAAATGGGATGCATGGACAAGTCAAAAAGGAAAATCGCAAGATAAAGCTAAAGAAGAGTATGTAGCTAAAGTTCAATCTTTGGTTGACACTATTGGTTTAAATTAAGATTTAACAACTATAACTTACATTTTTTTGAATGAAATTCAATATTTTACATTTAAATTAAGTATAATTGAGGGAAATATGTTAATTGTTTTTTTCTACTGAATAAATTAGTTATACATGGAAGATAATGTACATATTTTTATTGTAAGTAAACGCTCGATTCAGTGGCATAGCTTTCAAATGTCTCGCTGCAGATTTTTTATAGGGCACTTTCTAGTTCTAAATCCTCCCCTTAATTATTTTTTTTGGTTAAAGAAACTAATTTATTTATTTATAATGCTCAACTTTGTCATTCCCCTTCTTTCCGGTCATGTATCCTATGCATCAGGAAACATCATATTATACAGTGCCTATTCTGGCGGCCCCCTGCAAATTTCAAATATTTTGTCCCTTTTGTTATTATTATCAATTTTATAAAATATTTGTAATGCAGGTATCTCCCGTCGCCCTTACATAATAGGGAAGTCTCTTCAAATTTATATCACAATCAAACACCAATTTTGAGGTGTAGAATATTAATCCATTCGCAATTATGTGGTTCACTAAAATTAAATAAAATTTTTTAGCGTAGTTTTTGCATTTTCTAAACTGGTTGTGAGCAAGAAAACAGTAGGCATCATAAAAACGATTATGTGACGTCAAAATATATGCTTTGGATTGTCATCACACAGCACCTACTACGTCATATACTTGTCACATTTCACATGTTCATTGGAATTGCATTTATTATGGCTGTAAAAGGGTACAAGAAATCAAATTTCGGTGATTTGCCTTATCTAAATATACAGTGAAAGTCGCGAATAACGACGTCGCTTATAACAACAAGTCGCATATTGCGACGGGGATTTGAAAGTTTGGTTGGATTTGTATTCAACTCAATGCAAAAAAAAACGAATATAGCGACGCCGGTGGACCGGCTATAGCGACGAAGTCGCTTTTAACGTCCGCAAAAAGCAAAAATTTATGGTTTGGCAGGCCAGGTATAACGACGTGACGGGGTAATTTTAAGACTAGCACGTAGTTTTCGGTCTCACCTGGCGATATTTGCAATCTACGGCTGCAAATAATTTTCTGGAAATCATCCGGCGCGGACAGGAAAAATGACGTCGAGAAAAAGAAATGTTTGTCTATTTCATGGTGCTTTATTAATGAGGAATTTTTGAGAATAATAAAAATGGGTAAGTTTTGATATAACGACGACCGGTTATAACGACCCTTTTTAGTCGGTCCCTTCGCCGTCGTTATATCCGACTTTCACTGTACTATAATATAAAAGTCCATCAATTTATTTGTGCATAGATTTTGTTTAGGTATATAATATTCAAACATTTCCTATTTGCACGTGGCTCACACAAAATAATTTGGGCTCGCTTTGTGCTGTGCCCACCTGATTTTTTAAAACTTAGTTACGTGCCTGTATGCTGAAGTTGCTATGCTAGTCATACTGTGTTCTGACGTCACAACCGCCAAATACTGTTTTTGGCGCGATATCTGTGACTCAAACTTTAAATATTTTTTTAAATACGAAATATCGCAAAAAATTTAAAAAAAAAACCGCTATGTTTTGAAACAAGACGAACAATAATTAAATACTTTTGAAATTGAAGAGACTTCCCTAGTGTCCCTAACATGTTGCTCTCCTATGCGATGCTTACCGCCTAGCGCCGCCCCTGCATATCAATATTTATTTTCTTTTTTATTGACTATAGTTGAGTTTCACAAATGTAGACAGTTATGTCATTTATAGAATAAAGACGAGATTACATCGAGATTTTTCGGTACAGCATTATGAACAATCGTTCGTACTCGGATCCACTTCTACTACTAAGCTTCTGTCAGCTTCTGTCAAATTATAGTAAAGTACGTTATTCTATTAAAGCGGCACGTGTTTTCTGCATCTATCTCAATAGAAGCCGCGCTATAGCTAGCTAAATTTTGTGAACACATATTAGGATGAGTCACTATCTCGAATTGTGAGATTGAAGTATAGTGAAAGACCATACATACGACCCTTTTGTATAAGCAATAGAACTTAATCAAATCTTAAACACAAATTAGAGAAGCACCGCACAGTTTACACCCCTCTAGTTACGCCTCGGATTTTCACGATCGGTTATATTCTAATCTTATTATTAAAAATGAGCATTTCCTCTTTATGCTCATTACAATAAATTATAACTACATAATTAATTGTTTTGAACAATCAAAGGTTTACTTCGCATGAAGTAATAATTTACAAAAATTTGAAATTACCGCCAATTATTTTATTGACCTTGCCTAAATAAACAGGGCTACGTTCGGATTCAGAAATATCTCGCCCGAGTGAGATGTACTAGTGTGACTTATGACGTAGCAAATTTTACTCGTTGATTACGAACGTCTTTTGCAGAAAGTGAGGTTAGGTCAACTTGTTTTTGTTTAATCTGTCAAATAAATTGAAAAAAGAATAACGACGTAGTGGTACGAGCTGTAGCATCAGTTTCTACAAAAATTATGATTATATTGTTTAAAAATGAAGCGAAGGAGAGGAATTAGTGGATCGATTTATTTATTATTTTTTTTTTATTAGTAAAAATAACATCTACAAGCTTATCCAATTTTTATCCAAGATTTATCCAAAGATTGGAAAATAAGTTAATGAATTGGAAACCTAATAAGTTTATTATTTCAACTATTAGTACTCGGACAAATTAACTTCGTAACATAAAAATTATTAAAAAAAAATAAATTCACAACAGCCATAGCAGTAGTATAGTTCCCAAGTTTTTTGGCCACACTTTATCATTGACAGTTGAGGACAGAGATACAGAGATCTGGTTGAGGACAAACAAAAATTTGAAAATAAAATTCAAATCAAATAACCAATTAAATGTTAATATCCAGGAAACACGTGACTAGAGCGTTTAACACCCATCTAACCCGGGTGGGTAAAAAGTTGTCGTTCGGGCGTTGACGCACTTGGATTCGGAACGTGCTTTTTAAGACAAGGAGAGCAAGAATTCTTTGATTACGAACGACGTGGAGTGAAAAGTTGTTAGCAGAGCGTTGAATCCGAACGTAGCCCAGTACCAATAAAATTACAGAAACCTGTAATTAAAATTTGACGTTTGTATAATGCTTTACACAAATTTTAGTGTTTTAGTTTTAAAAAATATGCAATTATTAAATTGTGTGATTTATTACAAAGATTTTAATTAATTATCTAAACAATTCTAAACTAATCATTTATAAATGTGTGTGAATAAAATAACAAACATGGGAGTTGGTCATCAATCTTTTTTTTAAATTGTCGACTGTTAATTAAGAATTAAGTGCAGCAAATGAAATTTTTAATGGATATCATAATGCCTCCTTTAAAAAGTTTAAAGCATGGTGCAGAAATGGTTTCTATCGAAAACAACAACTACGTCCCTCTTCCTTTATCGAACACGAGCTCTGAACGAAATATGCATTACAACTCCTGCAGTTACTTTCCTAAACTAATTAATAACATAAATATACTTAGATTAAATTCAAGATTGTGCGATGTTGAAATAATTGTTGATGGCAAAAATATTTTGGTAAGAAATTTATATGAAATTGGTATTTATTTAACAACTTCTTATTGTAGGCACACAGAGCTGTATTAGCAGCTAGTAGTCCTTACTTTAATGCCATGTTTACGAGCGATTTGTGTGAAAAAGATCAACGATCTGTAGAATTGCACGCTATATCTTCAGATATTCTTTCAACTCTAATCGATTTTATATATACGGGCGAAATAGAAATAAATCAAAACAACGTTCAAGAACTTATGATTGCTGCCGATATGTTAGAACTTGAAGATGTTGTTTTGGGCTGTTCCGAATATCTTATAAAAGAATTACACGCTGTAAATGCCATAGGAATATACAGGTTCGCAGAATTACACAATTGGAAAAAGTTAAAAAATGCCGCTTTACAATATATTCAAAGTTATTTTCCTCAAATTATAAATGAGGACGAAATATATGAATTATCAAGAGACCAAATAATTAAATTTTTATCGTCGGAAAATTTACAAGTAGATTCGGAGTTTCAAGTATTTCAAGCTGCGATCCATTGGATTACACACGACATCATCGAACGTAGACGATACGTTTTTGAAATTTTAAAATATGTAAGATTATCTCTTCTTCCTTTAGGTATGCTTCATTCAATTAACTTATTAATAAGTATTACTTTTACTGATATTTTGTAGGTCTATTAGAACGTGCCATTACAGAATGCGACGACAGCAGTTTGAGGGTTGCTCTTAAGTCCATTCACAATGACTTAACTAGCAAAAAAGGATGTTTAGTTCCTTTAAACGTATATCCTCGCCACGGTGCTAAAAAACATATATTTATAGTTGGTGGTTCGAAAAGGGAATTGAATAATGTTTTGAATCGAAGCTACGAGAGTAGTTACGTCACAATAGAACGTTTTGACACTTTCAAAAGGTCAGTATAAATTTATACAGTACTCTGTAATTTAAAATTGCTTTATGTGTTAGGGAATGGTGTAAGGCTCCTAACATGACTGTTAGTCGTATCGTACCAGGAGTAGCTTCGCTAAATGGTAATATTTATGTAGTTGGAGGTGAGCACGGTTCTAGTAGTTTAGCTTGTGGCGAGTGCTACGATCCTCAAGAAAATACGTGGACTCAAATTGCTAGTATGATAATACCTAGATGTGAATTTGGTTTATGTGCTTGGAACGGTTTCTTATTTGCTGTCGGTGGCTGGGTCGGAGGTGAGAGAGGTGACATTGGTGGATCTATCGAAAGATATAATCCTCACACAGATATATGGAGCCTTGTCGGTAGTTTACCTCAACCACGGTTTAGCATGGGTGTTGTTTCTTATGAAGGTATTTTTGCTTTTTAAGTTTTTTAATTTTCTTACTCAAAAAATTATTTTTAGGTCTTATATATTTAGTCGGTGGTTGTACAGAATTTCAGCGATTTTCCCAAGACCTCCTTAGCTATAATCCTATAACATTGGAATGGAATACCTTACCATCCATGACTTTAGCTCGGTCCCAAATGGGCGTTGCTGTTCTTGATGACTGTCTTTATGTTGTAGGTGGAAATAATAAATCGCAAATACTTAATTCTGTCGAGAGATATTCATTTAAAAAGGTTTGACCGTTTAATTTGTTTTTTAAAATAAATAAATTCATTGTTTGTGCAGAGAAAATGGAGTACGATACCGGCCATGTCCGTAGGTCGTAGTGGCCCCGCCGTAGCCGCTGTTGATGGTTTATTATATGTAATCGGTGGATATAAAACACTGGAAAATCCATTCTATAGGGCCCAATTTACCGTAGCTTCAGTTGAATGTTATAATCCTCTTACGATGACTTGGTCTGAATGTCCTCCCTTACCTGAAAGTCGAGCGGAAGCAGGCGCTGTAGTGTTGTGCTAGTGAATATTTAACTTCAGTGTCTTTTTTTTAAATTATGGTTTTAGAGATTGCTTTGAGGTTTCGTTTATTTCGTTTACACTGCTTCAAAGTAGCTACACATTTGTTTATTTAAAAAATAATTCAAAATTAGTTTTAAGTTTGAAAGTGATCTCTCATTTTTGTGAATATGGAAGTTTTTATAAATATGACAATATCGATATGGAACTATAATGTTTGCAATTAATTACCCAAAGATTTTATTATTAATTTATAATTATAAGCCTATTTAGTGGCAAAATTATTAATATTTTAGCAAAGTATTAAGTTGTTTTAACTGGAGATGTATTATGTTTGTTGCATGTTTAAATTATATATTCTATAAGTTATATCAATAAAAAAATTTATAATTCAATTTTTAAGTACTCCGCAGACTACTTATATTCACAAAAATATTCATAAAATTTTTTATAAAACTGGTTTCGACAGTGTGCTCGGCTATATTTACGAAGTTTGTATAAAAACTGTATTTTTGAGATTATTTATTTATTTAATTTATTTAAGGTTATAGACTACGGCCTAATTACATGGAAGCCTGGACCGACAGCTTAACGTGCCCTCCGAAGCACGGCCAACTACATGAGTCATATTTAAAAGATGGTCACCCGTCCAACCACTATCCCGGCGAACCGAAACTACCGTGGAAAGCGCTTGGTTAAGCCACAGCATAGGAAACAATCAGCAAGGTAACTCTCGTTGGCGGGAACGGTACGCGCATACAGTCGCGCACGTCGCCATTTTAGAAGAGAACCTTTGTAACACGGCAGGGACGTAGGTAAAACAGGTAAAATGCATTAACATTGCGATTCGGCGTCTCTTAGAGTGCAGTAGCGTGCACTAATTTTCTTCTAAAATGGCGTCATCAAGGTCAAATTCTAACTTCCAAGAGAACAAAGGCATCGGGCGAGAGTTACCCTGCTGATTGTTTCCTATGCTGTGGTTAAGCGATAAACGCTCGCGCTATGCAGTTGACTATGCGACTTCACGTAAATATTTTGACGTGACGTCACATAAATACAAACGGATCTATTTTTGTTGATGAAAAGACGAGTTCTATAGGGTAAGCGACACGACATCTGGCGAATGTTTTTGTACTATGACATCGCACAACATTTGACGTATGTTTAGACGTTTGGCGCATGTTTGTGTAGTTTTTTTAAAAGCAATAAGTTCTTCGATATGAATTCTAATAAGAATAATAGTTTTTGTTCAGTGTCTCAACGTAAATCATGGATTAAGAGAAATCCAAACTTAAATGTGTGACTTGATTGTGCGATGTCTTAATTCACGGTTTTATTTTGAAGGCGCTGCGATCTTAACCTGACATTCCTATTGGTTTTTGATGCGAGTGTGCGCATTGCTTTGTTGTCTGTGTCTGGCACAGATTTCGTATTTAAATGTATTTCTTGGACCTTGGAGGTTTTGCATGTTATGCAACATTACATTCTACAATCCGTAAATATTTTTTAGCAAATTATGATAGTGTGGTATACCCACATATCTACATATTTTTAAAAATATATTTATGAAATATTTACAATGTGGGACTGGATTTAGATCTCTCGGCGATGAAGAATGACTTGTTATCTAATTTAAGTTAGTTAATCGAAGATAACTAATTCAAATGAAATAAAACTATAAAAATATATTTTTAAAATGCTTCTGAATACAATGTAATTAAAACTTCTAAAATGATTTTTTAAACTTAACGTGTAATTTGTTGAACTGATCTAAATGTTTTATGCTAAATAAGAATCAACAGTCGTAAAAGGTTGTAAATCTTTCTGATTTAGCCAATGAGATGATTCTAAAATTCGATACAAAGACAATGGAAGTGCAGGAAAAGTCGACAAAATAAAGTTACGAAAATCGCAATTTCTGCAACTTTCAAAGAAAGTTTGATTAACAATATAATATCGTATAAATCGCAGTAATCCAGTAATGGTATCAGAATCAGTTTCAGAATAATCTAAATTGGGAAATTTCTTTTTAGTTATTCTTATCCATTTTCCTTTAATATTTTCTTTCGATGCTACCGTATTTATAAACGTTTGTAATTCATCCACAGCTATTTTTAAAGCAGTGCCATAGAGACTTATTCCACAACATGTCAATATAAAATGCCATTTTCTATTAGCACTCCAAAAGAAAACGTGCCTGAAAAATCAAATAATTATTACCAATAGATTTAGGTAAAAGTAACACTTTGAGAGTTACAACACCTTTTACAGTTGTAATTCAGAGTATTTCAATTGTAATTCAAAAAGTATCAATTGTAATTCAGATTAGTCAATTGTATTTCAGAAAATATCATTTGTAATTCAAAATAGTCAATTGATTTTCAGAAAACATCAATTGTATTTCTTAGACTATTTTGAATTACAAGTAATGTTTTATGAAAATCAATTGACTATTTTGAATTACAAATGATATTCTCTGAATTACAATTGATACTTTCTGAATTACAATTGAAATATTCTGAATTACAACTGGAAAAGTTGTAATGGTGAATTCAGATTAATAATTGACTATAATTTCAGGTGAAATACGATGATAGCCAGATTTACAACTACTGATGGTTTATGAAGCTTTCAAGAATAGTCCAATAGTCTTAAAGCGACTTAGTTCTAATAACAAACTTACGATAAAACTTGGTTTATAGAAGGTCTTTCGCTAGGCTCGTACAATAACATCCAAGAAATTAAATCATGAAGATCTACATCATTTGTTATCAGGTGAGGTACACCTCTATTTAAGTTTGTTAAAATATCGTGCATTGTCTCCCCATATGGATGTTTACCAGCGGTAATTATAAAATATATGAGCATCCCTAAAGTAAAACCGTTTTTTAAAGTTTTCATGAACATTATTATAGCTTACCGGCAACTTGTATGTCAGAAGCGCGTGTACAGAATAGAGTGAAAGTTTCCCTGTAAACGTTATACGTTTCTCTAGAAAACCAAATTATAGATGAATCGGGAGCTTTTATTAAAATATACAAAGCCGAATGTATACCAAATTCCGCTAGACGTACAATACCATTGACGTCGATAAAAATATTTGACGGTTTTAAATTTCCATGAACTATAGGTTCTTTTCGATTGTGTAAAAAACGCAAACCATTTAGAAATTGTTTTACGATATCGACATATTTTACAAACATATTTGAATTATGTTTTACGAGCGTAATATATTCTCCCATGTTGTATTCGCATAACGGAGTTGTTAAAATGAGAAAATTATCTTCATAAGTACAAGTGTAATAGTGCAACAAATTTGTATGTCTAAGTCCGATTAATGGATTAATCAACGTTTTTAAAAGTTTACATATCGAGCTGTCTTTTTCGATTTGTTTTACTGCTAGTGGGTTATTTTTTGTGTCCAAACCCAAAAGAACTCGATTAAAATTTCCACCCGAAGAAATTGCTAGTGAACGGTTATTTTGATTGTGTACTCTTATATTTGTATTTGTTAAAATTTTATAGTCATCAGCTAATTGCAGACTTTTAATAACTTTAGACCAACGACTTTGCAAATTTGGAAAAGTTGACTGATCATTATTACCATCGTTTTGTTCTAAGATTTGTAAGATCTTATTAGGACTTTCAACGTTGGATATTCCAATTAGAGTCTCTTGAAGGGTTTGTCTTCGTTTATGCTTAGTTAACATTATTTGTTCTTTAGCTTGTTCTTTTTGTATTAAAATATCATCTTCATCGTCGTCGCATATTTTCATGATTGACGGAATTAAATGATAGCTATTTTTGATTGTGTTTTCTTTATCGGTTAGCATTTTCTTGGGATTTGAAAGCTCTGGAGTTTTTAAAAATTTAATCAAGTACGAAGCGTTAAATTTACCGTACGAATTGAAAGAATTTTTGAAATCGATTTCGTGATCGATAGTTTGCTCAGAAAAAAGTATATCAATTTTATTGAAATCGTCCATTGTTTTTGTCGTTTGTATGAGTTCTTCTACATGTTTAGGAAAACATCTACTTCTTTCTTTTCTACTTTTCTTTTCAAGTACTTCGCTCGGATGGTTTAAATCGAAGAAATGTATTGGGGAGTCTGGTGTAATGGTGTATCCTCTTATTTTGTGATTTAATAAAGTTTCTTCGAGTTTATTAAGGACTTTGTGACACGTACCGATGTCTTCGTAAGCGCATCTTTGTAAATGGTTAGTTAAACTATCAAACTGACTTTGAATTTTTTCTATCTGTTCGATTTCTAATTTATTCATCGCTGATAGCATATCGTTTGAAGTTCCAATATCTATAAAGAAATTTTCGTAAGAAATCCGTAATAGAAGAACCACAATTCCTTACCACTACCGTATTGACACGTACGTTCTTCTTCTTTCTCGAGCTCCCAATTATACTGATAAGTAGACAAAATTTTTTTTAGTAAATCAGAGAGATAACTGATAGAATAGCTCATCATTTCGTGGATGTTTTCTTTCGTAATTTTTGCATTAGCTTTAATATTTTTATCAAAAATAGGTTCACATATCGGACTTATTACTGCATGCGATGGCGCTATGAGACTTTCTTGACTACCTTCTGGTGGAGAAAAGTGATCTTCGTTTACTATCACCTTAGCTCTCTTTTGAAATATCGTCGGATCAATATCGACATCAAACATATCATCACTGTAATCTTTAACTAGTTTACCACTAAGGTAATTAACGGAATTTCTAAGTTCTTTCATTAATGGATTATTGACACCCAAATTCCAAATTTGTTTCCAAGCACAATCATAAGCTTGCTGAGATTTTAAGTCGTAGCGGTTCTCGTAAATTAAAGTGGCGGGAAGATGTTCAGTCTCTGCTACATCCAAATTCGATTTTTTGGTTTTTAATCTTTGCGTTAAATCTTCGCTTTTTATTTTACTTATCTTTGCTTTAAGACCTTTTGCCCTTTTTTGACGCATTACTTTAGGAACAATTTTCTGTTCAGGTTGCTCTGTATTTGATTCATCTTCCTCAGATATCACGTTATCAGTTTTGATATAAAAAGTTTTAATTTGAGTTTTTTCTAGTTTAATTTTAGCAAGAAGTATGTTAAATCGTAAGAGTTTTTCGTTGTTCTACAATAAAACGTGAATTTTCAATTTAAGAGGGCGGTTTCTAAACGAATGGGCGGAAAAGTTGATATTTAGGGCCAGTATTATTGGTATTATAAACGAAGGTTGAAACTCGAACTAAGGTTAGCTGTCATTTTAGTTTGACATAACTGGACAAAATAGTGAAATTGGCGTTTATGTATGATTTCAACCTACGGTTAACTACGCTTTATAATACTGACCCTTAGGGTGTGCGCAAATTAAAAGATTCGAGCATAGAGTCTAGAGCATAGCATAGACCACAGCGTTCTGGGGTACTCAAATTCAAAGCTGAGAGCATAGAGCGTATTGCACCCTTGTAGGGACATATGATTCTAGCTGAAATTTCAAACAACTCTATGTAAACTCTATGATCGAAACTTCTAATTTGCGCACACCCTTAGACATTCCGCTGGTAACCGTTAACGACTTTAATATCCGGTTGATAGCACTAATATTTATACTTCCTGATAGGGTAATGTTCAAAGAAAGCAATGACATATTTGTATATAGGAAATTAAAGTCCAATTGAACTTGGTGTGATTTAAAAAAACAGAGAATGTTGTTTTTACCCAACATCCTAGGCTCTTCTTTCCTATACAAATATGTCATTGCCTTCTTTGGACCTTACCCTATTAGGAATTGTGAATATTAGTGATATCAACCGGATATTAAAGTCGCTAACGGTTACGAGCCGAATGTCTAAATATAAACTTTCCCGCCCATTCGTTA
Organism: Malthinus seriepunctatus; assembly: GCA_963924605.1. Taxonomy (NCBI): domain Eukaryota; kingdom Metazoa; phylum Arthropoda; class Insecta; order Coleoptera; family Cantharidae; genus Malthinus; species Malthinus seriepunctatus. The sequence continues at coordinate 8,493,610 of OZ004602.1, forward strand.
GAAACCACCTCCAAAGTTTCAACACTTACACTTTGTGTTTGATGGTCCTCTGCGTTTCCGATAGGATGTGTCTTTAAATATTCGTCGTAAAATGTTATTAATTCTTGCCATTTTTTTTCCATCCACGAAGTCGCTTGTCCAACACAAATGTTAATTAAAGGGACAAAGGCCAAACAAATAAAATCGCAATCGCATTTAATGTCTTTAGAATTGTACCTTAAAAGGAACATTTAGGCGCAACAGATACAATTCACCACTATCTTGCCAGACTGTGGATACAAGACACTTTCACCTCGAGTATCATAGATACAGGATCAAAAGTATAAAAGATACGTATCATTGATACATGTATCATGTATACAACACATGTCATTCTGGCGACTGCATTGTTTCTATGTCTTTGAGAAAATTAATTTATCGACTGCTAACTTCCTTTACCCAAAAACATCTATGACATCACTTCAGTAACTTAATTTATTTTAATATTTAATAAAAAAAGGGTGAAAAGTGTTTCGCTACAGTAATACTCAATAGTATCGCTGATACGTATCTTTGATACTTTTGATCCTCTATCTATGATACTTAAGATGAAAGTGTCTTGTATCCACAGTTCGGCAAGATACTGGTGAATTCAAACTACCCAACTCTGAGGAGTGGCCCAAGTCAAATAATTACTTTTTCAGAACTGATAAACACAGATCTGCTCCTCCGTGAATAATAAATTTTTCTAAAACTTGACTTTCGATTAAATCTGAGCCAAAGTAATGCTCTTGAAATTTCAGTATATCATTGACGATGATTAAAAAATGTTTCATTAGAAATGGTTCTCTTACATATCCCTTGGCTACCTAGTTAAAAATTTTAATATCAGGTTACAGGTTTTTAAGTAGCTAGTAATTACTTGTAAGAAGGTTTTTAAGCCATCTTTTTTGTAACGAAGGGCATAAGGTATAACTGACAGCTTAATGGTTAATAATGGATGACCCGGTTTACCTTCTTTTATTGGTTCGTTTAGAATTAACTTGAGTAAAGTCTAAAAAATATTAATTTTTGTAGCTGATTTATTTTGGAGCTTTAAAAACCTTGAAAAAATCCAAAAATGTAATTTTTAGGCCGCATATGGTATCTACCAGTTTGTCTACGACCAAATGAGGAAATTCCTCATTTTTGCTAATTATATGAAACATAGCATAAGATAATGCTGTACACTGATTTAAATCCTCTTTTAATACTTTAGCTTTTGCTTCGAGAAGAGCGACCACCATGTTGTAGTTGTTATAGAAACTTGCTAGCATTAAAGGAGTTGTACCATGAATGTTTTCTGTATTAATATTTACCTGTGAGAGAAAGTATTTCAAGTTTTTAAAAGTAACAGAAAATTTTATCGTTAAAACAAGGTGCAATAAAAGAGGATAAAATAATTTAAAGCAGTCTTAAAGAGGCGTATTAGGAGGAACCATTGGAGAAAATTCCTTGTCGGACAAACTTATACTTTTTCGGATATTAAGATATTGAGAAGTTCGTTCCATTGTCTTCTAACAGCAATGAGAATAATATTCTCTCCATTTTGTCCAGTAAAATCCACATCGACAAATGCAATATTAGTGACTTGATTCCAAAGTGTTACAAATGATTTTTCGTCCCAAAGTTTATTTTCTAAAGCTATTAATAAAATATTGTAACCCTTATCATTTTTAGCTGTCGGATCTGCACCATTTGATAACAATAGCTCGATTATGTCGGTACGTTTGTCCTGAACAGCCCACATTAAAGCAGTAGTTTGATTCTAAAATGTAATTAGTTACGAAATGAGATACTTTCAAGTTTATTCATTAGCACGAACAGGCCCATTTTCATTTACTTTGTATCCGTCTTGTATCAGTTTTTGTAAAAGAGAAAATTTATTTAAAATCACAGCTCCTATCAATACGGATAGGTTTGACTGAAACCACATAGTAGTTAATTTTGAAGTAGTAAATATTGAAACTCACCAAATCTTTAATTTTTAAAATAATTTTTAACGATTTTACATCTTTACTACTAAAAAGAGTATTTAAATTTTCACATTGTTTTGCAGCTGATTCTTTTGTAACCAACTTCGTTTTGGAAGGTATGCCCTTTACTTTTTCAAATTTTTGTTTCGAATTATTTTTTTTCTTTCCTTTTTTATTTTTGTGAGGCATTAAAATTGGTTGTATAATTATTTGTATATAGATGTATATGTAAACTACAAATTAAAATCTTAAACGGTTATTTAATAGACATTTCACATGTCATTTATTTTTGTTTATTTATGTGATAACTATCAAAATTCTATTTATAATCCAGTCAAACTAAACACAATTACAGCGAAACCTCGGAAAAATTCCCAGAAGGCTGAATTTTTGTATGGGCCTTGATATTGTCCTTTTAAACAATGTCTCAAAAGTCCCCATCGATCGAGTTTTCTACAACTGCAATTGAAGCTGCAGCCCTTGATACAATTGCAGAAAATAGTGTTTAGCAGTATGTTTGGAGCAGGTGGTAAAAGAGTTTTAATGGGCTCCAATATGCCATTATTAATAAGCCATCCCCAATTTTCAGGATTTAGTTCATTGCCAAGCAAAATTCCTACAAAATTTTTAGCTGCACTCGGATCGATGGGGACTTTTGAGACATTGTTTAAAACGACAATATCGAGGTTCACACAAAAATCCAGCTTTCTGGAAATTTTTCCGCAGACGAACATACGATTCCAAATTTGACTACTATTATTTTATAAATGCAGGAGTTGCTTAAAAAAATCCCAGAGTGGTTGTTTTTAGAAGTTAAGAAAAGATTTTTGCTGGAGACATAGTTAAGACTGTCCTTTATGCTTTCCCATCACAAGAAATTGATTTTATTTTACAGAGTGTTTTTTTTTAGAGGGAGAAACTTGGTCATTTTCAAGTGACGAAAACTTGATTTCTTAAATGGAACACTCTGTATATTTTTGTGTAGAGTAATAAAGAATTTAATTATGTTTCAAATTGTGTTGGGGTTTACTATCCCTAAACTGGATACCTTGGAAGATACGAATCGATTAAGCATTAGAGGTTATCTTCTTTTTAAGTAATACAATGTGCAGAAAACTTAGGACACTGAGTAATTGTAATGAACATTTCCTGTAGCAAATTTTGTGATCTACAATTTTGGTAATCGTTATTTATATCGAAAAATCGATAGTTTACGAGTTAATTGGCAAAAACTGTATTTTCTTACCTTCACCCCCCTATAAAATTTTTAGCTGCACTCGGATCGATGGGGACTTTTGAGACATTGTTTAAAAGGACAATATCAAGGCCCATACAAAAATTCAGCCTTCTGGGAATTTATCCGAGGTCAAATCGTAATTTGATTAGACTATTATTATAATTTTAAAATTTTTTTTTTTTTGACTTAAGTTATTTCTTTTTGTTGGAGTATTAATAGTCAAATTTTTTTATATTTTATTTAATTATATATTTGACGTTTCACTTATTTTAATAAGCTTCATCAGAAAAGCATTTAAATTATAAAATTATTTAGTTAAAAATATTTAGTATAATTAAAATGTTTTTATCAAAAATTTTTAAAATTAAAAAATTTTTTTATTGAAATTATAAATGTCAATCTTTTTTTTTTTTTTTTTATTTTAATAAGCTTCATCAGAAAAGCATTTAAATTATAAAATTATTTAGTTAAAAATATTTAGTATAATTAAAATGTTTTTATCAAAAATTTTTAAAATTAAAAAATTTTTTTATTGAAATTATAAATGTCAATCTTTTTTTTTTTTTTTTAAATTATTTTTTTTAAATACTATTATTATATTCAAATTTGAAATATTTACCGCCAAAGTAGAAAAGTTTTCTGCGTTATCGGTATCTAGTTCTCTATTTTACGTATAGATATCACCACATTAAACGCTGTAGTTCATTTGCACAGAGCAAAAAGCCTACTACATTCGCTAACTTGCGTGGTAAAAGTTGTGAAAATTAACATATAGTGCTTTATTTTATTAGGAAACTGCATTGTTTAGAATTTTTTTTGTTTCTGTCTGGTTTTATTTATTTTATAATTTGTTAATCATCGTTGCACCCTTTATTTTTTATAATTTATAAAATTCTTTAATAGTTAATTATTAAAATTGTTTTTCAAAAAACAACATTTTTTGAAAATTTATTCTAAAATTCATAAAAATATTAAGAAATATACGTTATTATTATAAATTATAACATTAAACGTTAAAATATGTAAAACTTGCAAAGAAATGCAATTACATGTAATCCGGGCCTTAGTTCTAACAATGGTGTTAGGGTTTTCTTAAATTTAGAAAAAATTGTAAAATATTATTACTTATTGATTTTTAAATTTTTCTAGTTCTGAAGAGTTAAAAATGGAAGATTTATTTAATACAATACCAGAAGATGTTAAATTGGAAGTATTTTCAAATTTGAATAAGTACGAAAAACAGATTGTAACAACCACAATGCCATCCACGAGGTATTTATTAAACGAAAGAAAAATGTGTAAAAAATTAAATTTCTACAAAGATTTGAAATTTACGATAGCTTCTATACGACGTGGAGAGTTGGTCGACACAGTTACTGAACTAAATATAAATTGTGTTTATTGGATTGACGCAGAAGAGTTGAGAAGCTGTATTGCAAACTTTGTCAATTTAACCACTTTATATGCAGTCGATAAAAAATTATCGCTCTCAGAGAAGGATTGCGATGTTTATTTAAAATTGCCCGAGCTAACCACCATGTGACTATGAGAGATTGTGAAACAGAAGAGAATATAAACTATCCTCAAGATATTGAAAAATTGTAATTATTGCATTTATTTCTTGAAAATTATACACCTCTTGCAAATTTTATAAAGCAGTTGTCCAAATTACAAGAGCTTTGGTTGATCAATACATGTTATGATCCTCATGAAACAGATTATGAACCGATTTATTCGATTCTTAGAAATTTGCCGCAATCGGTTCAAAAATTTACTTGTCAATTTCAATTTGGTAATTTTGACCCATACTTTCAGAATACTTTTACACTTGTTTCTACTGAATCTAATTATAAGTATTCTAAATGCGACAATTTTGAGATTGAGGATCTAGTTGATGCTGAAACCGATTGGACCCGTATCTTAAAGCTATTTGACGATATGACACCGTTTGGAGTAAAGGACGTTGAAAAACTTGCATCAGGATCAGTTACGTTGAAGGATATTAAGTTAGAAGAACTCAAATTAAGAAATAGTTCTGTTTCTCCTCGTGACATGCAATTGTTAATTACGTTACATTTAATGCAATAAATAATTTGTATCAGTTACGAAAATTGAGCATTCCGGTCATATTTCTGTGCGAAGCTAAAGAATATCCAGAGTACGATTTCGAATCCCAAGTAGGAATGATAAGAAGAAGAAAAACTAAACTCGATGAAATAATCGAAAAATGTCCTCTTATAGAGCTTCTAGATATCATAGAAGATCTTTATGATTATAATGAGCAAGAAATTCTTCTGGAACCGATCAAGAATTTAAAAAACTTATCAAGTCTGACGTTAGATATCCATATTAGTTTTCAAAACCAAGCTGCTCTGCTGGATATTTGTAAGATATGTCCAATAAACACATTGAGATTGTGCTATTGTGAGCCTTCGTCATCATCATCACGCACATTTTTTAAAACGTTAAACCATTGCATCAGATCAGCGAGGAATCTGAAATATTTCAAACTTCGTAGTTGTGAAATTAGCAAGAATCGTCTTGCTAAAATTTTTCAGGTTTTTAATTCTTTAGAAGAGAAAATTCTTGTTATTTTTTTGAATAACTTGAAAACTAGACGTTCAATTATTTTTTTGTGTTGACCATCGCTATCGGCGGAAAAAGTTATACTACTTTACTAATTTAACCGACCTCGTATCTTCAATATTAACGGATATAGCAATAGTGGCCCACTTCTCACGTATACGGAAAAACGTTATAAAGGGGTACTTTATAACAATTTAAAAATTAGGACAAAAGCTTTATTTTTAACTGTACAATGTCGTTTAAAATTTTTTATAATAAAAATCGCACAAAAATGACATGATTTTGAAATTTACCGCCAACGTTAAAAAAGTTTACTGAGTTATCGGCATCTAGTTTCTTATTTTGCGTATAGATGTCACTATAAAAACACAGTAGTTCATTTGCACAGTGCAAATAGCCTACTACATTTGTTTACTTGCGCAGTAAATGTCGAGAAAGTTTGGTTATAAAGATTCATACAAAATCAAGTTATCAACAAACCAAATAAAATTTTAAATATTTAACACTTTTTTAATACTTAATATAAAGTGCATGGTTTGTTTAAAGGTATAGAAATAATAGAAAGAAGTGGAAGAAACACAGGTAAAATCTACAATTTTCTCAAAAATGTTTGAATTAGTTTTTAAATAATGTAACTTTAATTGTATCGATATTGTTAGATTTGACTTTGGGTAAAATTAAAAATGTTAGTTGTTCTGTACTATATGAATTAAAACTTTTGTAATAATTGCTTTACCGAAAGGGCGAAAGAGTTAATTTTTGTTAAATGAACCAAAAAAACATTCAACGAATAATTGATTGTTACTAACTAATTTGTAAAGTAGTGTAAGAATAATATTCGTATTTTATTAACTTTTTGGGTTATTAGAGATTGTATTATAGTTGGCAAAGTTGTCTCTTTGAGTTTGATCGTTAAACACTAAACTGCATTTAAATGTTTAACAAAAATGAACAATATGATTAATGTTTTATAAAATTTTCCATTTAATAAGCAAAAATTATCTATTACTAGATTTGTACATTAAACTTTTAAGATCAATAGCAATAGCTTCAGTGCTTGCTTTAGGTAGTTGTTCTATGAGCCAAAATAAGTGGAGTTTTATTTCTCTCAATTACACAATGCACCCCTAACGCGTTACCTATCATTAGTGTTCAGTCAAAGCAAGAAATGAAACATCAGTAATCTCCAAGTTTTGTTTCTTAATTGAATTAAATATATAATAATTTTTGTTAATTCATGGGCGTATTAGCTTATTACTGTTATTTCCGAAACACAATTAGTAACTGTTTGTCAATTATTCTAACGTATAATAATTAAGAAGTTGTCAAAAGCGTTGTAAAATTCTCATTACTTCCGATAGTAGTAAATTATAGATATTAGATTTAAACAAACAGGTTCCTGAAATAAATTAAATAATGCTAATGTGATTGAAATTTCCGCCTAACACATAGGCCATCCTTTGCTTTGATACTCGCATATTATTGGTTGATATTTCTTTAGTAGTAGGGAATCGGTAGGAGAAAGTTAATATAAGTGCGAGTTTCGCCATAAGTTCAGATTCTTATCAGTAACACAGATCAGCAAATTTTAGAAAAATAAGGGTTTTACTCTTGTTGAAAATCAACTTTCAATTTTCGAATATTTTTTAATTGGAAGTTGTTCTTTACATTAGAATAAGTATTTCTACCAAGTATTAATTAACTTAAAGATTATTTATAAATAAATTAATATTTAGGGAATTAATAAAATAACAGAAATTTTAAATTAGAACATTATTTTTTTATCCTGCCAAGTTTTTAGTAACAATAAATAATTAACTCTTTTACAAGTATAAAAATACATATTTCGTTACATAATAATTGTTGTGTAAATCTGAAGTTTAAATTTACAAAGGCACAACAATTGATAAAGTATTTGATGATTCACTCTGCGTCATTTATAGTAAAACTTCGTAATTTGTTTTAGTTTCGTTTGAACTTCTGAGTCGAAAGGATCGTTCCTGAAGTGCCAGTGCGTTTAACAACAGAACCTAGGGATTAACAGAAAATGAACAGAGACAAGGACAACAATTCCAGAGTTGGAATTGTGGAAAGAAAGCTGCCAGTTGCATTCCCAATAAAACGAGTGAAAAAATTTTGTAAGTAAGATTTATGATATTTATAACTTTTGTCTAGCTAACTAATTATTAAATAAATTTAAAGCGTTTTGAATTGTTATAAAAATTAAAAAATATTTTTAATTAGGTAGTGCTTTAAATACGTAGCTATTAATTTACATAAACATAAGGATCGAGTCAAAATAATCAGTAATTCGTATGTAGGTAATTAATGCAATTATCCGGTAATTGAGTCGGTCATTCATTAACTCTCTAAAATAGGAAAAAGACTACGACTACTTTCATTAAATTAATTTTAACAAAAAATACAATCAATTATTAATGTTCTAATCAACCAATAGCATTATTTAATTATTTTTAAGGGTGTATTTGTAAGAAATTTTTGGCAAGTAATATTTTAGAGTTGATTAATTAAGTTAAGTTTTGCTTTAATTTCAAAATAGGCTTTAGGAAAAACTTCTTACAATGTAAAATATCTCTTAACAATTAGCATTAAACTAATTTAAATTATCACGTAAACACATAGTAATCTGATATTTGAAATTCTATTCTCTTCAACATCCTGTATACTGTAGGCATAAGAATAAATTTCGTGAAAGTAAAAAAAATTAAAAATAGATAAAAACATTGAATTTGTGATGATTCACTTTGTGTCTATCATAGTAAACATTTCGTAATTTGTTTCAGATTTCATTCAACTTTTGAACTAGAAAGATCGTTCGTTACGTGCTCTCTATACCAGAATAATTCCAAAGACCAATGGACCGAGGATTACAAGAATATTAACAAAGATTAATGTAAGTACTTTTGACTTTTCGTTTTTTTAAGAATATGTAAGTGTAAGAGAAAAAGATATTTTGGAAATACATTTAGTAGGCTCTAGTTGATATACTTGTTTCTATGCACAATATCTCTTAACAATTAAACATTTAACTAATTTAAATTATTATGATGTCCATCCACAGTAATCCCATATTTATTTATTCACATTTTTTTGATAACTTCTCTTAAGTAATTAAATTAATTAATTAATTTAGTCGGTTATTGTTACTTCCTTGCTTGTTATTATTAAACTCATCAATTACTTGTTATTGTTAAATAACCTGTAACTTTATAACTATGCCGATTTAGACATATTTTTAAACAAGGTGCTAAAAAAAACATTCGTGTAGTGGTGTAGTACGCATTAAAATGAGCAAAAAAAGTTATATTGAGGGTTTTTCAATAGTTAATACTTTTCCAGTTATTTAACTGGAAAAGTATGCCATTTGACATCAACTCGAAAAGTATTAACTATTCGACACCCCTCAATATAACTTTTTTTACTCATTTTAATGCGTACTACACGCTATTAAAATTTTGGACACTAACGAGAATATTTTGGTTTATATTTATTTTAGCCTAAGTGGACGTAACTCTAAAAGAATTAACTATTGGACATCCCTCAATCTAACTTTTTTGCTCATTTAATGCGTACTACACGCTCTTTAAGTTACGAATGTTTTTTTAACGCCCTGTATATGAACTCTCATAATCGATATTAGCCATATCTCTCTAAGTTTTGGACCCTTTTTTTCAATACCCTGTATATTATCTAATACTAATTCATTTAAAAATTTACTTCAGTTTACTTTTACGTTTACTTCAGTGACTAATGATTTTGATAATACAGTTTGTGCCGTGACATAATTTCTAATATTTTGTACCAATTGATTTCAGTTTCCATTCAACCTGTGACTTAGAAAATGGTCTTTTAACTGACACTGCCTTTTGGCCCCATAACAAGAGGATTACTAGAAATTTTAATGAACCACGATGAAGTTATCGTAAGTATAACTTTGTAAACCATAACAAGAAAATGCTTGAACAAACTTCTAGGGTATGTTATATCTACTTAAAACTAGGGTTCCCTTATTTTTTAGTTATTTGAGGGCGACCTCTAGTGGATTTTTAAATTAAGGTTTAGGGTTACATACACTGGGATAGTTTGCATAATAAGTAATATCATTAAAATAGGTGAAGGGGATTTAAACTATTGACAAAATAAGGTTTGGGCTAGGGACTCAGGAAAACTAAAAAACGAGTACACTAATTTTAAGTAGAGAACATACCCTCTTAGAATTTTGTTGAGGCATTTTGCTTACATCCTGTAGTTTTAATTAACTTATTGTGACAATTAAAAATTAATTTCTTAATTGAAAATAATCATTGCTTAGTAATTAAAACATCTCTCAATTTATTTCAGTTTCTGTTCAATCAATGGTCCCGTAACTGGCAATGCCTTTTGGCCCACATCAACAAGATTACAAGAAAACTTAATGGACCCAGTTGAAGTTATTTTACCTAAGTTTATTTTCTCACAGCGCTTTCGAGATATTTTGAATCAAAATATTTGTGATTATTGGTTAATTAATTGGAAATAATCATTGGGCGATAACTACTAAAATTAAAGTAAGTACCTAATTTTAAGAAGAGAACTCGCCCTCCTAGAACTTTATTGAAGCACTTTGCTTACACCTTGTATTTTTAATTAGTTAATCGACACATGCCTATTACATACTAAAACCTTTCTTATTTCAGTTTCCGTTCAAATCTTCGACTTTGAAAGATGGTCTTGTGACTAACAGTGCTTTATTTTGAGGGGATTACAAGGAAACTTAATGGACCAAGTTGAAGTTACTTTATCTAAATTTATTAACTGACAGCGCTTTCGATATATTTTGGGTCCAATTATGTTTAATTATTAGTTATTAAAAGTTAATTAATTGGAAATAATCATTGGACAAAAATTACTAAAATTTAAGTAAGTTTTTAATTAATTTTAAAGATAGAGCATACTCTAGAAGTTTGTTTGCTTTTTGTTATGCTGAATCCTGCATGTATTTTTATTTAATGTTTATTGCAAATTAAAAATTAATTACTTAATCGAAACATGCCTAAAATACATAATAAAACACATCTTATTTTAGTTTCCGTTCAATCGTCGACAGTGAGAGTGCCTTTTAGTCCACATCAAGAGGATTTTTAGAAAACCTAATGGACCAAGTTGAAGTTATTTTACCTAAGTTTATTTTCTCGCAGCGCTTTCGAGATATTTTGAATCAAAATATTTGTGATTATTGGTTATTAATTGGAAATAATCATTGGGCGATAACTACTAAAATTAAAGTAAGTAGTACCTAATTTTAAGTAGAGAACTCGCCCTCCTAGAACTTTATTGAAGCGCTTTGCTTACACCTTGTATTTTTAATTAGTTAATCGACACATGCCTATTACATACTAAAACGTTTCTTATTTCAGTTTTTCCGTTCAAATATTCGACTTTGAAAGATGGTCTTGTGACTAACAGTGCTTTATTTTGAGAGGATTACAAGGAAACTTAATGGACCAAGTTGAAGTTACTTTATCTAAGTTGATTATCTCACAGCGCTTTCAGAATATTTTGAATCAAAATATTTTTAATTATTGGTTAAAAAATTGGAAATAATCATTGGGCGATAACTATTAAAATTAAAGTAAGTACCTAATTTTAAGTAGAGAACTCACCCTCCTAGAACTTTATTGAAGCACTTTGCTTACACCTTGTACTTTTAATTAGTTAATTTTGCTAATTAAAAATTAATTACTTAATTAAAAACAATCATTGGTTGACTCCTGTATCGACACAATGCCTATTACATACTAAAACGTTTCTTATTTCAGTTTTTCCGTTCAAATATTCGACTTTGAAAGATGGTCTTGTGACTAACAGTGCTTTATTTTGCCTAACATCGAGAGGATTACAAGAAAACTTAATGGACCAAGTTGAAGTTACTTTATCTAAGTTTATTTGCTGACAGCGCTTTCGAGATATTTTGGGTCCAATTATGTTTAATTATTGGTTATTAAAAGTTAATTAGTTGGAAATAATCATTGGACGAAAATTACTAAAATTTAAGTAAGTTATTTTAATTAATTTTAAATATAGAACCTACTCTAGAAGTTTGTTTGCTTTTTGTTATGCTGAATCGTGCATGTATTTTTATTTAATGTTTATTGCAAATTATAAATTAATTACTTAATCGAAACATGCCTAAAATACATACTAAAACACATCTTATTTTAGTTTCCGTTCAATCGTCGACAGGGAGAGTGTCCTTTAGTCCACATCAAGAGGATTTTTAGAAAACTTAATGGACCAAGTTGAAGTTATTTTATCTAAGTTGATTTTCTCACAGCGCTTTCAGGATATTTTGAATCAAAATATTTTTAATTATTGGTTACTAAAAATTAAGTAATTGGAAGTAATGATTGAGCGATAACTACGAAACAACTTTAAGGAGCAAAAGTCCTTTTAACGATTCAGCTTGTGTCCAAAATGGGTACATCAGACTAACATCTCGATTAGTTTCAGATTACATTCCACCTTTGATTCGGAAAGATGCTTATTTTTATCAAGCCGACAGTGTCTTCTGGTTTTGGACCCAACATGAGGATTAATTTATTTTTAATTTATTTTGGGTTGTATTTAAGTATAGTAGTAGAAGGGTAGCTACACCTCTCAATTAGTCTTTTTTAAATTAATTTTTTTCAATTTAAACTCATTGCTTGCTTATAGAAGGGTAGCTACCCCTATTTACTGGTCATCGCTAGCGAAGACGTAGCAGCTAGGTAAGTTGCTTCCAACAGCTCTTCTCCACGTTAAAGAGAGCGCGAGGGGAAGCAACCTCTAAGACCACTGCGAGTTGTCCTCGAATTGGTCGGAGGTTGTTCCTCTTTCGCAGTCTTTGATGTGGTGATGGGCGTGGGCTCCGTGTAGCAATGTGGGTGTGCGTTGGCGCCGGGCGGGGAGGGGTAGGTGGGAGGGGGGTCGGCGGTCCCCTCCCCCCTACCCCTCCCCGCCCGGCGCCAACGCACATGCGCACTCCTACACGGAGTCTACGCGCATGCGCATTAAATACTAAGGGGGAGGAGCAACAACCGACAATTTCGAGGACAACCCCCAGTGGTGGAGGGGGGTGCCACCCCTCGTACTCTCTCGGACAAGGTGCAGGGTTGAAGCGATGCCACCCACCTAGCTGCTACCTGATAAGCAGCCATTACCAGTTTTAATATTAATTAATATTTTGTAATTATTTATTGTTTTAATTATGTATTATGTCTTGTGGACCACCGCTTGATGAGCCGAACTCCTCAAGCGATGACTCCTCAAGCTTTATTTGTTACAGTTATTTCCTTCCAAATCTAATGAGGGGTGGACTTGTTGCAGCCCATGCCCTGGGCTGCAACCTTTAATCTTTTTTTTAATGGTATAGCTATTTTTATAATTTGTAATTTCTGCTGCATACATCGATTAAGACACAGACTGAATCATTAAAGAGACTTTTATGTCTCTTCAATCTCGCTTGGGTGATTTACTAAGCGTTGGCCCGTCAATCAATAATAAATTGTTTACAAATAATTAGTTTTAAATTTGTATAATTAATTAATTACTAGTATATTATTATTATTTTCTTGTGTACATAATTATATTAAATATACGTTTTATAATATACTTTTGTGTATTTTTCATTTTAATAAATAGTAAGTAAACTGATGTAAATCTTGACCTTTTTTTCCAAGAAAACAGCACTCTTGGAGTCCTTAAGATTCTTCTCTCCATACTCTTCTTAATTTTCAATTAACTTTGGATTTTAAAAGCAAAAAGTAAATTTGTTGAAGACAAATGAAGTCTTAATACATAAGACAATAAATTCCAGCTGGCTAAATCTGTAATACAAAGAGTTCTTCTTTACTTGTGTGAAATGAGATGACAGAGGCAGAGGAGATTGCTATATGAGATTAAATAACATGAGTATGACAGCTGATATTAAAAGAGAGAGCTATAGAGGGAGAGACAGATATAAAGATAGAAAAATAGAGGAAGTTAGAGATAGATAAAGAGATGGACAACATGAGATAAAAACATAGTAAAATAGAGGGAGCTATAGATAGATAACATGTGATAAAAACATAGTAAAATAGAGGGAGTTTAGATATATATACAGAGATAAGGGGATAGATAAAGAGACTGATGAAATGAGCTAAAAACATAGTAAAATAGAGGGAGTTTAGATATAGATACAGAGATAAGGAGATAGATAAAGAGACTGATGAAATGAGATAAAAACATAGTAAAATAGAGAGAGTTATAGATAGATACAGAGACAGAGATAAGGAAATAGATAAAGAGACTGATGAAATGAGATAATAACAGTAAAATAGAGGGAGTTTAGAGATAGATACAGAGATAAGGAAATAGATAAATAGACTGATGAAATGAGATAAAAACATAGTAAAATAGAGGGAGTTTAGATATAGAAACAGAGATAAGGGGATAGATAAAGAGACTGATGAAATGAGATAAAAACATAGTAAAATAGAGAGAGTTATAGATAGATACAGAGACAGAGATAAGGAAATAGATAAAGAGACTGATGAAATGAGATAATAACAGTAAAATAGAGGGAGTTTAGAGATAGATACAGAGATAAGGAAATGGATAAATAGACTGATGAAATGAGATAAAAACATAGTAAAATAGAGAGAGTTATAGATAGATACAGAGACAGAGATAAGGAAATAGATAAAGAGACTGATTAAATGAGATAAAAACATAGTAAAATAGAGGGAGTTAGAGATACATTCAGAGATAAGGAGATAGATAAAGAGAGTGATGAAATGAGCTAAAAACATAGTAAAATAGAGAGAGTTATAGATAGATACAGAGACAGAGATAAGGAAATAGATAAAGAGACTGATGAAATGAGATAAAAACATAGTAAAATAGAGAGAGTTATAGATAGATACAGAGACAGAGATAAGGAAATAGATAAAGAGACTGATGAAATGAGATAAAAACATAGTAAAATAGAGGGAGTTAGAGATACATTCAGAGATAAGGAGATAGATAAAGAGAGTGATGAAATGAGCTAAAAACATAGTAAAATAGAGAGAGTTATAGATAGATACAGAGACAGAGATAAGGAAATAGATAAAGAGACTGATGAAATGAGATAAAA